>JAXQQM020061398.1:0-481228 GCA_034641835.2 Pinus albicaulis
TCACTCAATTGAAGCAGGGCCAGAAATCGCCCGCTCTGATACCATGTTAAACACCATGTTGAAGCACACACATGGTGTATGAGGAAGATGAGCACACACACACAAGAGACTCAACACAATGAAGGATAAGCGTGAGGCTTTCTTATTTTCCATTATACAAAGATGTACATTTATAGTACAATGGTGTGACTCTTGGTTTCACATTCCAAGGTCACTTGGACTCATTGTGACTTTTCGCATTCCACACCTACCCATGTAGGATTAGGTGTTCCAACAAAACATATTACATATGTTAGGAGTTGTGTCACACATGTTTGAAAAACCATTCACCACCTTCAAGTTGACCAATAATAATAGAGCAGAGAGAAGAAATGTTTTTGAACCTTCATAAAGAGGTTTAGTTTCTATATCAAGTACATGAAAATTAAAAGCACAATCATCATACTAGTTGTCATGATCATCCATTCCAACATTATTAAATGTCTCTTGGATCAATCTATTTGTCCCATATTATTCAAATATGTTATGAGAAACATTATCTTATTCCATAGGATTATTAGCTTGATCCCCAATATTAATCACTCCATGTTCTTGAACATGCGCTTATAATACAACCACCTCCTTGTTGTCAAGCAATGCCCTAGGGGGGCAATAATATACAATTAAAATCATTAAAGTAATATTAGTATATATAGAAAATATTGAAACATCTATATAACAACAATTTACAAATATAGTATATAAGGAAAACAAAGAAAACAAAGACAAGAGAAAGAAAATTTAGGTGAGACGAAAAATCAAAGACAATAAATCAATGATGATGCTTGTGCAATTTATCAAGATATTTAAGAATATGTTGAAAAAATATAAGAAAGATGTTACTTATATTGACATGTAGGAAGTGAGACACTTTCTAAGATATATAATTACGACCATAATAAAAAAATGTTAATCTTATTTTTCATTCATAATTGTAATGTCATATTCTTTCTTAATGTCATATTTTGCATAACATACTTTAAAAACTTATTAATAATGCTCCATAAAAACCCATGATTAACCTCTAAGTCCTATAGGTCCAAATTAACCCTCTAAACAATATACATTAACCCCCTAACACCTTAACCCCATTCCCCTAAGCCCTTAGAACCCTAACCCCTAATCCCTTAGACCCCTAACCCCTAAGCCCTTAAACCCTATCCCCTAAACCCTTAAACAATAACTCCTTATCCCTAATCCCATAAAATAATTAAACCCTAACTTGGCCTAACCCCTTAATCGATCCTAACGAAAATAATCAAATAATATTTCTAGTCCACACCAAGATGACAACATATTTCAAACACCTCCCAAAATAATATTATAAAATATATTTACAATAGAAATATAATACAATTTACAATACAAATACATACAATCTAAAACACAATATACATATAAACCTTTACAAAAACAATCTAAAATACAAAGACAAATAATAAATAGCTTACAAATGGATGATATTCAAGTCCGCCTTCAGCGTGTCCATAGTATCTACAATGCTTTTTTGCTGATGTTATTAGAATGATCCTTATCCTCAAGCCCCTGCAATTTATACAAGGACGGTAACATTTTTCATCCTCAAAAGCCCTTGATATTGATCCCATGTATCCTTAGTCTCCTTGAGGAATATTATGTGAAATTTTTTGTCACCAAACTTTCAGTGATGATTTTGTTAAAAACTTAACCTCAAAATAAGCCTATAACCTTCAAAACAACCACAACTAATATATATATAGAAACTATGCCAAAGTTATATGATGTTAGGGCCTCTACACACGTACACAAATTTTTATATTTATTATATATATATATATATATATATATATATTATAATCATATAATATAATATTAATATTAATATATTATAGATATTAATATGAATATATATATTAATTATATATTAATAATATTATATTTAATTATAATATTAATGTTATATTTATTTTAATTAGTCAAAATGATCAAAAGTGGCCCCATATTAGATGTTTTCAATGCAAAAAACCATCAACAGTAGAATTGAACATTATGCAACGATTATTTACCATTTGTAGGAAATTGGATAACACATTTTCATATTAGATATAACGTCGGATGTCCGACGGTAAAAGAACTATCGTCGGTTATTTTACGACAGGAGGGATTATAGGAAAATGTATGATGATTGATGGTAAAGAGAATTCCGTTGAATATTCCACTGGAAAAGAACTATTGTCTTATATTCGATGCTAGTCGATATTTTAGAAAAAAAGACAAAAAAAATCATTTAACATCCGACACTTTTTCCGATTTTAGCTATTCCGTAGTATTCCACCGTCGAAATTTCTGCCCAAATGTAGTAGTGTGAAATGTCACCCGAGATGCTAATAGGTGACTTTCAGAACCAGGTTTGTGTAGTTTGACAGTACTGCTAAGAGCTTAAGGCACTAGAATCCCACCTGTAGCATATCCTCAAACACCCACTGGACAAACACTAATCATCATCTCGAGATTGCGCACAGTGAAAGACCTCTCGACTCTTATGTTAATTGGTTAGCGCACAAGTCACAAGTGACAGTGAAATGGAAGTTGAATTGACTTATACCTCTCGGTGTTTGGGAAGACATTGAAAACAAAATGCATTATTCATTATGTGGACACTCTAAAGTATTAATACATTACCAAGCCTTCAACTATTGTGATCATTCATACATTCAAACATACTTATAGATGTGGCAGGACATTAGACAAATGTTAAACCAACATACCATAACCAGAGAGGTACATTCATACATTAAACCAGATATTAGGGGAAACCCAACCATCCATCCTATTACTTCATTATAAATAGTAAAGGGGTCAAGCGCTACAATGAAAATTTCATGTAATCTTGCTCACTAGCCATTAGTCTCTGCACATAGTACAAAATGGAAAGAACACACAATACAAAGCCATCCAACCTTTAATATATATGATGGACTTTATATCAGGGGCTGCAAAGTAGCTACATACTAAATATAAACTTACTCCTCCTCCATATCCACGGCTGACGATCCTTGATCCATCATCCAGTTGTCTCCTCTATTGATTAGCCTTCTAACATCTGATCCATCTCGAGCATCCCATTTTATCTGTCCTTGGTGACTCCTAAAACCTTCTCAGCCTGTTCCTCCACCTCTCAAGCTATTATCTATATGACAGGATGTTAGGATATTTTATGATATCTCCCTTAGTTTACCCATGCTTGATTAACCATCCTTTGAAAATATCAGCTGCCTATTCGCTCCACATCGAAGAAATTCCTCTACCTACAAAATATCTCTAACCTCCCCTACCACGATATCCCTCTCTTCCTTCACCACAAAAAACAAACTACCTCACCTTCTTTGCATATGTCCTTTCTCTCTGGATGTTTACATATTATTCCCATGTGGTTCCTCCTTACGTCTCACCTCCTACTCCTGTGCTAACTCCCTATACTGCGCACCATTTTCAACTTCCACACTCCTATATCCTCTTGTGCATTCCTCCACTTAACAATTTGTTTTGGCCTCCAACAGTAGTTGAAGATCGAAGGCCACAATTATAATTTTAGGTGCGCAAAACAGTTAAATACAAATTTTCCGAAGGGGCCAATTTTGAGATATGTGGGTATCAATTTAGAAATCAAATGACGTAATAAGAATAAACAACTTGTGTTCTCATGATTTTGAAGACAAAATGATTGTTGTAGACAAGAAATATTGTGATAGCTAGTGAGAGGGAGTGAAGTTGTAGAAAAATTATATAAGCTAAGTTCCTGATTGGGAAGAAAAAAAATTTAAACATAGAGTGTGTGCATGAGAGTAATTTCCATAGGTTGAAACTATTAAATGTAATAAATATGAATAATATAAGAGAAAAATTGTGCAAATGAGAGTTGAGCAGAGGTTGGACATAGAGAATGGATGAGATCTAAAGTTGTAGTGTACAAGAAAATTTTTGAGAATTAGAGGAAGAGAGGGTGCTATAAAGAAAATATCAGAGAAGATAGGTATAAATAATATTAAAATAGGTTATGAAGGGATTTAAGTCTCCTTCATGTAGGTCTCTATAAAGAGTAAGGGGGTTGGTACCTATAGTAGGCTGGTGATTGCGAATAATGGGAGTTGGTGCTTCTAGCAAGTAGGATATTGCAAAGAAAAGGGGGTTGGAGCCTCTTATAGGTTGGTGCATACATATTATAATGTAAATTGAAGTTTGTTATTGCATTTAAATTAAAACTAAAATAATATTTATAATTTTATCTTGTTTGGGTTTCCACATAAGCATCCTTTGTCCAATTATTTATGTGATTGATCAATTATTGTATTTTTTTGTTTTGTTTTGTTTGTCTAGCTAAAGAATTGCTGAAATTTATATAATACTAACTCATCTCCCCTCTCAATATTATTATGGTTTTCAAAAATTGGTATTAGAGAAGGTTCCTTCAACAAATTTTAACAATTAGAAGGTAGATCTAGATTTGAAACATGACCAAAATATCACTAACAAAGCTCCTCTGTTCACTGGAATGAATTATGCATTTCAGAAGATAAGAATAAGGACTTACCTAATGTCCCTTACTGTATATGTCTAGAATGTAGTATTGAGTGGCTATGAAAAATCATATATATAGGTTAATAGAGATGACAAGCTTGAGTTTTCTTATAATGGTAAAGCAATGAATATAATCCTAAGTGGATTGTCTAAATCTGATTTTTTTGAGTTATGCATTGCATGATAGCCAAAGAGATATGGGACAAGTTGAAGAAAAATTATGAAGGTGATAGTAAGGTAAAGAAAGCTAAAAACAAAGCCTATAGAATGCAATTTGAATCATTAAATATGAATGAGGACGAGGATATAGAATTTTTTTCCTTTGCATGAATTAAATAGTAAACACCATGAGAGGTGTTGATGAAACGATGAATTATTCCACAATAGTTCAAAAGGTTTTTAGATCTCTTCCAACTAGATTCAATGCCAAAGTATCAACTATTGAAGAGATGCAATACCTCAATGCATTAACAATGGATCAACTGCATTGAACATTAACTTCCTATGAAATGAGAATTGAAAAAGGAAGATATACAGATTCAAGGTAAGCAACCTTTAAAGTAGATAATAAGATGTAATATGATCAAGAATTCTCAAGTTATGGATCAAATGAAGAAGAGGCTAAGTTTGTTAGAATACTGAAGAGAGGATCTAGAAAATACAAAGGTAAGTTTCCTTTCAAAAGTTTCAATTGTAGAAAAGTAGGTTACTATGCATCTAAATTCCCATACAAAGAGGAAGATAATGAACATGATAGTAAGGAAAATAATATGTATATGAGAGTAAAAAAGGAGAAGCGCTTCAGGAAGAAGAACTTCTATACATAAGAGGATAACAACTCCTAAGAGGATGATGATAAACAACCTTCTGATGAAGAAAGAATAAATGATTTCATGCTTATGTCTATAAAATCCCAAGTTGAAGACCAAGATGAATATGAGATAGGTGAAGTAGATGCAACAATAGATTTGGAAGGTGAATTAATTAGTTCCTTATAAAAAATAAATATACCAAGGAAAAATAATAAGAAACAAAAAGAGATTGACTAAGTATGGAAGAGAAGAGCACAAATATAAATATTCATCACTTCTACTTTTGAAAGTAGAGTTGGGGGAAGAAAATAAGACTGGAGACACTCTGTTATGATAGTTGAAAGAGAATGGAAAGGAATATGAAAAAACAGAGGAAGAGATAGTCTCCCTTAGAAAGGAATCAGAGAAAACCAGGGCTTTGTTGAACCAAAACTTAAAGTATATTAAAGGATATTAGAAATTAGATGAAATTCTTAGTGTTTAGAGACATCCCCTCATCAAGATTGGTTTGGGATACAAAGGAGATATATGCACCAAGAAAATCGAAGACAAATAACAATCATCTTTACTGAAGCACTTAAAGAATGCAATAACAATGGAATCCAAGGAAATGATAACAACACCAACATCAAAGAAAAGAAATGACATCAAGGAAATTAAGGAAAATGATGGTAAAATTCAACAACAACAAAGAGAAGAAAATGACAACAAGGCAATAAGAAACAATAATAAAACTCAGCGGAAACAAAGAAGAGAAAATTACAACAATTTGAATAGCCAAAAATATTGAGTGAGAAATCAGAAAAAGCCTTATCCCCCTCAAAGAGAAAGCCATAAAAAAAAAATCAAAAGATCATATCCTCAAAGGAAAATTACTCCTAGGTACCAAAATATATTCTATGGTTACTGTTATTCATGTAAAAATTTTAGCCATACGGCTGCAAAATTGTAGAACCTATCTTAGAGATAATTAAATAAAAAATAAAATAAATGAATCTTTACCATCAACAAGAAACAAATATAGAGGATTTAAAAATCCACATAGGAATGATCCTAGACACAACAATATTTTTGCTTCTTTATTTGATTATATTGAGTGTTATAATTATCATAACTATGGACATAAAAAATTGATTGTAGAACCAAAAAAATCATATCAGCGCCTCAAATTAAGAAAACACAAGAAGAACCCAAGACATGGAAGAAGAAAAGGGAAGAAAGGAAAGAAGAATGTGGCATTGTGTTATATGCCCAAAACCAATGCAACCATTGGTATGTGGATAGTGGATGCTCAAAACATATGAATGGTGATAAGAGTAAATTATTATCACTAAAATAAGATAAGATAGGCAATGTTACCTTTGGTTATGATGCTCTAAGAAAAATCATGGGCAAAGGCACAATTACCTTGGACAATGGAAGAGGCAAGGCTCAAAATGTTGTTTTTATGGATAGGCTCAAACACAACTTGTTGAGTGGGATTCAAATGTATGAATATGGGTACTGTTAGGGTCCTATAAGTATAGGATTCATAATTTGGAATTGAATTATGATAGTCTTGTAAAATATGTACATACCTTGCTTTCTGCAAGTTGTTTTCCCATATTTTATAAAAAAATCAAAAATCAAAAATCAAAAAGAAGGTAAAAGTCCCAAAAGAAATATCAAAGGACTTAAATATATATATATATATATATATATATACCCCAAAAGAAAAAGATGAAAATAAAACATGAAAGTATGCAAATCCAAATACCACTCCTTTTTACTTTTGCTAAATGATTATGGCAGAGTGTCAATAAATGCCATAATCCATGATGAGTTAAATTGTTTAAACTTGACTTGTCATGTTTTCAATTTCCATGTTTTAGATAGTGAATAAAGTTTTGTCAGACAGTTTAATCCTGACAAATCAGTAGATAGGTAGAGAATAAAGAGGAGCTCATCAGTTTAATCTGAGCCCTCGCATGGAATAAGGTAGATTTAGATAGTTTTTATGCTTTCAAAAGAATAAAATGTTTCAAGGTAGCAAGCTCAAATCCACTTGCAAAAAGGAAGAAAAAATGTTAGATTAATGTTGAGTAGGTAGAAAGAAGTGGGAAAAATCATGTAATATTCATCACCGGACAGAAAATCACTAATTTCCCTTCCCTTGTAAGTCTTCAATATTCCACACTTCCAGTCAAAGAGGCTCAGAGCATTTCTTTGACTTCTGTTGGGACCGGACCCAAGGCTTAATGACTGGATAGTGGAAAATGTTAAATTCTTATGATAAACCCCCCTTCACCAATATTTATTCATCATTCATACACTTTAACTCATTTTCATAAGTAAGGACTCATTCTTACTTAATTAAACATAAAACCCCATTTAATTAACTTCCTTCATTCATAAAGCATACAAACCCTCAAAAATGCTCTATCCTGAGTAAAAGTGGTGAAATTATGAAATAATAAGCTTTGATTTAAAAAATTTCACTTTACTTAGTCATATAAGTGTATTTTTGTGTATTCTTTTCCCCTTGTCATATTAATTTCTAACTTATGCTATTAAATCCCTAAAAATACCTTATCCTACCTATATAATTCCCTTTATATTAAATATTCCCCAAAAACCCTTTATTATAAGATTTTAAGCCAAAGTTATTATCCACATGTTGAAATAAAACCCAAAAAATACCCGCTTTGGCCTAAAAATAACTATATACAAATACCCCCCCCCCTATAGTTATTAAACCCCCCATGGTTTAAAAAGCTATATAATAAAATAAAAAATATACGAATAAGTGTTCGGGTGTATCCCATGTATTTGAAAATAAAACATACTCCCTCGCTTATTATAAAGTTTAGTTTAAACCAAACTTTAAACCCAAAACCTTTGCAAATATATATATCAAATCCCCGCGTATACTTTTAACGTATACTTTTAACTTGAGATTCTATCATGGTAAAGCTATGGTTTTATTTTCATTCGAATTAAATCTTCCCATCATTATTCTCGATATGTAATAGCCTTACGCTATACTAAAAATAAACCTTGGTTAATTAAGCTGCCTTATGCGCATCCCTCCCATTTCAATAAACCCACCATATATCACTTATACATAGCCTTGTTCTATATAAAAACTTTGATTACAACACATATCATATAAAGCTTTTATTATATTTCAAAAGCCCGCCAGCGCATAAGTCACCCCATTCCCACATGCCTTTTCGACCACACCTTCCCTTTTAATCTTGGCCCTTCGCTTCAACTTGTTAGATCTGACGGTGTAGAATCGATGTCGCGCCCGTAAACCAAACGTTCACCCAAAGCCAAAATAAACACGAAATGGGTTGGTTTCAATATACTGCCTCCCTCGACGTGGCGCGATTTCATTTGATTGCGTTTGTTTCACCAAATACAGCTTACCACCATGAGCCAACGCGAAAACCACCGCTGGTTTTCGCATTTGAAAATCCAAACTGCCTCCTGCCTTTGATAAAACTGGAATTTAATGCATTAATGGTGATTAATTCAAAAGGTTAAAAACCTTTGAAACATCATTTTAATGTTTAATTGTGTATTCCTAACTAAAAAAAGAGCTTCGCCCAACTGTATTGAAGCCTCCCGACTGTGTTAAAATTCCCGAAACACGATTTTATCTGTGGAAATTCCCTATTTTCACAACTGATCTCGTGTTTGAAAACTATAAAAGCCATTTATCTGCACCAGGACCCATTCGCAGGAACAAAAAAAAGCTTCAGAAACCCTTTCAAGTGTCAAATTACCTGCAAATTGAGGTATTTTTCATCAGTTTAAAACCCTGCACAGTCAATTCTGAACCGTCCTTAAGAAAAACAAGCTTTCAATTATAAAAATTCAATATGGAAATTGCCCAAAAACGCCCAAAACAAGCCAAACCCTGGCCAATTTTTTCCAGAAAACCTTATTTCCACTGTAAGCCTTTTTAAGCCAAATTTCCTCAGCTTACGACCTTTGAAGATCAATTCCAAAACAAAAAGTGGTTTAAAGCCTACAGATTTCTTAAAAAATCCCTTTTTACAGTCTAAACCGTTCAGGAAACCCTTGTTTCCTGTCTTAGCCCATTTTTCATCTCAGAAGCCTAAATTTGTAGGTTTTAACCCAGAACATAAATTATCTACACACGAATCTTATAACAGAAAATAAACAATAGCGAGAGCATAAAACACAAAACAAATAAACACAGAGATTTTCCCCTGGATCCCAAATCGGGACGACCAGCTTGATTTTTCATTATATTCCTTTTAGTGTTACAACACATATATATACATGCCGAAGCATACATAAACCCTAATCCATTAACCCTGGATTAGAACATAACCATAGTTCCCTTGACCGGATCTACAAAATACCAGGGGCCGAAAACCATCGTACCCCAAAACCATGTGCAAAATCATGCACAAAACATCGGTGGGTCCGCCTATGAGTGGGTCCGCACACAAAAAAAAAAAATTTCCGGGGGGCGGCTGTAGCCCACTCCTGTGACTCCGTTGCGCTCGGCGCATTTGTGTGTGTGAGTCGTGGAAAGAATATAACACATACCCAACATTCTCCCACTTTTTGTTTTCTTTCCCTAGGGTGCTACAGGAGAGCTTAGTCACTGGCCCAATTCTTCAACACCCATTGTTTCTCTACAACAAGATAACTTCTGAGTGCTCACAGACTTCGTCAATGCATTTGCAACATTCTTTAAAGTGTCCACCTTTACCAGCAACACCCTTTTAGCCTCAACCATATCTCTAACAAAGTGATATTGAACATCAATGTGCTTTGTCTTTAAATGATAAGTAGGGTTCTTAGCTAAGAAAATTGCACTTTGGCTATCACAGTCTATCCTTATAGCTTGTTGTACCAATCCCATACTTGAACAAAATCTCTGCAACCAAACTGCTTCCTTGCTTGCACGAGTGGTTGCCATGTATTCTGCCTCTGTAGTTGAAAGAGCCACTACAGACTATCTTTTACTCATCCAACTGATTGCACCTCCAAATAGGCTAAACACATACCCACTTGTAGATATTCTTTGGTCCGGATATCCCATTTCAGTCCACCTCAACAAAACCACGAATTTCCAACATTCTTTCTAATCTTGGTCTTCCTTGGTAGCACAAGCCATAATCACTAGTGCCACGTAAATATCTGAAAACCTGCTTCACTACTGTCTGGTGCTCCTTCCCTGGGTTTGACATGCAACCATATATTACTCCTTCATGTGCAATAATACAGTCCCTGAAATCTGAGACCATTGCATACATCTGGGCTACCTTGCACTTGCATATGGAACATGTGACATATCCTCCTCTTCTTCACCTTGATAGCAGGACAACATTCGTAAGCACACACCTACAAGAATAGGAACATTCACCGGTTTACTATCCTGCATATTGAACCTCTGCAATATAGTCTCAACATACTTCCTCTGGTTTAACCAGAGCTTCCTCTTTGCCCGATCTCTCTTAATTTCCATGCCAAAAATATATTTTGCAGCACCAAGATCCTTCATGTCGAATTTGGAGAACAGTTGTGTCTTCAAATCTTGGATAATTTCTTTGTCATTTCCAATCAACAACATATTATCCACATACAAGACCAAATAAATAACATGGTCACCAATTAATTTAAAATAAACACAATGATCCTCCTTGCTTCTAGTGAATCCAATTCCCCGTATATAGGTGTCAAATTTCTGATACCACATCCTTCGTGATTGTTTTAACCCATACAAAGACTTCTTCAACCTACATACCAGTTCTTTCTTACCCTTCACCATAAAGCCTTCAGGTTGCTTCATGTAGATCTCCTCTTCTAGATCCTCGTGAAGAAATCTTGTCTTCACATCCATCTGTTCTATCTCAAAATCAAATGCAGCAGCAACAGATAAAAGTAACCTAATAGAAGTAACTTTGGCAACAGGAGAAAAAATATCACCAAAATCAATTCCCGACACTTGGGAATAACCTTTTGCTACCAATCAAGCTTTTTATTTCTCCACCTTGCCTTCTACATTCATCTTCTTCTTAAACACCCATTTTCTCCCGATGGGCTTCCTTCCAGTCGGCAACTCCACCAGATCCCATGCCTCATTTTTGTGCAAAGATGCCATTTCATCAACCATGGCCTCCTTCCAGAGTTTTCCATCCTCTGAATCTACTGTCTTCCTATAAGTTCTGGGATCATCATCGGTGGTTATAGTTAAGGCAAAACACGAACAGAAAGGATGGACTATACCTTTCGGTGCCTTCTTTCTCGGCGTCTCTTCTCAAAAGCTGAGTTTCTGGTTCTTCCTCTTAAGATCTTCATACATTTGCAGTTCATTCATACTCATAGCTCAAACTCTATCTTAGGGTTCCTTTAAAGATGCAATTCATGTTTAACAACATATTTCACCTCTCTAAACACCACATCTAGTTTGGCCACAACCCTTCCATACAATTCACGGGTTCCAAAGCTTGTAACCTTTTAAACCATCCTTACCCAATAAAAATGCACCTTTGATTTATTATCCAACCTTGGTCGCCTGCCTTTGGAACATGAACATATGCATCACATCCAAATACCCTTAGATGTGAAAGAGAGGATTTCGTACCAGTCCATACCTTATGTGGAGTCTTATCCTCCAACATTGATGAAGGTGATCTGTTAACCAAGTAGCATGCAGTCTCCACTACCTCTGCCCAGAATTCTTGCCTAACCCGGTACCACTAAGCATGCTTCTTGCCTTTTCCATCAGCATTCTATTCATTCTTTCTGAAACTCCGTTTTGTTGAGGTGTGTATGGAGTAATCTTATGCCATGCTATACCACGCTTCTTACAGAATTCTTCAAAATTATTCTTGCAGAACTCCCCACCATTATCTGTCCTCAACACCTTTATCTTCTCCTCTGTCTGGTTTTCCACAAGAGCCTTAAATTCTTTAAATCTATCAAAGACTTCAGATTTCTTCCTCAAGAAATATATCCATTTATTCCTTGCGAATTCATCTATGAATGATACATAATACATAGAATTTCCCAGTGATGGAACCAAAATAGGTCCAAACACATCACTGCGCACAAGCTATAATATCTTGTTCGCCCTCTTAGCGCCAGAAGGAAAACTCACCCGATTCTGCTTCCCATATACACATTGTTCATAGAAATCGAAATACAGAGAGAAATTAGACATACTTTCTACGATACCATTCTGTGTCTCCCGAAGGCCTTTCTCTCCCGATATGGCGGTTGCTCCTTTGATGCCATAGTAGCGTGGTCTTTTCTCCGGAGACAACTAGGCTTTCCGCTCACTTTCGGGGAACCATAGAGCTGTTACCCCCATCCGTAACAATGCTACCTTGTAGCTTGTACAGAGTTCCAGTCCGAACTCCCCCCATTAAAACCATTGCTCCCTAAAACAGCTTGCAGGCATCTTTCTCGAACATTCTTTTTACTCCTGCATCATCCATCTTGTTTATAGAAATTAGATTTCTGGCCAATGCAAGAATATGCAGAACACCAGGAAGTGTTCTAATCCTTCCACCTTGCAGCTTCAACTTGACCTTTCCACGTTTGATGATTCTGGCCTTCCTATCATCCCCTAGGAAGACATCACCACCATCATATTTCTCATACTCGTAGAACCACTCCCTATGGGGAGTGAAGTGAAAAGATGCACCTGAGTCAATCAACCATGGCTCATGATCTACATATGTCTTTAAAGAAGAAGCCAAATACACATCCCCACCTTCATCCGAGGTGGTTTATGCCTCTGTAGAAGGAGCATCATCGGACCCCTTTCCTTTCTCAGGAGCTTTAGATCTGCATTCCTTTTTGTAGTGTCCTTCCTTTTCGCATTTCCAGGAGATTTAGATCTCCCTCTAGATTTAGATCTCCCACTCGAAACCTTATTCTTGTTTATGTTTTGGGACCTTCCTCATACACATAAGGCATCTCCATTCTGGCCCTCCATATTTCTCCGTCTCATTTCCTCTGACAACAAGGCTGAGACAATGTCATCAAAATTCAAGGTAGTTGTATTTCTACCTATTGCAATAACGGACTTTCCCACGAGGTACGGTAGTGAACACAACAAGGCGATGCACTTATCTCCATTTGAGATTTTAATATCAACGATACACAACTAACACCACGATGTGGTTGCATTGGATGCTCTGTCACGAGTCTCCATCCTTCATCCTCGGGTTATACAACTTTTTCCACAGGAACAACTTATTCACTAGAGACTTAGATTGGTACAAAGTCCTAAATTTTTCCCACAAATTCTTCGCCGTAGCTTCCCCAGATAAATTCAACAATACTGAATCTGAGACACACAACTGTATTGTGCTCTTAGCCTTCCGATCCAGTTTCTTCTAGTCTTCATCTGACATTTCCGTTGGTTTATGTTAAGTCCCTATATTAATAGTGTAGCCCCTTATTATGTTAGTGTAGCCCCCCTTATTGTTATTATTGTACCCCTGTAACCCCCATATTGTTATTATTGTGCCCTTACATTATTATTGTTAGGTCGGCTAGGATTACATTGTGGCCCCACTAGGATTATATTGTGGCCCCATGGACTCCTATATATAGAAGGAGGTTTTGTTCATTTGTATCATCCAAGAATTGTTCATTTATGTAATGTATTGGAGGTTGCCCCCTCGAAGTGGCTTATTTCCAAGGCATTGATATCTCTTTTCTTCTATTTTTGGAGTTGGTTACACAACATTTGGTATCAGAGCTTTGGGATTCTAGAGTTTCGCTGCTCCAAACAGGTCATCGTGGCACTTTCCCTATAACGTTTTTTCTACGAAGTTTCAGAAGCTGAAATTTTTAGAGTGCGAAGAAAAAATCCTGAGGAAGATTGTCTAAAAATTTCAGAGCTTGGTTCGCAATAGTTTCGGAGATATCATCTGTGGAAGTTAGGTCTTTTTTCAGGCTCCTAAACAGGTCATCGTGGAATGTTCGCTATAAATTTTTTTGTACGAAGGTTAACAATCTGAAATTCGTATGGTGCGAAGCTGAAATCCTGAGGAAACTCGTTAAAAAATTTCAGAGCTTGGTTCGCAATATTTTTGGAGATATGATCTGTGGAAGGTACTGCTTTTTCAGGATCCTGAATTTCATCTCAAATAGGTGATCGTGGGAAAAGTTCAATAAATCTCTTTGGGCATCGGATTGGAGTGCCGTAAAAAGTGCTCACAAGTACACGGACTGTAGTTTCTTGGCTATCAATTTCAGAGACAAAGGACGAAACAGTGACACGTGGAAAGTCATACAATTTCGCTCTACTGAACCAGTCAAAAATTAGGTCATTATGGGAGATTGGACACAACTTTGTCTTGGAGAATCCAAATCAGGTCAGACCTGTGGCATTCGAAATATAATTTAGAGGGCTACGTTGGTACTGAAATTAAAATATTGAAGTGCTAAAATCACAGAGATAATCCAATTTCAATATCGAGCTCCTCAAAAGCAAGAAAAAGGTGTGTATTTGTTTTTTAAAATTGCATAATGTTTGTTTGAAAAAGAAGTTTGAAGTGATTCCAAGGGCATATTGAAGAATATTTATTAGCATTGGGTTATATAATTCCTCCAAAAAATAATTCCATACCCATTAAGCCCTCAGAAATCTATACAATGATGCATGAAGAGGAAGAATTGCAGTATGAGATATCAAAATTACGGTACCAAGTGCAACAAGTTTCGATCTTACGAAGAGCAATCGAAGATGAAATAGATGGTTTAAAAGCAGAAATGGAGGCTAAGTTGGATGGTTTGAAGGATCAAATAATAGCAAATATGGATGATAAATTAGTGGAAGATCACATCGAGCATCAACAACAAGTTCTCCAACTCTCAAAGGATAACCCAACTTTGGTGCAGAATCTAATGAAACAACGGGAAGATCAACATCACATCGAAAGAAGTTATGAAGCAGTCATAGAAAAAAGAACTCAACAAGTACGATCAATTTCAGAGTATCTAAGCAAGTGGAAGAACTTTCTTGTAGAAGATTTCACATGGGAGGAAGAGAATTTTATACAGAAGCATCAAGAAATAATCAAGCGTTGAGGACAACACTTGTTTGAAGGAGAGGGGCATGTTAAGTCCCTATATTAATAGTGTAGCCCCTTATTATGTTAGTGTAGCCCCCCTTATTATTATTATTGTACCCCTGTTACCCCCATATTGTTATTATTGTGCCCTTAAATTATTATTGTTAGGTCGGCTAGGATTACATTGTGGCCCACTAGGATTATATTGTGGCCCCATGGACTCCTATATATAGAAGGAGGTTTTGTTCATTTGTATCATCCAAGAATTGTTCATTTATGTAATGTATTGGAGGTTGCCGCCTCGAAGTGGCTTATTTCCAAGGCGTTGATATCTCTTTTCTTCTATTTTTGGAGCTGGTTACACAACATTTTAGTACCTGGATCTACCGCAATCCACTGATCTTTATCCATGTTGACACCTAATCCTATGGGATGGGTGTGCACATGTAATATTGTATATTATTTAATATTAGGAAATAAGGAAGGCCAAGAGTCATTGGGAGATGAATCCCAATAGCCTCACCTCCATCTATAAATGCATGTACATTCTTCAACTAATACACATTCTGATTTGAGGAGTTACCTCCTGGTTTGACATGGTATCAGAGCCAGTCCCACTATTGGCATTTCTGCCTATGGTGTAACTCCCTCTCCTTTGCTCAGTCAATTTTTATTAATAGTTTTTGCTGCTCCTTATTGCTAGACTGAAATTCTGCATTTTTTTCTATTTCTGCAAATTTTACAGTCTCTGACTTCTGCAGGTTCAGCTCCTACAATATCTGAGTATTTTGCAGCCCCTGCAATTTCTGCAGTTCCTGCAACTCAGCACCTGCAACTGCCATTTCAGTTTTTTTTTGTAACGCCCTCACTTCTCCCTCACCTACCCAACGCCCCTCACACTTCCCTCACGCGCTATCCACTATCTACTATCTCCCTAAACAACGCTCCCTTCCCTCTCTCCTACCCATCACTTCCCCACGCCCCATACTCTCCATACCTATGTTATACAGTCCGCTGCTTTGAATACTCCATATTACTGCGCCTTCTCAGATCACAGTTTATACAGTCTACGCTCCTCCCTCCCTACCTGCGCTGGCTCGACACCTGCATATCGCCCCTCCATTTATATATCAATACAGTCATAAACCTCGTTTAACAATACCTCTTCCCAATCGACAGCGGTGTTTAATGGTATGCCAGAGCATATGAGTCGACAGCGGTGTTTAATGGTATGACAGATCATATGTTATACAACGCAGCTTTGCAAGTTTATTACCGCCCCTCCCATCTTTTAACACCACTTCACCTCTGTGCATACAATACAACATTTGTAATAACGCTCCTTCTGCATTCACTACCCCATCGCGCGGTCTTTAATACGTTTTGTCCGCCTCCACGCAGCATATATAACACATATCCCCATCGTTAACTATGCTACAGCACTCCTCCTCTGCTACATACCGCTCCATCTCCATTTCATTATGCCCCTCCTCTGCTATATACCGCCCCTCCTCTGCTGTATATCACTGCATATAATATCACCGCTCGTTATCAGCATATAATATCCACGCTGTCACACATACACGCTGCATATACCATCTGCGTTTAATATAATACCAGTCGACTGCAATATATATATA
This sequence comes from Pinus albicaulis, assembly GCA_034641835.2. Classification (NCBI taxonomy): domain Eukaryota; kingdom Viridiplantae; phylum Streptophyta; class Pinopsida; order Pinales; family Pinaceae; genus Pinus; species Pinus albicaulis. The sequence continues at coordinate 17,107 of JAXQQM020061398.1, forward strand.
TATATCCGCAGTTGTATTATAATCGACTCCATTTTATATCCAACGTTGTCTGTCCATATATATAAAACGCTGTCCATATATCCAACGTTGTCCATATATACAACGCTGTCTGTCCACCACTTTTAATACCGCTCCATCGTTTATATACAGTCTGCCCATTCATATGCAATACCGCTCCCATTCACATACAATACGCCATCCATATTGTAATACCTCCCCTCCACGCAGTTTGTAATACCATACCACTCCACTTTACCATTTCTAATACCATATTTCCGCCCCTCCCATCTTATAATACGTTGTTGGTGATATTAATACGTTGTCCCATATATTTCCGCCCCTCCCAATTTTTAAATACCGCCCCTCCCCACTGTATTCTCCCATTCATATACCGCCCCATCCATACATTCGATACCGCCCCATTCATAACATTCCATATCGACCTCCCATTCAAATTTTTCTCCAAACAAAACAAAAAATACACATATTTTTTGGTGCAGAATTCAGTTTTTAACAAAGAGTTTGTGTCTTTTTAAATTCAGTCTTCATATTTTTAGCAATGTTTCTGTCCTTTTAAACTGAGTATATTTTCCAGCAAATAGTTTTTTTGCTTTCTCTCCTTCATAAGAGATTCTCCATCAAATTTTTTTTCTCTCCTCCTTCAAAAGAAGATGACAGTCCCTTCATCTTCTAAAGAGGCTGCCTACTTGCAACAGAGAGAAAAGAGACATGCTTCAGGTTCATCCAAAGGAAGAGAAGGCAGAAGACGAAGAAGAAACTTCAGAGAAAAGGGGGGCAGACAATCTAAAGCTTAGCAGCAAAGAAATCAAGACAAAGGTAAAACTAATGACAAAGACAAAGGTAAACCACCTGAATCAGCTCATTCTGTTCTAGCACATTGTAACAATGGAGTAACTGAAAACCTATTTGATGTTTCATTTACTTCATGGAGAGATGATTGGTTGCTAGATTCGGGAGCAACATGTCACATGACATTTAGAAAAGATTTTTTTGAAGAATTCACTGACAAAGTTGATGGAGCAGTATATTTCGCAGATAAATCCAAACTCAAGCCATCAGGGCTTGGCACAGTCAGGCTTAAACTGCCTGGTCTTCCTGATCATATCCTACATGAGGTTCTATACCTCCCCGAGTTGAAGAGAAACTTGCTGTCCCTGGTCGAAATCCGGCAGCAAGGACACTCAATTCACTTGTTTGATGGCAAGGCAGAGGTCAGAAAAGCATCAGATCACTCACTTGTCATAGAGGGAATAGAAGAAGGGAGACTCTTGAAGCTGAAAGGTTCATATGCTCATGCTCAAAACTTTGCATTCAGTTCACATCATGATGAAGGTACATTCCCATCAAGTCTTTTATGGCATGCTAGATTTGGACACTTAAACTATGACAGCCTTCGTTTGTTGAAGAAAAATGGTGTTAATGGACTGCCTACAATTCCTATAAAACCTAAGGAATGTGATGCTTGTATTCTAAGAAAGCATAGCAAACAACCATTTCATGATTCACACTCCAGAGCACATAGAAAACTTGAACTTGTTCATTCAGATTTATGTGGCCCTATGCCTATTGCTTCTGCAAATGGAAACAAATACATGATGACATTTATTGATGACTACACCAGAATGTGTTGGATTTACTTACTGAAGAATAAGTCCGATGCTTTTCAAACTTTCAAGAATTTTCATGCATGGATTGAAAATGATGCACAAACACATATTGGCTCTCTACGTACTGATAATGGAAAAGAATACACTTCAAACGAATTTGAAAATTATCTTCGTCAACATGGAATCAAACATCAAACAACCGTGCCATATAATCCACAACAGAACAGTGTAGCTGAAAGAATGAACAGAACTATTTTAAATATGGTCTGCTCCATGTTATTTTTCAAGAGTGTAAAATTGATGTTTTGGGCTGATGCAGTTCTATGTGCTGTTTACATAAAGAATAGGTGTCCTTCAAGTTCAATTAGAAACAAAACTCCTTTTGAAATGTGGCATGGCCACATTCCTTCGTTAAAGCATTTCAGGGTCTTTGGGTCCACCTGTTATGCCTTGATACCCAAGGGTCAAAGGAACAAACTTGGTGCTAGAAGCAGAAAATGTATCTTCTTGGGGTACTCCAACACCTCCAAAGGATATCGTCTCTATGATGAAGCAAATAAGAAGTTTGTGATAGCAAGAGATGTCATATTTCTTGAATCTTCCAAGAGTGACAAGGTTGTTGAGCGGCAACTTGATCGCCTAGATAGATTCACACATGCAAAGTCCTTCCAAGAATTTGATAATGTGATTCCACATCTTGAAGGGGGGATTCCGATATTGAATCAAACTGTGGAACCATGTCCTGAAGCACTCTCACCCCCACATGAAGAAAAAACCACGGATGACACATTGGATGATGTGATTGACAGAATTGGGAGATTGAATCTTGAATCAATCCCAACTCAGTCAAGTGACCAGCCGGGGCCATCTCAGAAAGGTCCTCCCAAATGGCTGACAAAGACACTGGAGAATGTTCATTCTGATGAGGTTGGAAAAACAGGAACAAGAAGTTCCACTCAACAAATCGAAGGTGATGTAGATAATTATGTTTCCCCTGTTGATATGGATATTGCTTATAACTGTGAATTGAGTTTGTCTATAGATCATGAACCAACTTCCTTCAAAGAAGCCGCTTCTCATGATGAATGGAAAGAAGCGATGCAGAAGGAGTATGATGCCTTGATAAAGAATGGCACTTGGAAGCCGGTTGATCCGCCTTTGGGAACGAAACCAATTGGCTGTAAGTGGGTCTACAAGAACAAGTACAAAGCAGACGGCTCACTTGACAAGCACAAGGCCAGGCTTGTGGCAAAAGGATTCGCACAAAAATAAGGAGTCGATTATGAAGAAACTTTTTCTCCCACAGCAAAATGGACCACCATCCGGACTCTCTTTGCCTTAGCAGCTCAGAATGGATGGAAAGTCCATCAGATGGATGTAAAAACAACCTTCTTGAATGGATATCTAAAGGAGAAAGTTTATATGTCCCATCCAGAAGGATTTGTGATAAAGGGTCAAGAACACAAAGTTTGCAAACTTGTAAAATCCTTGTATGGCCTCAAGCAAGCACCACGAGCCTGGTATGAGAAATTGACCGAGCATCTTCTGAAACTTGACTTCAAACATTTTGATCTTGATGATGCAACTTTGTTTGTTAAGAAAGTTGGAAAAACAGCTGTATATCTTGTGGTATATGTAGATGATCTTTTGATAACAGGGAACAATGAGAGCTATATTGCATCCATGAAGAAAGAGTTGAAGAAAGGTTTTGAAATGACCGATTTGGGTCATGTTCATTACTATTTGGGTATTGAAGTAATTCAACATCCTAAATTCATCTTTCTTTCTCAGAAGAAGTACATTGGAGATCTCTTGAACAAATTTGGCATGGATGATCGTAAACCCTTAGGCACTCCAATGGAACAAAACTTGAAGCTCACATCAGTTGAAGGGAAGGAATTTGAGGATGCAACTAAGTATAGACAGCTTGTAGGAAGTCTTATCTATCTGACCACCACCAGACCCGACATCTCATTTGCTGTTGGAATCCTCTCAAGGTTCATGCAAAAACCTTGTGAAGGACATTGGTCTGCTGCAAAAAGAGTGCTAAGGTACTTGAAGGGGACTCAAGACTTTGGACTCAAATATACACAGGTAGGCGACTTAAACTTGACCGGATACTCTGATTCAGACTTTGATGGCGACAAAGAAATAGGGGTGTCTACTACAGGTTACACCATGAGTCTTGGATCAGGAGCTGTCTCATGGAGATCACACAAACAATCAGTTCCAGCAGATTCCACGACCGAGGCAGAATATGTGGCAGCAGCTGAAGCAACAAAGGAAATTGTGTGGCTCCGGAAAATCCTGGAAGATTTGCAGATGAAACAAATGTATTCCACTCCACTCATGATCGACAACACTTTTGCAATAAAGTTGGCCAAGAACCCAAAGTTCCATGATTGAACAAAGCACATCAATACAAAGTACCATCTAATTCGACATCATGTTCAGGCCAAAACCATCCATCTACATCATTGTTCCACAAATGAGCAAACTGCCGACATCTTCACCAAAGCACTTGGAAGAGAAAAGTTTGAAAAGTTCAGATCGATGCTTGGACTCACCAACATCCCTTCAGATTAAAGGGGGGAATGTTGACACCTAATCCTATGGGACGGGTGTGCACATGTAATATTGTATATTATTTAATATTAGGAAATAAGGAAGGCCAAAAGTCATTGGGAGATGAATCCCAATAGCCTCACCTCCATCTATAAATGCATGTACATTCTTCAGCTAATACACATTCTGATTTGAGGAGTTACCTCCTGGTTTGACAATCCACCAGCAGATCCTCCATCTTGAGCTTCCATAACTCAAAACTATGACCATTAAATTTCTCGATCTCTATCTTTCCGCCACTTGCCATATTCTTTCACCGCAAGAATCGATCCCGCAGATCTCCCACTGCACAGGGTCTACCACAGGCCCGAGCAAAAAACCCTCAACAACAAAGGCGTCCCCTTGAAGCCAAAACAACTCCGATACCAAATGTAGGTTTTAACCCTGAACAGAAATTATCTACACACGAATCTTATAACAGAAAATAAACAATAGCGAGAGCATAAAACATAAAACAGATAAACACAGAGATTTTCCCCTGGATCCCAAATCGGGACGACCAGCTTGATTTTTCATTATATTCTTTTTAGTGTTACAACACATATATATACATGCCGAAGCATACATAAACCCCAATCCATTAACCCTAGATTAGAACATAACCGTAGTTCCCTTGACCGGATCTACAAAATACCGGGGGCCGAAAACCATCGTACCCCAAAACCATGTGCAAACTCATGCAAAAAACATGGGTGGGTCCGCACACCAAATTTGTTTTTGCCGAGCAACGCCTCGTGACCCCCCCCCCCCCCCCCCCCCCCCCGGCGCAATGTACAACACGTGGAGCTAGTCGTGGAAAGAATATAACACATACCCAACAAAATTGAGCAGAGATATCACTTGAAATTATCCTTAGCCTAAATTTCTCAGTTATCCCTCTGTTTAAAGTAAGTTACTTCTGTAAACCATTTAATCTTACAGAAGAAGCCAGAATGCCTAAAAAACAGATTTAAACCTTTATAGACAGATCTCATTCCACAGGTCTTTCAAAAGCCTTCAATCACCTCCTTGCAGACCTCTATTTCATTAACAAATTGTTTGATTTTTGTAGGTTATTATCAGAATAAGAAATTGGGCCAACAGTTTCAATACTAGTTGACAAAATTGTTTGCTCCAAATTCTCATATTTTAATTCAAAAGCTTCATTCAACAAATGGTTTGTATACAAAGAAAGAATAACATTAAGTTAGAGAAAGATTAGAATGATGAAATGTGCACAGTGAATGGTAAAAGTGAAAGCAGAACAGTCAAAGAGCATCTGAGTTAAAGTGTATCAAGTAAAAGTCAGTGAAAGTTAAAACAAAGTTACAGAGCAGTCAAGGTAAAACAGTAAAAGTAAAAACAGAGTCAGTAATGGTTAACGGAGATGAAAATACTTTCACCAACAACAATGAAGTTTATCCAAAGTGTAAGTAAAAACAGTTAAAAGAACAAAAATGTTAAAAGATGAAGACATAACAAGAAGGAACATTTTTGCAAAAAATTCATTTTTAAGTCATTGTTTTGCATAAAATATTGTGACCAATCCAATATGAATTTTTCAAAACTGAAGGAGGTTTATGTTCTTAATATTCCCAAATACAAAAACCTATCTCACTTTTCTAACAGCCATTATGGGTTGGGAAATATTAAACAATATTGGAAAGAACTTTTTGCAGAAAATTCCTGTTAAGTCATCATTTTGCAGAGAAAATTGTAGCCAATAAGAAATACATATTACAAAAAAGAAGGAGGTTTTTGTTGCTACAAGACCCATCTACAAAAACCTATCTCACTTTATGCACATGTATTACACAATGAGATATGCATGTGCATCTTTACAGACTATTTTTCAGACTTTGTAAAACTCTATTTTACACATCTTTTTGCAGAGCATATTTTGAACAGCTGGAGCAACATTTTAAGGAACTAAGAGAGGTTTATCTCAAAAACATATTTATATACAATAACCTCTTTCACTCTATACATATATATTTTATATTGGAAAATAAAAAGGTATCATTGGACCCCAAGTTTGGAGAATTGCTGGAGCAGAATGCACAAAGAAATGAGACAATTAGTGACTTGGATGCCTCATCATCAATTAAGAGTTGAAATCAAATTCAAATTCTCCTCTTTGTCATCACCTATCCATAAAAAATAGTGCAAAATAGATGCATTAGTTTTGAGTGTCATTTACTTAGGTTCTATTTATGTAAAACAGTTGGAGATATTTGTAAATCAATCTTGATATTTTTTCAAGGTATTTTAGTTTAGAATTTGTATAAATACTTCATTCTTTGAAGTATTTTGTGTGGAATAAAATTTCTAAGATTACTATAGGCTTTTTTCTTGATACATTGGAGGCTCTCATGTGTTGAATTCAAAGTAGTAGACTGGACAAAGCTAAAGTGGCATCATAATTCAGGATTTTTGCGATAAGTTGAAGGGTGAAGTACATCTCTTCTTGTCATTATTTCTTTTTTGAGTTTCATGCAATTCATTATGTGTTTGATCTATTTTAATGCGTAACCAGGAATATTACTACAGGACTAGCCTTTTGCTCCCTATTTTTAACTAAGTTACCATTTAAATGTTTTCTGCTGATTTCCAATGTTAAAATTCTTCATTACTCCCACTCCCGTTTGACCACTGCCTCCTTCTTCCATTTTCCGGATCAAAGGATCCTTCATTTCCCTTTATCCTGATCATACCATTTCATCAAAAACATTTCCCCAAATATCTGAGGGTTATCTACCTTGCCCTGAATACATTTGTACCCTTTTGGCCTTGCCTTCTAGTACTGCTATCTAGACTTAGACTCCATAGCCCAATGGACAAGTAGATCTCTCTCTAGTTTAATCCTAAGTGATTTTTATCCACCAAAACCTTAAAAAAAAACCAATTGTTTTATCATAACTAGCCTAAAAACATAAATCAAAACAAAGATAAATCTTAAAGAGAGAGCCCTCTCTGAATTCTAGGAAGGCTGGATCCTAGGGTTTGAAGTAGGTTTGTGGTTACCTTGATAAGTTCTCTCTTGAACCTGGAGAAATTACTGAGTGATAACATAATGGCGACTCCATCGGGGAAGACTAACCTTTTCTTCAGAAATATTTTACAGGTTCAGATCTGATCTATGATGGTGAATAGTGATCAGATATACAAAGGTTAAAATCATCCACCTGGCGATTCCACATCAATTTCACAATCAAGACTCCACTAGAGGAATGAACCTAAAAGAACAATATGAAAATATCAGGCTTTCAACTTGGATCTTAATCCAAGACATTATGTTCTTTCTCATTAAGAAAGTTTTTCAATATATATTGTATTTTATATAAGGATCTAACTTGGTTGTATAGATACAGTGGCCTTTCTTTATGACTAATTTACAAGATGACCCAAGAATAAAACACAGGTATGCTCCCATGAGCAGAGATCACATACTTGGATTTCCACACAAACTACCAAAGGTAAATTGGTATAAAACTCTGCCCATGTTTCAAGATGAGAATATTGATGATCCTTTGTTACATCTCATTAAATTTCATATACACTCATGGAGATTGAAGGGTGATTGGCACGAGGATTGCCACATGAAGCTTTTCATGGAAACCTTAGAAGGACCAGCAAGGGAATGGTATGAAGCTCTCAAACCTTCTAGTTTATTTTCTTTAAAAGATTTTCAGAAGGTATTTTATGAGCATTACAAAGAAGATTTTCCATCTTTATCATTAGCTGAAAATTGTTGTGATCAAGCTGAAGATCTTATACATTGCCTTAAAAATATTGACGAAGATTTTGGAAATTGGCATCCTAAAGATTTATTAGAAGAAGTCCATAACTTTCATTCTCAAGTTAAATGTCATAATAATCAAGAGGAGTTAAACAAATATGAAATAGATCAGGAGATGAATCAAGATCCACAAAGCCCCTCTGTAGTAACAAATGATGTTTCATATAATATTTTGAATGAAGTTAAAGAAAATATTCAACCTTATGATCAATTTTTACATAAGAGAAAAAAAAAATGTTATTCAAATCTAGGAATTCAGAGATTCCCACCCCCCCTGACCGAAGAAGAAATCAATTTGCTTCTAAACATGCAACCATCCTCAAAATATTTACATAATGAAGAAATTGTTTCTACTTATTCTAATGTTGATGAATGTACTAAAGTTTTTATCCATGAAGAGATAGAAGAATAGGTTGATGCTCATGTTGTTCTACCTTTCCAAAAAGGCCCCTTGCTTGATAGTACTTCTATTAAGAAAAATGATGTCTTTCAAATAGAATGCAACCAATCTAATCAAGATATATCAGGATTACTGGAAAAACAATCTGCTGATCTAATGTATATAATTGATGACAATCCTTCTTCTGAAGATCTGCCTAAGTATGATCAGTTTGATGATAATTATGTTCTCCAAATTCAAGCTAACTTCACAGAGAAATCACTAGTTTGTGGGATGAGTTATTTGAATTTCAGTTTGATAAAGATTTTCTAGCAGCTGTATTTCTTGTTTTGAAATCAAGAAAATACTCTCCGCAACTTAAAATATATGTTCTTGAGATAGTTTCTGAAAAATATGAAAATGAAATTAAACTTTTTCATTCTCAAATTCAGTCATATAATTTCCGAGATCCTAAAGAATTCTTGGAAAATCTTCCTTCTCCAAAGCAAGAGGAAATTGTACTACCTTTTGACTTGCAGTTTGAGGATGATTATTCTTTCAAGCACAAGAATGAAGAAATAGTTTTAGGGATTAATATTCAGAATACAACTGAGCAACTAGTCATTGAAGGCCTAGAAGCACAAATCATACATTATGCTTTTGATGATCCTATAGCAAATTATATGGAGACTATTTTTAGCTCAAGTCTGCAAACATGTTTTATCTATGAGGATCAAATATATCAGCAATTGCCATTTCACATCATATCATTGATTATAAAGACACATGATCAAGTTATACTTCCAAGTTTGATAAAAAGCAGTCAAGTTATCCATTCATTTCTACAGCTACTTGACTGGCTTCATTGGCATTTTTGTATTACCTGATTCAACAAAATTAACAATAAATTAGAGTAGGTAGATGAATGCAAATAAGCTCAAAGCTTTGAGAAATTTTTTCAGTATTTAGTTTTCAGCTAGTTTTGAAATAATTCATTAAGATTTAAAGCCAAGGAGAAGACCCTAAGCTTTGAAGAGTAAAATGTCATAAATATGAATGTTTGCAGAAAACAAAAGATAACTACTAGATCATTAAGGTCAAAATTGAAGGCTACTAGTCTTAGAGTTCTGGACATTTCACCAAAAAATGCCATCCCCATGTGAAGCCGTTGTTAGGGTCCTATAATTATAGGATTCATAATTTGGAATTGACTTATGATAGTCTTGTAAAATATGTATATACCTTGCTTTCTGCAAGTTGTTTTCCCATATTTTGTAAAAAAATAAAAAATAGAAAATCAAAAAGAGGGTAAAAGTCCTAAAATAAAGATCAAAGGACTTATATATATATATATATATATATATATACCCCAAAAGAAAAAGATGAAAATAAAACATGAAAGTGTGCAAATCCAAATGCCACTCCTTTTTACTTTTGCTAAATGATTATGGTAGAGTGTCAATAAATGCCATAATCCATTATGAGTTAAACTGTTTAAACTTGACTTGTCATGTTTTCAATTTCCATGTTTTAGATAGTGAATAAAGATTTGTCAGACAGTTTAATCTTGACAAACCAGTAGATAGGTAGAGAATAAAGAGGAGCTTATCAATTTAATCTGAGCCCTCAAATGGAATAAGGTAGATTTAGATAGTTTTTATGCTTTCAAAAAAATAAAATGTTTCAAGGTAGCAAGCTCAAATGCACTTGCAAAAAGGAAGAAAAAATGTTAGATTAATGTTGAGTAGGTAGAAAGAAGTGGAAAAAATCATGTAATATTCATCACCAGACAGAAAATCACTAATTTCCGTTCCCTTGTAAGTCTTCAATATTCTACACTTTCAGTCAAAGAGGCTCAGAGCATTTCTCTGATTTCTGTTGGGACCCGACCCAAGGCTTAATGATTGGATAGTGGAAAATGTTAAATTCTTATGATAAACCCCCCTTCACCAATATTTATTCATCATTCATAAATTTTAACTCATTTTCATAAGTAAGGACTCATTCTTACTTAATGAAACATAAAACCCCATTTAGTTAACTTCCTTCATTCATAAAGCATACAAACCCTCAAAAATGCTCTATCCTGAGTAAAAGTGGTGAAATTATGAAATAATAAGCTTTGCTTTAAAAAATTTCACTTTACTTAGTCATATAAGTGTATTTTTGTGTATTCCTTTTCCCTTGTCATATTAATTTTTAACTTATGCTATTAAATCCCTAAAAATACCTTATCCTACCTATATAATTCCCTTTATGTTAAATATTCCCCAAAAACTACTTATTATAAGATTTTAAGCCAAAGTTATTATCCACATGTTGAAATAAAACCCAAAAAATACTCCCTTTGGCCTAAAACTAACTATATACAAATACCCCTCCATCCCCTTATAGTTATTAAACCCTCCATGGTTTAAAAAGCTATATAATAAAATAAAAAATATACGAATAAGTGTTCGGGTGTATCCTATGTATTTGAAAATAAAACATACTCCCCCACTTATTATAAAGTTTAGTTTAAACCAAACTTAAAACCCAAAACCTTTGCAAATATATATATCAAATCCCCACATATACTTTTAACTTGAGATTCTATCATGGTAAAGCTATGGTTTGATTTTCATTCGAATTAAACCTTCCAATCATTATTCCCGATATGTAATAGCCTTACGCTATACATAAAAATAAACCTTGGTTAATTAAGCCACCTCATGCACAGCCCTCCCATTTCAATAAACCCACTATATATTGCTTATACATAGCCTTGTTATATATAAAAACTTTGATTACAACACATATCATATAAAGCTTTTATTATATTTCAAAAGCCCGCCAGCGCATAAGTCACCCCGGTCCCACATGCCTTTTTGACCGCACCTTCCCTTTTAATCTTGGCCCTTCACTTCAACTTGTTAGATCTGATGGTGTAGAATCGACGTCGCGCTCGTAAACCAAACATCCACCCAAAGCCAAAATCAACGTGAAATGGGTTGTTTTCAATATACCGCCTCCCCTGACGTGGCGCGATTTCATTCGATCGCGTTCGTTTCACCAAATACAACTTACCACCATGAGCCAACGCGAAAACCACCGCTGGTTTTCGCATTTGAAAATCCAAACTGCCTCCCGCCTTTGATAAAACTGGAATTTAATGCATTAATGGTGATTAATTCCAAAGGTTAAAAACTTTTGAAACATCATTTTAATGTTTAATTGTGTATTCCTACCTAAAAAAGAGCTCTACCCGACTGTATTGAAGCCTCCCGACTGTGCTAAAATTCCCGAAACACGATTTTATCTGTGGAAACTCCCTATTTTCACCACTGATCTCCTATTTGAAGACTATAAAAGCCATTTATCTCCACCAAGACCCATCCGCAGAAACAAAAAAAAGCTTCAAAAACCCTTTCAAGTGTCAAATTACCTGCAAATTGAGGTATTTTTCATCAATTTAAAACCCTGTACAGTCAATTCTGAACCGTCCTTAAGCAAAACAAGCTTTCAATTATAAAAAATCACTGTGGAAATTGCCCAAAAATGCCCAAAACAAGCCAAACCCTGGCCAATTTTTTCCAAGAAACCTTATTTCCGCTGTAAGCCTTTTTAAGCCCAATTTCCTCCACTTGCGACCTCTGAAGATCAATTCCAAAACAAAAAGGGGTTTAAAGCCTACAGATTTCTTTAAAAATCCCTTTTTATAGTCTAAACCATTCAGGAAACCCTTGTTCCCTGTCTTAGCCCAGTTTTCATCTCAGAAGCCTAAATTGAGCAAAGATATCACTTGAAATTATCTTTAGCCTAAATTGCTCAGTTACCCCTCTGTTTAAAGTAAATTACTTCTGTAAACCATTTAATATTACAGAAGAAGCCAGAATGCCTAAAAAACAGAGTTAAAAATCCACAAATAGATCCCATTCCACAGGTCTTTCAAAAGCCTTCAATCACCTCCTTGCAGACCTCTGTTTCATTAACAAATTGTTTGATTTTTGTAGGTTATTATCAGAATAAGAAATTGGGCCAACGGTTTCAATACTAGTTGACAAAATTGTTTGCTCCAAATTCTCATATTTTAATTCAAAAACTTCATTCAACAAACAATTTGTATACAAAGAAAGAATAAAATTAAGTCAGAGAGAGATCAGAATAATGAAATGTGCACAGTGAATGGTAAAAGTGAAAACAAAACAATCAAAGAGCATCTGAGTTAAAGTGTATCAAGTAAAAGTCAGAGTGAAAGTTAAAACAAAGTTATAGAGCAGTCAAGGTAAAACAATAAAAGTAAAAACATAGTTAGTAATGGTTAAAAAAGATGAAAATACTTTCACCAACAATAATGAAGTTTATCCAAAGTGTAAGTAAAAACAATTAAAAGAACAAAAAGGTTAAGAGGTGAAGACATAACAAGAAGGAACATTTTTGCAAAAATTTCCTGTTTAAGTCATTGTTTTGCAGAAACTATTGTGACCAATCCAAGATGAATTTTGAAAAACTAAAGGAGGTTTATGTTATTAATATGTCCAACTACAAAAACCTCTCTCACGTTTCTAACAACCATTATGGGTTAGGAAATATTAAACAATATTGGAAAGCACTTTTTGCAGAAAATTCCTGTTAAGTCATCATTTTGTAGAGAAACTTGTGGCCAATAAGAAATACATATTTCAAAACTGAAGGAGGTTTTTGTTCCTACGAGACCCATCTACAAAAACCTATCTCACTTTATGCACATGTATTACAGAATGAATGATGAATGCACATCTTTACAGACTATTTTTCAGACTCTGTAAAACTCTGTTTTACACATATTTTTTCAAAGCCTAATGTGAACAACTGGAGAAACATTTTAGGGAACTGAGAGAGATTTATCTCAAAAACATATTTATCTACAACAACCTCTTTCACTCTTTACAGATCTATTTCGGATTGAGAAATAAAAAGCTATCATTGGACCCCAAGTTTCTAGAATTGTTGGAGCAGAATGCATAAAGAAAGGAGACAGTTAGTGACTTGGATGCCTCATCATCAACTAAGAGTTGAAATCAAATTCGAATTCTCCTCTTTGTCATCACCTATCCATAAAAAATAGTGCCAAATAGATGCATTAGTTTTGAGTGTCCTTTACTTAAGTTCTATTTATGTAAAACAATTGGAGATATTTGTAAATCAATCTTGATATTTTTTCAAGATATTCTAGTTTAGAATTTGTATAAATACTTCATTCTTTGAAGTATTTTGTGTGGAATAAAATTGCTAATATTACTATAGGTTTTTTTGCTGATACATTGGAGGCTCTCATGTGTTGAATTCAAAGTAGCAGACTGGACAAAGCTAAAGTGGCATCATAATTCAGGATTCTTGCGATAAGTTGAAGAGTGAAGTACATCTCTTCTTGTCATTGTTTATTTTATGAGTTTAATGAAATTCATTATGTGTTTCATATATCTTAATGTGTAACTAGGATTATTACTACAAAACTAGCCTTTTTCTCCTTGTTTTTAACTAAGTTACCATTTAAATGTTTTCTGTTGATTTCCAGTGTTAGGAATTCTTCATTGCTCCTGCTCCCGTTTGACCCTTGCCTCCTTCTTCCATTTTCCAGATCAAAGGATCCTTCATTGCCCTCTATCCCGATCATACCATTTCATCAAAAACCTTTCCCCAAATATCTGAGGGTTATCTACCTTGCCCTGAATACATTGGTACCCTTTTGGCCTTGCCTTCTAGTACTACTATCTAGACTTAGACTCCACAGCCCAATGAACAAGTAGATCCCTCTCTAGTTTAATCCTAAGTGATTTTTACCCACCAAAACCTTTAAAACAAAACCAATTGTTCTATCATAACTAGCCTAAAAATATAAATCAAAACAGAGATAAATCTTAAAGAGAGAGCTCTCTCTGAATTCTAGAAAGGCTAGATCCTAGTGTTTGAAGTAGGTTTGTGGTTACCTCGATAAGTTCTCTCTTGAACGTGGAGAAATTACTGAGTGATAACAGGTATGATGTCACTTTTCAATCCAAATATTGTGAAATAAAGAAGGAAAACACAGGGAAAGTGGTAGCAAAAGTTATGATAAAACCAAGTAATGTGAACATACTCAATGAGAAAAATGAGAAATGTTATTTGTGGAAGCTTGATGAGCGTTGGATATCATCATCGTTTGTATCATATGCATTGAATGCATCTATGAAAAAAAATAATTGATGAAGTATGATGATGTCCTATACAATAAACAACATATGTAAAATGGATTGAACTTGACCTTTCCAATCAAGCTTGAAGACATGGCACAAATGATGCTCAAAATCAACATTGGAATACCCTTCAAGTCAACCTTCAATAAGCTCTACAAGTCGGCCTAGAAAACAATGCTCAAGTCAACCTCACTTCACATGGACAAGTTGACTCAATTACAAGTAGGGTCAACTATATTTACCCTATATACTAGGCATAAAAGGACACAGATAAATTCGATCTTCTCTGAGTTTTTTGGACAAGGTTCAGGGTGAAAAGACTGCGGATTACAAACTCAAGGATCAGGGATGTACATCGTGAAGAAAGTATGAAGAAGGAAGACATAATATATATATATATATATATATATATATATATATATATATATATATATATGCAAAGTGTACATGGTTTGGATTGCGGACAAAGTTGCGGGAGTAACTTCAGTCATATATGATTGTGTTAAGGTTCGAAGAAGGGTTGTTTTGAAGTGCGTATATATGACTGTGTGAAAGTGCGAAGAAGGGTTGTTTTGAAGTGCGTATGTATGAATGTGTTAAGGTGCTAAGAAGAGGTGTTTTGAAGTGCATATATATCATTGTGTTAAGGTACGAAGAAGGGTTTTTTTGAAGTGTGGATATATGATTGTCTTAAGTATGAGAAAAGACTGCAATAAATACGAGAAGCAAAGTAGAGACTGAGATCTCTAGTCTTGGTGTAGAATGATGGAGGAAGGTGTAATAAAGAAAGATTAGCTCAAGGAGTCAATGAAGAAGCAGTGACAAGGTCATGGAGGCATACACGAGTCAAGGGTCTGTGTCATGGTCATGGTACTTGTCATCTAAAAGTCTATAAGAAGAATTTCTTGTGTCTCTTGTGTTCTTTATAATTGACTTGATGAAAGACTTAATAAACTGTTATGTAACCAGCTCCAAAAATAGAAGAAAAGAGATATCAACGCCTTAGAAATAAGCCACTTCGAGGGGGCAATCTCCAATACATTACATAAATGAACAATTCTTGGATGATACAATTTACAAAACCTCCTTTCTATATATAGGAGTCCATGGAGCCATAATGTAATCCTAGTGGGCCACAATGTAATCCTAGCCGACCTAACAATAATAATTTAAGGGCACAATAATAACAAAATGGGGTTTACAAGGGTACAATAATAACAATAAGGGGTTTACACTAACAATAATAAGGGACTATACTAGTGATATAGGGACCTAACATGCCCCTCTCCTTCAAAAAAGTGTTGTCCTCAATGCTTGAGTAGCTCCAGGTGCTTCTGTATAAAATTCTCATCCTCCCATGTAGAATCTTCGGTGGGTAAGTTCTTCCACTTGATGAGATACTCTGAAATTGATCGATTTCGTAGCTGTCGAGTTCTTGTTTCCATGACCGCTTCAGGTTCCAATATGATTTTCCTTCCTCATCAAGTTCTGGCAATATTGTTTGAACTGGAAGATTTTCACCTATAACCTTCTTTAAGCATGAAACATGGAAAACTGGATGTACTTGCGAAGAAGCAAGAAGCTCCAATTTGTATGCCATAGTACCAATCTTTTGCAACACCTTGTAAGGACCATAGTACTTTGGCGATAATTTATTATCCTTCTTAGCTTGCTTGAGGGACATTTGTTTATATGGTTGTAGCCGTAAAAATACCCAATCTCCTACATCAAAACTTCTCTCGCTGCGATGTTGGTCTGCCTGTTGTTTCATTCGATTTTGTGCCAAATTTAGGTTATCCTTTAAGAGTTGGAGAACTTCTTGCTGATGCTCGATGTGATCTTCCACTGCTTGAACCTTCGAATTTTCTCTTAAAGATGATGTGATGGATGGTGGATGATATCCATAAAGTGCCATAAATGGGGTCATTTTTGCTGCAGTATGGAAGGAAGTGTTATACCACCATTCGGCGAGAGGTAACCACTTGACCCATTGTGTTTGTTTATCAGATACAAAACAACGAAGATATCCTTCCAAACATTTATTTACTATCTCTGTTTGACCATCAGATTGAGGATGATAAGATGAGCTATAAGCTAATTGAGTACCCAAACAAGAAAATAACTCCGTCCAAAAATTTCCAGTAAAAATGGGATCTCTGTCGCTCACAATAACCCTTGGGCTTCCATGTAGCTTTTGAATTCTGTCCATAAATGTAGTAGCAACTGTACTTGCTTTAAATGGATGAGATAAAGCACAAAAGTGTGCATACTTAGTAAGTCTATCAACTACCACCATGATGACACTCTTTCCTTCGGACTTAGGTAAACCTGTGATAAAATCCATTGAAATCTCCTCCCAATGTTGACTTGGAATGGATAAAGGTTGTAGAAGTCTCGGGGTCTTAATTGTCTCAACTTTATTCTGCTGGCAAACCAAACATTCCGTCACAAAATTTTGAATATCAGATTTAAGGACATCCCAAAAAAATTCTTTCTTCACCCTGTGGTAAGTTTTTAAAAATCCTGAGTGTCCTCCTAAAGGAGAAGTGTGCAATTCCAGAAGAATCTTTTGTTTTAGTTGGGAATTCTTACAAAGATATAAGCGATCTTTGTACCATAAGGAATCATTTTTCCAACTAAATGTATCAGATGTACTAGGATCTTGCTGCAACTTTTGAATGAGTGTCCATACATCTTTGTCCTTCTTCCATTCATCTCTTGCTTAGGTTATCCAATCTGGTTGGATAATAGAAATGGCACAAAGCAATGCTTCCACCTCTTCATTCTTTCTTGAGAGTGCATCTGCAACAACATTAAGCTTTCCTTTTTTGTAGATTATTTCAAAGTCATAACCCAACATCTTTGTGACCCATTTTTTGCTGCTCTTCTGAAGATAGTCTTTGTTCCAAAAAGTGTTTAAGACTATCATGATCAGTTTTTACCTTGAAGTGTCTTCCCATTAGGTAAGTTAGCCATTTCTTTAGTGCATGCAATATTGCTAACATTTCCTTCTCATAAATAGGTTTCTGTAAATACTTTCCTTTGATTGGACGACTTTCAAAAGCAATGGGTCTTCCTTCCTGCATTAAAACTGCAGCAATTCCATTTCCTGAGGCATCACATTCCACAATAAAGGTTTTTTTGAAGTCTGGCGTAGCTAAGACCGGTGTTAGGCACATTGCCTCTTTAAGATGTTCAAAGGCCTTAGTTGCTTCAGGAGTCCATGAAAATGCATCTTTCTTCAATAATGTTGTTAGAGGTGCTGCTATTCTCCCATAATTCTTAACAAACTTGCGATAATACCCTGTTAACCCAAGAAATCCTCGCAACTACTTTATGGTTGTCAGGAATTTCCATTCCTTAATGGCTTTAATTTTGTTAGGGGTCTACTTTAACACCCTCGTGAGATACAATATGACCCAGATATTCCACCTCTTGTACTCCAAAGAAACATTTGGATGTTTTTGCATATAATTGTTTCTCCTGCAATAGTTTGAGCACACTGTCAACATGTTCAACATGATCCTTCCAAGACCTGTTGTAGATTAGTATATCATCAAAAAATACTAGCACAAATTTTCTAAGGAAGGGTTTGAAAATGGAATTCATCAACCCTTGAAATGTAGAAGGTGCATTGGTAAGGCCAAAAGGCATGACCAAAAATTCATAATGATCCTCATGAGTTTGAAATGCTGTTTTTGGAATATCTTCAGTCTTCATTCTAATTTGATGATATCCTGAACGAAGATCCAACTTGGTAAAATAAATTGCTCCATGTAATTCATCCAATAATTCATCAATCACAGGAATGGGAAATTTGTCTTTAATGGTGAGCTTATTGAGCTCCCTATAATCCGGACACATTCGCCATGATCCATCTTTCTTGTGTACCAATACTACAGGAGCAGAGAAAGAACTTTGACTAGGTTGAATTATACCTGCCTCTAACATTTCTGCAATCATACGTTCAATTTCGCTTTTTTGGAAGTAAGGATATCTATAAGGCCTGATGTTTGGAGGAACACTTCCTGGAATCAAATGAATAGCATGATCATGATCACGAATAGGTGGGAGTCCTTTGGGAGTTTCAAACACCTTAGAATGATTGTCCAAGACTTGTTGGAGATCTGCAGAAATAGATGATTTTGATGTCGGAACTTCTAGTGAGCATAATTGTGCAATTATGTCTCGTTGTTATTTCTTTATAAGCTTTGTCATGACATTAGAGCTTATTATCCTTCCTGGCTTCCCTTCAATACCCCTTAATTCGACTTCCTTTCCTTCTAAAAAAAATTTCAAGAAAAGTTCTTGAAAATTAAAGGCTACCGTCCCCAAAGATTGTGTAACCATTGTACTCCTAGTACAACATCGGCACCTCCCATAGGAATGGAAAGCATTGGACTTTTCAACACATATTCCCCCATGGTTAGCTTGATATTATGGCATTTTCCAGAGCAATTTATAGTTCCTCCATTTGCAACCATCACTTGACATTCTGGTGCTGGGTATAGGAAACAATTAATTCCTTGGCTACCTTATAATGAATAAAATTATGGGTGCTACCTGAATCAATCAACACTATTACCCTTTTCTTCTTTATATGTCCTTCTATCTTGAGAGTTTGAGGAGTGGTAATTCCTGACAGTGCATTACACGATATGGTCGGATTCATTTCTTCCTCTTCTAGGGGTGGTTCCTGGTGTATATCCTCTTCTTGTTCATTTTCTTCTTCTTCTTCACAATCTATGTAAAATATTTTTTTCTCAGCACACTTATGACCTTTAGTGTATTTGCTATCACAACTGTAGCAAAGCCCTTTTGCTCTTTTTTCTTCCAATTGTTGTGGTGTCAACCTTGTAGGTTGTGGAAATCTAGACGTAGCAACACTTCCTTCTTTATAGAATTGAGAGGTAGGCTTCCTTGTCGCCATTATTTTACATTCAACTTTTCTTGCCAACCTGAATGCCTTCTCCAATGAATCCGGTTCCAAAACACGAACTTCATGTTGGATGTTATCCTTTAAAGTGCCTATGAAGAGATCAATCCTGTGTTCCTCTGGAATATCAGTTACCCCTATATTCAATTTTTGGAAGTCCTCAATGTGCTGCCCCACTAAACCCTTTTGTTTGAGATTTATCAATTGGCTAAAGAAGGTGTTGCTCTTTGTATCCTCATAATGTGCTATCATTTCTTCCGTAAAAATAGACCAAGTGACAATTTTTTTATGGGAGCAAAGCCATCGATACCATACAAATGTATTTTGTTCTAAATGTAAAGTTGCAATGCGTACCTTTTGTGTGTTTTGCACATTATGGAGATTAAAATATTGCTCCATTTGTAGTATCCATGTTACAGGATCCTTTCCATCAAACTTCCTCATATCCATTTTTGGAATATGGTGGTTCTTCCCGCCAACATTAGAGTTTATGAAATCATGATTAACATTGATTTTTTTCTCATCATGAGGTTCTTCTACTATCTTTTCACCATTAGGAAACATTTCTTGTATCAACTTTGTCAAACCTTCGATTTTTGATTTTAGATCATTCTTCATGTTTTCCATCTTAGCTTCCATGCCTGACTTCAAAGCCATCCATCTTAGCTTGCCGCCATCCATCTTAGCTTCCACGCCTTTCTTCAAAACTTCCATTTCATTTTTGTTTGCTCTTTGCGGTAAAATTTGTTGCACTTGCTCTTGGAATTTTGATGATCATGTTGCAATTCTTCATCTTCATGAGTCATAGTGGAGCCTTCTGAAGGCTTAATGGGTGTTGAATTATTTTTACGGGGCATTTTTTAGAACCCAATACTGATATCTATTCTACAATATTCCCTTGGAATCAATTCAAATTTATTCTTCAAACAAGACTTATGCAATTAGGAAAAAAAATACACACCTTTCTCTTGCTTTTGAGGAGCTCGATATTGAAATTGGATTATCTCTGTGATTGCAACACTTCAATATCTAAATTTTGGTACCAACGTAGCCCTATGAATTATATTTCGAATGTCACAGGTCTGACCTTATTTGAATTCTCCAAGACAAAGTTGTGTCCAATCTCCCACAATGACCTAATTGTGGACTGGTTCAGTAGAGCGAACTTGTACGACTTGCCACGTGTCAATGTTTCGTCATTTTTCTTTGAAATTGATAGCCAATAAACTACAGTCCATGTACTTGCAACCACTTTTTACGGTACTCCAATCGGATTCCCAGAGAGAGAGTTATTGAATGTTTCCCACAATCACCTCTTTGAGATGAAATACAGGAGCCTAAAAAAGCACTACCTTCCACAGATCATATCTCCAAAAATATTGCGAACCAACCTCTGAAATTTTTTGACAAATTTCCTCAGGATTTTAGCTTCACACCATATGAATTTCAGATTCTTCACCTTCGTAGAAAAACAATTATAGCGCAAATTCCCGATGACCTGTTTAGGAGCTTGAAAAAGACCTAACTTCCCTGGATCGATATCTCCGAAAATAATGCGAGGCTCAAAAGCACCGAAATTTTTAGACAATCTTCCTCGGGATGTGGCTTCATACCCTAAAAATTTCAGCCACGACTTCGTAGAAAAAACGTTATAGCGAAAATTCACGATGACACATTTGGAGCAGCGAAACCTGAATCAAAGCTACGTGCAAATGTTGTGTAACCGGCTCCAAAAATAGAAGAAAAGAGATATCAACACCTTAGAAATAAGCCACTTCGAGGGGGCAACCTCATTACATTACATAAATGAACAATTCTTGGATGATACAATTTACAAAACCTCCTTTCTATATATAGAGTCCATGGGGCCATAATGTAATCCTAGTGGGCCACAATGTAATCCTAGCTGACCTAACAATAATAATTTAAGGGCACAATAATAACAAAATGGGGGTTACAAGGGTACAATAATAGCAATAAGGGGGTTACACTAACAACAATAAGGGACTATACTAGTAATATAGGGACCTAACATAAACGAAGAAGAGAAGACACAAGTAAAAGAAATAAGTTCACAAGTAATTATCAAGAAGAGAATTTGAATTAATCACTACCCTACCAAATTCTCAACATGGTTTCAGAGCTAAGGTGCTAAAATCATAGGCTACTTGACAAGGAGACACTCAAGGAAGCAAGGATCAAAGTCGAGGTCAAAGTTTGCGTTCAAAGGTCAAATCAATTTGTGAGGAAGATTCTTCAATATCATTCAAAGGATCCTCTTATCAAGCAAATAATCTTTTCCATCAAAGATTTATGACATTGAAGACATTGTTGGAAGACACATCATCAAGCTCCAACACCTTTGAAGACATTATCATTATGAAGACATCCTCTATCATTAAGAATCCAACATCTACATTGGAGAATTCAATCTAAGAGGGAGTTCCTACCTTCATCTTCATCATCATCAAGCAAGTTGCTAGAAGAAGGAAGTCACCCTTTTCAAGTAAGTATCTATGACCTCATCTAAATCTGTCAAAATGAATTATTGAAAAGAAAGCAACAAATTGGTTGGGTCATCAAACTTTAGTGCATGGAAGAAGAGGACATATTTGAATCTAACTGAAGATGAAGTTATGGGCTACATCAAAGGATCCACAGTTCGACCCTCAAAATAAGATGCTCCAGCTCATGAAAAGGAGAAATTTGAGGCCAAAGGATTCTCATAGAATCCATTAAGAACTCACTCATACCCTATGTATAAAAAATGGAAACTGCAAAAGAAATATATGACAAATTGGTGGAACTATTTTCTGTGAGTACTGCAGGAGAAGCAATCTCTCTGAGACAAGAACTATACAAGATGGAATTTTCAAGAGAGGAAGGAATTACTTCATATTTTATGAGGATTTCTGAAATAAGAGATCAACTACAAGAATTGAGAGAAGTAATGTCTAAAAATGAGATGACTACAGTGGTGTTGAATTCTCTACCGAAAGAATGGGGAACTTCACTTCAAGCTTATACAAGAAGAAAGAAGCCACACCATTCCACGATCTATGGTCTCTATGTAAAATAGGAAACAAGATTGAAAGCCAAAGCTGATACAGGATCAAGTGAAGGGAATGAAGCCTTTACAGCCATGTCCAGGAAGAAAGGAATATTTGGTAAAATTGGTCCTCAGAATAAAAGGAGAAATATGGACAAAGTACGATGCTTTGGATGTAATGAACTTGGGAATTATAAAAGGGATTGTCTTAAATCTGGGAAAGACAAGAGGAAAAAGGAAGAAGCCCATGTCACAAATGAAAGGGAAGAACTGGATGCAAAGAAATATAAGAAAGAAGAAGCAAAATATCTCTATTATGATTGAGATCATCTTCCTCTTTAAGTGATTTTTGTTGGTTGTAAAATAGTATGATAGGAAGCAATGTATATTAATAGCATCATGATAGAAGCATGGAAGGAGAACTTGGAGAAGTAGTTCCTGGAAGCCTTATTGATAACAACGTTGATGGAAGGCAGTCATTAAGTTCAAGGGTCATCATTCAATAATCAATATGGAAATAGGTGCCGACATTTTCTAATGGAGTTCTCTATAGATTCACTGGTTAGAAAGAATGCAAAAGATTTCATCGATAATTCTATGTTACCGAATTCTGGGATTATGATATGATGGCATATTGATGAAGCAGGTCAAGGGAATGAAGTTCTTATTTCTAGTAAAATTTCCACAGGATGACTCAAAAGAAAAAGGATGAGGTACATATATCTATATGATGACACTGGATGTTGTGAAGTCATGTCATGTGGTTGCAGGTGATGAACTTCTATCTTTAAAAGTATGACCTATGGAAGGAAGATCTCTTCTGGTACACAGGTTGCAACTAACAAATGAACTTAAATATGTCCTCATATGGAATATGATGTGGTTGTATACAATCAAGGAACTAGATATGGAAAGTTCCTGGGGATGAAGCTGTGTGGAGAAAGAATGGAAGAGATCATGAAGTGCAACCATGTAAAGAGGCAGTTATCATCCGGAAGCCAAGATGTGACTAGGAGATCTCCTGGGAAGATATGTGGACTCTGATAGAAGTATGGTAAAGAAGAAGACCCTTGACAATACATATCTTTAAGATATGTGTCAATCTGAATAAAGGATGTCGATGGCTGCAAGAAGATGTCATGGTAAAAGATCATCGCTAAGGTAACTTTTGATTCAAAAGATCTTATATGTTTATCTAGATAAGTTTATGTAGGGCTGCCAATCATGTGGAAGGATGTAAGATCCTTGGGAGATAGTTCGAAGGAAAGAAACATGGCATAAAGGTGGACCTATGAGAAAGAATGATGAATCACTTTGTGGTGGATGACATGACTCATGGATGAAAGTGATGGATGATACGTGCCCTATGGAGCTAAAAGTTGAAGATTTCTCAATATCGAAATCCATGACATCGAGGGGAGGAATTCTTCATGAGAAACTAGGTGTCTCACCATTGCTGCTGCAGGTCCCTAGTTAAGAGGGAGCCTGGTGGTAAGTTTCTTACTTGGAAGAAACTTGAGGCATGTCCTTCCCGAGTTAAGAGGGAGTGACGTATATGATTATCTAATTCAATTGTCATGCACTAGACCAGGACTAACCGCCTTAAGTCTTAGTGAAGGCCATGAGGAGAGAATGGATAAAAACATCATTCTGGTCTTCACCTGGAAGACATAATTGAGGATTGGGTAATCATCCGACATCCAATACTCCTTGAGAATGAGATAGGGCATTCAAGATAAGAGTAGTCAGGGACCGATATTCTTTGAGGGCTGGCTACCCAAGAGAAGAATAGTGCAAGAAGGTCATACTCTGGGAACACCTGGGTGGAGTATGTACCTTGGAGAGACAATGACTATGGTGTTGATAAGTCATGTGTCTTGCCAACATTGTAGCCCATTATCTCATTGAGAGATGGGGTTGTTAGTCAAGGCCTTGCACTAGGAAAATGTCGATTGATATGATGCTATACAGATGTGATTACCAATCTGATTCTTCTTATGAGACTCTTTAGATTGAAAGTGACCATGTACTGTTATGAATACCTCCCTAGTTAAGAGAGAGTGTTGGAAAGTGTAACTAGGATCAGTTTTCATATTGACTATGTTATTATATATTTATGTAATGAAGAAGACAAAGATAATAAAATACATTTTCTCGTATGCTTGCTTCATGGGTTTCATGAGAAAGGTTTTATTATTGGTCAACATACTTCTTCTTGGTGTCTATTAGGGATTTGTCTTCTGGTCATAAATGTACAAATTAAAGAGTCATGTTTATGAAGAGTCAAGTCACACTTGTATGCCTAAAGACCTTGCCAATCAAGCTTGAAGACATGGCACAAATGATGCTCAAAATCAACGTTGGAATACCCTTCAAGTCAACCTCCAATAAGCTCTACAAGTCGTCCTAGAAAACAATGCTCAAGTCAGTCTCATTTGACATGGACAGGTCGGCTCAATTACAGGTAGGGTAAACTATATATACCCTATATACTGCGCAGAAAAGGACACACATAAATTCGGTCTTCTAAGAGTTTTTCATACAAGGTTCTGGGGGAAAAGACTGCGGATTACAGACTCAAGGATCAGGGATATACAACGTGAATAAAGTACGAATAAGGAAGACACAATATATATATAGGGTTTGAATTGTGGACAAAGTTGTAGGAGTAACTTCAGTCATATATGACTATGTTAAGGTGCGAAGAAGGGTTGTTTTGAAGTGGGTATATATCACTGTGTTAAGGTGCTAAGAATGGGTGTTTTGAAGTGCATATATATGACTGTGTTAAGGTGTGAAGAAGGGTTGTTTTGAAGTGCGGATATATGACAGTCTTAAGTATGAGAAAAGACTGCAATAAATACGAGAAGCCAAGTAGAGACCGATCTCGCTAGTCTTGGTGCAGAACGATGCAGGAAGGTGTAATAAAGAAAGATCAACTCAAGGAGTCAATGAAGTAGTGGCAAGGTCTTGGAGGCATACAAGGGTCAAGGCTCTGTGTCATGGTCATGGTACTTGTCAGCTGAAAATCTATAAGAAGACTTTCTTGTGGGTTTTCCTCTCCAAGAGGGAGAGGTTTTGGCCCTGGCTTGAAAATCCTAAATCTGTGTCTCTTGTGTTTTTGATAATTGACTTGATGAAAGACTTAATAAGCTAAGAAGAGAAGACATAAGTAAAATAAGTAAGCTCACAAGTAATTATCATGAAGAGAATTTGAATTAATCATTGTCCTATCAAATTCTCAACATATTCTTCTCAGGAATGTTGATTAGTGGGAGTTGAGAGGAATATATAGCAAAAGGGACTTCAGTTGGTGCTCATTTGCAATGGATATAAGGAGTGATGAGAGCTACAAGTTGTTTGATTTTTTTAAGAAGAAAGTGGTAGAATATAAGTTGCTTGGTATTTGCAAATCTTATGGCTTGTTTGAGGATCCAGTGAGATTCGAGTTATGTTTGGTGATCATTGCTAGATGTAGAGTGGATTATTGATGGTGATTTTAATATGGTGGAATAGGAGGGTGATCAAGGTGGTGATATAGGTACAATGAGTAGTGAATCAAAAAATATAGACTGGCTGAGTTGTAAAGCCACTCATCAACACTTTGATCCCAATTGTGGATTGTCTAAATAGGTCCAATTTTATGAAAGAGAAAAATATGGTACATGTGAGGGTACCAGGGTTTTCGTCCTAAAGATGCCTTCTTTTAATTTTAATTTTATTTATGAGAATATGAAACCAATTAATGTGTTGATTGAGGATACTAAGTCAAATCATTTTCCCATTCAAACTTCAATTCTAGTAGGGCATGTTGGAGATAGTAAACACTTGTCTTTTATACAAGCTAAATGTTTCACACTTAGACTCCCCTATTTTTTTTCCTCTTGTTCATCAAATTTGAAATCTCATTCCTCACCGTTTTGGGGATAAAGGTTGGTGGTTATGGTTGGAGACCTCTATTTAGAGAACTATGAAGTTCATGAGAGGTTTGGGACACATGATAACTTGCAAGCATAGATGGGAGAATCAAAATATGAAACCAAAATTGGAGGAGGTTTGTATTTTACTGCAGGAGGATCTACATAACACTATTCTTCATGAGAAAGAAAGTGGTAGAGTAAAGTTGCTTGGTCTTTGCAAATCTTATGGTTTGTTTGAGGATCCAAGTGAGATTCAAGGTATGTTTGGAGATCACTGTTAAAGTATTTTTTCTCCTTACTAGTTGTGAATCTTAGTTGTGGTTGTTAGGAATGAGTGCTACAAGATGGTCCTACATAGGTCTTCGTTATGGACCATGACATATTAGATAATGATTTTACAAAGGATGAAATTTTTTTAGCCTTTTTCTATATGAAGAATGGGAAATCCCTTGGGATAGATGGATTGCCATATGAGTTCTACAAGACTATGTGAGATACTTTGGGATATGATTTCTATTGCCTAGCATTGGAGGCCTTCTTCATAAGTTGTCTAGTGAAGTCACTTCACCAAGGATTAATTAAATTTATTCCAAAGAATGCTACCAAAGACATTATAGGGGAGTTGCACCTTGTGACTTTGTTGAATTTCACCTACAAAATGATGGGCTAGGTGGTGGCTTTGCAAGTGAGAGATGTGGTAAGGAAACTTGTGCACAAGGAGCAAATGGGCTTTGTTTTGGGGCATTTTATTCTAGATGGAATGATCTCAACATGAGAGGCTATGGAATGGGCTAGGGAGATTAGTTATGCTTTTGGGGCAATTCATTGCCTCCAAGGATTGGGAAAATCATGGTTTCCTAAATGATAAAGGAGGCTCATCTAGATCCTATGAAATTAGGGTGATGACCATGGGTATGGGGTAGAGCTCATGTATTGGCTTTTTCCCACGTGCTAATTATATTTGTCCTGACCATCTTTTGCATTTTGTGGTACAATTTCCTGTTGAATGTGACCATTTATGCTTTTACTTTTTCTTTTAGCTACTTTCCGGATTTCCAATCCCTAGCTCATGAGAGACTATGGAATGGGCTATGGAATGGTTTTTTCTTTTACTTTCTGGATTTCCAATCCCTAGCTCATGAGTATGCTCTTTCTTTGATTGATCGAGCCATTATTATTAAGACTGTTGGTCTCATCCCACAAGAGCATCTCCTCAAGATGAGCATAAATATGCTAGGTCCCTTTTAGCATGACTAGGAGTGGGATTTTCAATGCCCCTTGGTTCAATATGAATCTCATAAATTGTACTCCATTTTTTACCAACATCATGATCTTAGGAAATTCTTTAATGCTTGGTGGGTGTCATTTGATGCCGAGGGCCAATGAATTCATAGATTGCATAATGTGTGTTGGATGTGAGTGTCATACAAGCTCTATGTGTTTGTTTGGATAATGACCTATCAAGGTCTTCCCACCAATGCACAATTGGGCAAGTGGCTTCTCTAATGGGGTTTCACTTTCTTTCCTTCAAGAGGGAATAATGAAGCATTTAGTATGGGATTTTCCTTTTGCTTGGGAGCATGTTTAGTGAAAGTAGGAAAACATTTTTCAAGGGAGAGTACATTGGTGTGCAATGTTACAAGGTGACTTCAAATCTGTAGTTCGATCTTCTCACAATGGTATTTGACATTGCTTGAGAATTTCAAATTTGTTTTGTTATCTATAAACTTTGGTGCAAATATGTTTTTGGTAATGGGGTTAGCTCTTTCACTGCCTTTTGTCATACATGGAGACAAAAATTATGTATACATCATAGTTTTAAAAACCTTCTGATCTGAACTAGTAAGCAATCAAACCAACTGGTTGGACATGTTTGGGTAATGCACTGATAGAGAAATTAGACCAGAGGGTCAGTTTGTACTGGTTAGGTACTGAACAGGGTGGTTTGGTAGCTGTTACCCACCACTTCATGGGTGACATCCCTAAGATAAATTTCTCTCCATGATGGACCTCAACTAGCAGCCAACAATGCCTTGCAACCCTCAACTAGTTCGTTGTGCCATTTCTTTGCCACCTGAGCCATCCATGTAGTCCCTCACCCATCTATATTGATTGTATGTTTGAAGGTGGACCTCCCAAATCTAAAGGTATGTCTTGTCATTTGGTAATTGAGTATTGGGTTTACTTATCCTGCACACTTCTAGGCATGGATTGATGGGGGGATTTGGCGGAAAGAGTGAGCTCAGTTTGTGCTCCTGTCCCCTTGATCTCTTTTGGATGCTACCCTTGCATCTTAGTCCTGTAGGATATCCTTTATTGACCATTTGGTTCTAGGGTGGAAATACTTGGGAAACCTCGACTTTGGGTGTGTGGTCCCGCTCCTTATCTGCATATATTACTCCTTTTTCACTCACTATACGGCCATTCATCATCTCTCCCACCTGGGTCCACATTCCCTCTCTGCGTCCACGTAGAGTCAACCTCCCTATCCCCTTGCCCCCACCTTGGGTTAGGCCTGGAACGATGCCCTAGAGGTTGAAGTAGCTAAAATAAAAAGTAAAAGTGTAAATGGTCACATTCAACAAGAAATTGTACCACAAAATGCAAAAGATGGCTAGGACAAATATGATTAGCATGTGGGAAAAAACCAATACATGAGCTCTACCCCATACCCATGGTCATCACCCTGGTTTCATAGGCCCTAGATGAGCCTCCTTTATCATTCAGGAACCCATGATTGTCCCAATCCCTAGAGGGAAATGAATTACCCTACCTAAAAGGGGCTAATCACTGCTAGATCTTACACATCATGCTCTTGTCCTTTAAGCCCCAAGTAGTTAGTTGAAGAAAATTCATAAAAGGAAAAAGACATATTAAGAAGGGTGGAAAAATCAAGGTCAGGGCATCTCATGTACCACAATTGCTACCTCCTACACATTATACACCCAGGTGTGGGTTTCCCTTTCTCTAGCTGCATTTGTGCCCCAATATGTGGCCCAAGATTTCACCTCTCATTCTCTCTTCCATTTCACTTCTTTATCACTTGCCACCCCTATTTGAGGGTCGCACCTTGGACATACTATCCCCTCTAAGGGTAGAAAACGCCTAATAAGGAACCTGGCTAACCCCCTTTGGAGCTTAAAGACATTAGCACATGCCAAAGCCCACTATGGAAGAGCATGCCATTATGAAGTACCCACTTGGTTGTCTATCATTTGTAAGCTCTTTTACACGATTACTCTAACGACTTATTGTACTGGAAGGCTAGGGGACGCATTGGATCTTATATAGGATTGCAGATGGTGTCCATTTGGGTTTGGTCTCCCTATATGGGGTCGTAACGTCCTAGAGGGATACATTAGCACATGTATGGTGTGTGTAGAGAGCCACGGGCCTCCACAATAGCAGACAACACTCCATGGATCCCCACTAATGTTTAGAGATTACTAGAGATCCACCTTTGGGACGAGGATGATGTAGTTGGTACACTATGCCCAACAGGCCCCACAAAAGCACCACACACTTAGCAGGTGTCCCAAGGCTTGTACGATGACATAGAAATGTTCATTCCTTCATTTGAGCCCTTGCAGATGATCTACATGCATCTCTGACTCATATGGAGACCCATGGGGTCATTGGTGTGCCCCCACACCTATTGGGAGCACCACAAGTATACTACTTGGAGAACAAGGGGCCACCTCCATCACATTTTGAGATTTTTCATCATTATGGCACTTCTGAACATTATCAAGCCTTTTGGAGGGCCCCATGACATGCACATATTATTATTTGACTTCCTGAAGCTTATTATTTCATTTATGAGCTAGTTTGGTGGGATTGTCACCGAAAGTTAGGTTATTTGCACATTATTTTATGTTTAGGGGCTAATGCAGGCTCATTATCTAAATCAAATTCGTAAAGGGTGTATAAATAGATGTTAGTTGGATTCATTTGTATCATCACTTGACTCGAGATATCTCTATCTTTAGAGAACTTCACATTTTTCCTTGGAGGATTGTTTTTGGATGATGGATGAATTTTGATGTATGGATTTGGGCTATTTCTATCTTGGAGTTTCTTATTTGCAAATGTGATGCTGGTTGGATATACTCTCTAACATTGTAAGTGCAAATTTAACGTTATTTTTCTTGTTGCTGCATTAAATTGAATTTCGCTATAATTAAGGCTAATTGCTGCATGTATGAAATGTGGAATTATGTGTCTATTTAGCTTATTCTATGTATGGGCCATTCTTAGATGAATGAAATGTCCTAGAGATCATGTTATCTTGATAATATTGCACCATTTGTATGAAGTATAAATGCTTGAAAGTCACTTTTCTTCTCTTTCCTCTAACATTGGACAAAGTTGACTTTTTAAGCCTCCTTGAACAAGAAACTGAATCCTTCTTCATTATTATCCTTGATTCCATATCCCCAAGTGAATCAGACACCGGTCCTTCCAAAAAGGGTGATCATTTTCCCCTCATTTTCACCCTTTTCCCTTCTTCCTAGGTCTAGCCCCATTAGGTCACCTAGGGCATCAATTTCCCGGGAATCTAGCCACAAGAAAACTTCGATCTCCTAGAGGAAGCTACATTGGTGGGTCCCCTCACTCTCCTCTGGATTTGGGCCAATTCCAACGGTGGAATCTCCAAATAACCCAAGCCCTAGCTCTAGGATCAATTTTTTCCTAAGTGCCCCCAAGGCTAGAACCTAGTAGGATCAATTTGGCATCATTGGAAGAATATTCTTGTTTGATCCTTTTCCCTCACCTTGGCCAGGTGTTATGTATATTTTATTAATTATTAGTTAGATATAGTTATCTTAGGTTTTATTAAGTGAAAGGGCATGATCAAAGATCATGCCTCTTCACCAAGGGACACCATGAGGCTATATTTAAAGCCTCGGTGATTCCCCATTGTAATCATCTCTTATCTTTTATC
The DNA here is from genome assembly GCA_034641835.2 of Pinus albicaulis. Classification (NCBI taxonomy): domain Eukaryota; kingdom Viridiplantae; phylum Streptophyta; class Pinopsida; order Pinales; family Pinaceae; genus Pinus; species Pinus albicaulis. The sequence goes on from JAXQQM020061398.1 coordinate 48,561, forward strand.
AATAATAATATATACTTATAAAGTTTGCCAGAGTTTTTACACTCCATTGGTATCAGAGCCATCACTCTTCGGGATCTGTGTGATACCCAGAATTAAGGAATTACAAGAAAATTCCAGAATTGCAGATTTTTTTAAAAACCAAGTGCTTGTGGGCAACAACATCTGTTTTTAAAAAGAAGAAGGAAGAAATATAGAAAGAAAGAAAGCCTAAGGAAGAATGCCATGCAAGCACCCAATTGAGGTCAAGAAAACACTAAGTAAACCATCTCCAATGTGCAAACCATCACCATGTGCCCCGAATCTCATGAAGCAACCCCAATCATGGCATAAATGCTTTCAAAGTAACCACAAAAGCTAACACTCATAGCATGGTAGCTAACCCAAAGCGAATATAAGAAATTTCTCAAAGAAAAAAATAATGTTAACTAAATAAATGTAGGGGACACAACCTTTCACCTTAATAACTAGTTAATGTTTATAAAGTATACCATCACAAGACTCATCATATAATCTCTATATCAATCAATCATTTATATAATCAATATAATATATCTATCCTATATGGATTTCTCATCATTGTCGTGATTAATTTAGATACTCAATTTTTGAACCAAATTGGTTCAATGCACCTCTCTCTATTATTGCACACGGGAACCAAGAACAATGAAGTTGGAGCACCATTACTCCTAGAGAATACTAACTAAGCAACAAAATAAAAATATAACACCCAAGAGTAGGTGTTCAACCAAAACACACTTTTTTAAACTTGGCTTCGATAATTTGTATGGCATAAAAGAAAGGGAATCCAACCTTAGCATGTTGGGCTAGTTAGGTTTTGGCTCATTTTATCAAAGAGTAGTGGCATCCCTTTTCTCATGAGGATCGACTAGAGTTAGTATGAACAATGCTAAACCTATTCAACTACACTGCTCTATTCAGTAAGGATGCCCTCTTTCTCCTTATTTTTATGTTGTTGCAACAAATGCCATTGCCTATGTTTGGGAGGTTTCTAAACTACAAAGCAAGATCTATGTTGCATCTTTTCCTAGTTGTAACTAGCTTCTTAATGTTCAAATGTTTACTTTGCAGAAGATTCATCCTTGAGACTCGAATTGACTTGGTGATTTGTGGAGGGTACTCGTCTATCCCTAGACACCATTTATGGAACTAACAAGTGTTGAGAAATCTAGGGCAGAGATGTTAGATGATTTCTCTTATAATGATAACTGCTTGTGAGGACATTTTACTTTTCTTAATTAGGTTCTTCTTGTACTTGATTGTTATTATGTGTTCTTCATCAAACAACTATCAAACCATAAAGAATAATGAGACAAAGGACACAAGATGTAGGCGATCAACCAGGGCCAAAAGCTCTCCAGCCTTAGAGGAAAACCTACAAGAATTCTTCTTCCTATAGAAACTTCAATTGACACATTCTAGGACCTAGAACATTGACCAAGAACCCCTCCAAGACCAAATCAATGCTTCGTCTTTGAATAGCTTCTTCTCCCAACAACTTCGACCTACTCAGCAACTATAACTTCTACTTGCCCAGAAACTGCAATTTCGACTTGCCCAGAAACTGCAACTTCGATTGCAAACAGAAACTGCAACTACAACTGCAACTGCAACTTCGATATGCCCAAAAACTGCAACTTCTCTTCTTCACTTGGGTAGATTCTCTCTCCTAGACAATTCGACTTCTAGAACAATTCTTTTTGGTGACCTATATTCAATTCTGCAACTCGGTTCCCTAATTCTTGTAACCCAAAACCAAATCTAAAACTTCGACTTTTCTCCTTCTTTAGTCTTCCTTTTCTTCGCACTTCCTTTTGTCCTTAAGATCGAACTTGAGTGAGTAAGAGTGTGTGTTCTCCAAATGAGGTCGAGATCTTCTTTATATAGGGTTCACATAGGTTCGAATTGCTTCCTTTAGGCTGACAAGAAGTTTCCTTAGGCCGACTTGAACTTTGTGCCATGACGAGGTCTTGGAGGGTCTTTTGACTTGATTATGACTCAATAAATTTTTCTTTACATGACAATGACTCAATGACTTTATAACAAAAAATAAATTCTCTTGAGCATGAAACCCATGCCTCAAGACATACAATAATAAATTTATTTTTCTCTTTTCATTAAATACATCAAATCATGATTACATATGTCATTATGAAGACCGAACCTAGTTACATATTTCAACACTCTCTTAACTAGGGAGGTATTCATAATCCATATAAGGTACTTGGGCATTCTCAATCTTAAGAATTCTCATAAGAAAAATTAGATTGGTAACCCATCTGTATAGCATCATATCATCCAACATTGTCACATAGCAAGGCCTTGACTAACACCTCTATCTCTCCACAAGATCAGAGCACAATGTTGGCGAGATCAATGATTTATAGACACCCTCATCATTGTCTCTCTCGAAACATAACCCACTTGGGTTCACTCAAAGCATGTTCCATCAGGACTATTCTTATCTTGGATTCCCAGTCCTCAAAGAATATTGGTCCTCTACGACTACTCTTATCCTAGATGCCCTATCTCATCCTCAAAGAGTATCGAATGCCAGATGCTTACCCAATCCTCCTTTCTATCTTCCCAAATGAAGACAAGAAGGATGTGTCCATCTCTCCCTCTTAACTTAGGGAGGACATACCTATTCCACTGAAAGGATCTACCTAAGCTCCCTCTTAACTAGGGACTTGACCGAGCTTCCTCTTGATCAGGGATTTGCTTCCAACAGCTCTTCAGGTGGAGATAATTAGAAAAATCAACTACTTGTAGACCTCCTTCCATTGATGTCATGCATTTCGTCTTTTTCATAGAGTCTACGTCTTTTCGAGACTTCTTCGTAGGGCACAAACCATCCATCACTTTCATCCATGAGTCATGCCAGTCATGTCATCCTTCTCTTTCATCGGAAAGTGATCTATTAATCCATATCTAGCCTTTATGTCATGCCTTGCTACCTTTTTCGCATCATGTTTCCTTCAGGATCTTTCATCCTAGCACGAGTCTCAGTTGTAGAATGTGAAAAATTCCTAGATCTTAAGCAATCTAAGGAATCCTATTGCAACCAACTGGATTACTTCTCCTATTATGTAATTTACTTCACACAATTATTTCTGAATAATACATGAAATATTGAAGCATCACCGAAGCATCCTACACTATAATACTCATGATTCTGAAACAAGGAAACTAAACAAGGAAAATCATTCACACATATGACACCTTTATTTTGGACTAAGTCCCCGAAAAAACCCAATGTGGGAAAATCGGTGCAGTAGATATGAGGGTTTTATTAATAAGCAGTAGCAATATTTGAATACATCTCTAAATACCCCCAGGGTAATTCAGTTATAGAGAGAAATACTGGCAAAAGAATTTGTGAGGATTTACCTCACTTAATCAATAAGTTCCCGGTTGATCTGGATGAAGAGAAAAATGCCCTAGGGAGGCACTGCGCAATTCCAGCGCTATACCTTCCAGCCTCTGTGTCACCCCCTTCTAGGCTCAGCATTCAGCCCCAGCCAAGTCGTTTTGCCTCTGTGGACCCTGAGGAACAACCTCCCAATGTCACTTTCCAGATGCCGGCCTCTGAAACTGATCCACAAGCAAAATTTCCAAAAACCCTACTCTACCTCTGTGTTGCTTCTGCGTGAGCCCTACGCAGTCACTGCGTCAGCCCCTTTCCTTTAGCGTTGGCTTTGTTAGATCGCCTCTGCCTCTCTCTGATTGATGCTCCACCGGCTGAGAAAATCTCTCTCTCCGGATGTTATCTCTACCCCTCACTGCTCATATCTCTAGCTCAAATTTCTCAGCAAACCACACCCCAGAAATTTCGAACTCCTAAATCAAGTCGGTGTATCTTTCCAAATGGCCCTCAAGCCTTCCTTTATAGTCTTCTCGTTGAGACGTCAACGGCCGAGATTAGATCTCTAATCAACGACTAAGATTATAACATGACTTGATCATCTCACTCATGTTTTATTAATACCCTTTAATTTTTTAATTTCCCTAAGTTTAACTTAGAGTCTCCATTAAAATAATTAGTTATTTTAATAAAACATTAACCGAGTGGAATTTTCACAAACGGTTTCTGGGTTCTTTGGAATACCAATGTCTAAGCCTCTCGACAAAATTTGAGACTTAGAGCACTTTCTAATGCTACAAAAATCAACATTCCCTCTTAGCGAGGAAAGTGCTCTAGCAATTATGCCTACTGCATAGTGCTCTGACTTTGAAGCATCCTTCGCACTACTGAAGTCCATCAACCACTGCGCTGCTACTGCCATTGTACTATTGCCCATGACACTGCCACTGCCATTGCGGCATCTATACTATAGCTCCCTCTCAAGTGTTGCATCTACACTACAACTCAACTACTGAGAGAAACAGTTGAACACAACCAAGACTAAACAAGTGTTCAGTGGATGCACCTCGGTGCTGAAGACTCTTACTATTGATAACTACTATGTTGTTCCTCTAATACACTACGTTGCTGCTGCCTCTGCTCTGCGCTGATTCATAAATAAGTGCTGCTATCTCTACATTGTCATCTTCATCACTCCTCGGCTTCGCTAAAAATCCTCCATCCTGCTACTGCAAATATGGCCTCCCATAGCAAGGTAATGATCCATGAGGTGGGCTCCTCAAGGATCCTACCCAACTGAAGTTAGGAGTGAACTACAGTTCAATATCATCCCACTTCTCTCCTCAAGAAGCGTGGGCACTCATGACAAACTCATCCTCCTCGATCTTCGTAGCGGCAACCTTCGGGTCATGCTTCTCATCTTTGTCCTTCGTTTTCACGACACTAAGATGCATAGTGGCCCATCTTGCCACATCTGAAGCACTTAACCTTCAAAACATCACGCTTTGGTTTCTATTGCACCTGTTGTCCCTTCGATGCAAGGGTTGCATTCTCCTCTTCCCCCACAAATTTTGATCCGCTTCCAATGCTGCATGTTATCGCTTGCTGCCTACACCTACCTACAGTTAGCGGGAAAAGCCTTTAACCCCACAAGGTGTGGTTGGTGGCAAGGAACTCAGAGAAGGGGCTGTCACCTATTCCCGACTCTCTCCGTTTAAGCTATCTCCTAGGTTAGCTATGGGGGTTGGTCCCTAATGAAAAACTAAGTTAAAGATGTGAGGCTTCTAGGAGAATTGATTAGAAGGAATTACTTATCAGAGATGACTCAATTCCAAGATGTAAACAAGCATATAAGTATATGAGCAATATTCAATGATGTTTTCAAAATATAGACTAGTGCTTTAAAGTAAATGACGAGTGCTTGCTCAAAAATGAAATCCAAGATACAATGACAATAATCCCACAAAGAAAGTGTTGGACAAAGAGTAACATATAAGCATTACTTGCAATAAATGAAAAAAGTACTTGTAAGAAAGTGCTCAAGTAACAAAGGATAATGACATTCAATATTCATGAGCTAAATAACCACCAAAGTAACAAGTACATGAAATAGAAAAATTGCGAGTAAATTTGTGATGTCAAGGTGCTCTTGGTTTATTTTATTAGTAGAATTCTAAAACAATTTTCAACTTAACTCCTGTCCCTAGACCTCACCCTTGCCCGAAATCCGGATCTCACAGTGAAGAGTCCATAGGGGTGGAGGGTCCCTAATGTCTATACAACCAACTTAAGTTGGAGGTTAATTTTTAGAGATGCAAGTCTAGTATGCAAAGTGAAATGCCTAAATGATATGAAAGTGAGTTTGCAAGTGCTATGTAAAAGATGGAAATGATTTAATTAAATATGCTTCATAGTTAGAACAATAACTCAAGTTGCCATAAATTGAAAGTGCTATGCTTCTTTACTTGTAGTATATTGTGAAACTTATCCAAATGAGAAATAGATCACAAAACATAAGTAAGTGATGGCAAATGAAATTGCAAATTAGGAAATTTAAAGGACTATGTGATCTAAACAATTAATGAAATGAAAATATGAGTTATTCACATGCAACTAAATTATATTAGCAAATGAAATGATGAATACAAGTGATTTAGTTGAAAAAATCAAAAAAAAGAGAAAGTTAACCGCTCAAGAAGATTTCCTCCCTCTAAATGAGTAGGTGAGATACCATGGGAAAAACTTCCCAAGCTCCCTTAAGAAAAGTCGGCTCTTTATTAATGAAAGTGAGGCCCTCTTATAGAAATGAGGGAATTGGGAAGAGCTTACAATATGCGTTTTAAATTTGCTCTTTCCCAAAGTTACAAGTGTAAGATTTTTAAAAAGAATTTACTTGTGAGATGTTTACAAAGTAAAGGCTTAAAGCCTTGACTGAATGGCGGTTACAATTCCTCAAAAGAATGAGGCTTTAGAAGTAGAGGTGAAGTGATAAGGCGTAACTTGGACTTGAGGTTCCAAATAGAAAAGTGTTCCTTAGCCTATGCTTTAGCTCCCCTTTTTCAAACTTAGATTGCTTCCAAGAACACCTTTAGGCAAAAAAGCAAAAGAGTTAGCATGCAAAAGAAATATTGCTGAAATATGTGAGAGGAAATCACATGCGTGCGAAGGAAAAAGTTAGAAACTCAATGCAAGTATAAAATACACTTTATATTACAAATTCCCTCACTAAGATCAACTTGAAAGAGTTGATTTAGTGAGTGAGAATTAGGATTTAAATCCAACAACTTAGCCTCAAATGCTAGATAAAATAGATATGTGCACAAATGAGAGAAGAAATATATGATTTTTTTAGAGATGGAATAGAAGCAAAGGGCTCATGAAACCCCCTTTTAGATAAATCTCTTGATGTCTTATGAGATTGTTGGCTTGAACAACTTATGGAACCTTTGATATCCTTGGAGCTGACTTATTCCAACCGAAGAAGTCTTCACACTCCAATAGACTTGGCAACCTGTCTTTTGAACACATAGATTTCCGCAAACCAATTGTTAGTGCAAAAGAAACTTGGCATATAGAGGCCACGTTGAGCTTATCATTCCACCGAAAATAACAAGCTACAACAAGAGCACAAAATATACCAATTCCAAAGGGGATCTGAGATAGCTACAAATCTCCTCTCCCTAGACAATAGTGTCTTCAGGCAAATGCAAAGAAAAAACCAACTAGATTGCAATGTGAAGTAAATAAATAACAACATCAAATGAAACAAGTATACCTCATCAACCAAAGAATGCACCACAAAAGAAGCTAATAACCCCAAAGACTTTCCTTTATTCAGCTCAATAACAATTTCGACATAGTAACAATAAGCACAAACTTCAAAAAACCACCATTACAATGAGAGCCCAAGGCTCATTTAAATAGAACTATGGGAGCAAATCCCAATGAAAGATCAAATGACAAGTGGAGAAGGGAGATAATCCTAATGCAAAAAACGAATTTGCACAAGTGGCACCATAACTGTCCAAGTGTTGGAGATCACTGCTGTAAACTGCTCCCTTTTTGGTGTATAATTTCTGTTCAGGCCAGCGTACAAGTTTTTCTTCATGTGCATATCTTTGGTGGCTGCCAAGTGTAGATGGTAGCAAGTGAAAGGGGAGAAAACTCCCATCGAATTCTCCACTAAAGAAGCACACTCTGCCACCTCTGATAAACAAGCTAATGAACTGTTGTTCATACTTTTTGTGGACTGTTGTGTAACTAATGGAAACTGTCAGGTAGAGATGTACGTGATCAACATGTGCGCTGCCAATAGTGCTGCGTAGGAGCTGAAGTATGAGAGCTAGTGCCAAGTGTATGAACACTGGTGATGAGGGAGAAAATATCCCACGAAAATCTCCAACAAAATTCTGTGCATTGACACCTATCACAAGTGCCAACAGACTGCTCTTCATTTGCTATGTGTAGCTGTTGATTTTGTGTACAGCTGTGTGAGGATTGGTGGAGACACACTCCACGATTTCCTCCAATCAAATACCAAACACATCAAACCACATGTACGCTGATGTAATATGCTGAGTGGGCAAGTGTGATTTTCCAGCCAACTATGTGGAGTTACAATTGGTCATGTGCGTAGAGCTCTTTTAATTGCCATGTGAATAATTTGTTGTTTTGTCTCATACGTAGATCATGGAGTAAGGTGGGGTCCCTTCCCACTCACTCATATTTTAAACTTTATACTTTGGCAACATTTGTTTTAAATTAAATTACTTCAAACCTTTTTGCTGCCTCATGAACCCATCGTGGAACATTTGACTGCCTTTGACTTGTTTTTTACTTTTTTATTGACTTGTGGCTTGCTTGGTGGGCCCCACATGGCTGCCACATCACCCTTTATTTCTCCACATAATTGCCATGTCAAAATTTGACTTATTTTGACTTTAAATTTTTTTGAATTTTTTCTCATTTTTTCCACTGACATTAGGAAAATCGGCTTTTGAGGGACCATAAGTCGCTTTTTGACCCTCAAAGTGGGTCCTAGGATAATGTTGGGTCTCTGAGGATGAATTTTGAGTGGTCACACGCCCCAAACATTTCCTAAGGCCACTTATTTACATCATTACATAGAAATTAATTAAAAAATCCCGTTTTGCGGGGAATTTTTAATTATTACAAAATCCTACTTAGACTTAGTCAAATTCCGCGAAATTTCAGAGATGACCTAGCATGGTAATATACATAGACTCTAGACACTAAGATGTGTTAGGGGCTCAACCTTCAAGCCATCACCCCGACTTTGGGGTAATGCAATGAGTGAAAAAACCTAGAAAATTATTTGCTGCTAAAAAGAAGGAATAATTAACCAAGTAAAAAAAACACTCCAAGGTGTACTCGCTTGCTGATCAAGTCCTAACATCCTAGGCCTGTTACATGGCTTTATTCATCATGCTAGTGACATTTATACAATATCCCCGAAGGACTGCGGAATCTGAAGACTGAAGAAGAAAAAGATGAGAAGAAGAAGTAGAGTTTAAAAACTCTGTTGAACATGATGATATCTGATGACACAAGTGTCTTCTGATTCATCCTTGGACATGGAGTCTTCACATTATCATCAAGTGCCACTCCAGTGGTCAACACTGCCATCACGTTTGCACTTGCGAGGTCTCTCCCCAACTCCTCCTCCTAAAAAGCTGCCCACAACTGCTCCCAACTAGGTAATGTTGCCCGGCCTAGTATGCTCTAGACAAACACCTACCACTCCTCCGTGACACCGTTTAGGGCCATCTGTACCATGGTTGCAACTGTAGCTGTAGCACCTACTGCTGACAGCTGATCTCGAATCTCCTGAAACCGCGTGAGGTATGAAGCCATGCGCTCCCCTTTCCACATTTGGATCATACGGAGCTTCTACTCTAAGTACGACTTCCACTGCTCGAAAGATCCCTCAAATAGGTCATGCAAATCTACCCACATCTCTCTGGCAGTAACCTTGCCAGCCACATGTGAGACAATGTGATCCTTGACACCATCAAGGAGAAACCTCTTCGCCTTGGCCATATCTGCTTTGTACTTCTTGAGTTGATCTGCATCCACAGGAACAACTACCACATTCTCCACGAACGCCTTCAGATCATGTTCATCCAGAAGGAACTCAGCCCGTTCCTTCCAGATCATATAGTTGGAGGAGCCCTCCAATCGATCCTGATAATGATGTCCGTGAGATGCCATGTCAGCCGAAATCTATCAAATCTGCCCCCTCTTCCTCCCTATTGCGCAGTCCCTTGCAGGCTTACAAACTCCTTAATGGAGTTCTAAGTTTTGTTGCTCCTCTACTGCTTAGCAACTGAGAAATGTTGACTTCCTAGGCTAGGAAATCATTGAGGAAGAATTACCTCAATATGTGCTTTGACTCCTTTTGACGCTTTTCTGCCCAACAACAGCTTCAGAAAACTGCGTCCCTCTGTCTTTTGCGTGGAGGCTCTGCGCTACTCCCTTTGCCACAGCAAGATTTCGAATCTGGAAGCCCTTCTCTCTGTCGACTCAATCAGAGAGAGACTAACACGAAAATTTTAGCCCTCTTGGCTAGAACTACGCAATCCTTCAATGGATCATTCTGCTGCACTGCAGCAAAATCGGCCTTCACTTCAAAATTCAAATCCATTCTTCCTGTTTCACATCAATGCTCTGATACCATGTGAAAATTCCTAGATATGAAGCAATTAAGGAATCCTACTGCAACCAACTGGATTACTTCTCCTATTATGTAATTTACTTTACAAAATTATTTCTGAATAATACATTAAATACTTAAGCAATCACCGAAGCAGCCTACACTATAATACTCATGATTCTGAAACAAGGAAACTGAACAAGGAAATATGACACCTTTATTTTGGACTAAGTCCCCGAAAAAACTCAATGCGGGAAAATCGATGCAGCAGATCTGAGAGTTTTATTATTAAGCAGTAGAAATGTCTGAATACATCTCTGAATACCCCTAGGGCTCTCTCTGACTAATGCTCCATCGGCTGAGAGAATCTTTCTCTTCGAATGCTATCTCTGCCCCTCACTGCTCAGATCTCTAGCTCAAATTTCTCAGCAAACCGCGCCCCAAAAATTTCAAACTCTTAGATCAATTTGGTGTATCTTTCCAAATGGCCCTTAAGCCTTCCTTTAGTCTTCTCGTTAAGACATCAACGGGCGAGATTAGATCTCTAATCAACGGCTAAGATTATAATATGACTTGATCTCCGCCTCCTAGATCATTCTCACTTATGTTTTATTAATGTTGAAATTTGGTTACCAAAAGACAGGTGGTTCCCTAAGGCTTTGATCTTTGGCCTAGGGAAAAGTGTCCAAAAGAATTTAATTTTTCTCCTAAAGTGGCTTTATAAAGTTATAAAGTAAAATCTAATTTAAAAGTGACTTTAAGTGAAAAAAGTTAAAGTCATTTTAAAGTGACTTTAATAAAGTTAATGTAAAATTAGAAAGAAAGCGACTTTGAAATAAATGACTAAATTGGGTCTTTATTAAAGTGGGGTGAATTAAAAAAATAAGAAGGTGAGGATTTAAAAAAGGCATTTTAATCTCAATCTTAGATCTAAAGCTATTTCGACCATTGGATTTGGGGATAACCAAAGCCACTTAGAGTTTTATTAAAGGAGGAAAAGGAGAGAAAGGTCATTCATTCATTAATTCTTTCATGCATGATTGAGAGAAGGAGAAGGAGGAGAAGGCTGAAGAGAGGCCCTACGGCGGTGAGAAGAAGGAGGCGGCGACACTAACTGGAAATCCATTACGTGAGCGGTATGAGGATTCGGCAAGTCGCATGAACTTTGAGGAGAGAACGCCAGATTGAGCATGGTAATCATTTTGGCCGTTTGGCGGTTGTTGTCTGATTTAAGGATGTAATTTACGCGTACCTTTGCTGCGCAACTGAGGGTGTGTCTGGGTTTAGCACGGTTTGAGATAAGTTTATGTTTGAAGTTTACGTAATTTTTTTTGCTATGTAAAATTACATCAACTTGTAAAAGCAATATTGAAAATAAAGATAAGTTTTTATTGGTTTTCCCCAAAGTTTGTAGGGGGGTTTTCAGGGGTCATGTTGACAAAAATCATTGTGGTAAAATGTTTTGTGTGTTGTTTTAGTCCTTTGATTTTTATTTCTGCAATTTCCCATTACTTGTGAAAATTGTCCCGAGAATTTGTGTTTTGAGAAAATGTTATTTTCCATATTTATTTGAATGTAAGGCTATGGGAAAAGGCATTTTAACTATTTGGAGAAATAAGATTATTGAAAACAGTAGGAAAAATAGAAATTTCTGTGGTATCGAGCTTAGGTGCTGAAAGTGGGTTTAGGGCAAACAAGAGAGAAAAATTAGATGCTGATTTTTCACTGGAAAATTAATAAGTGATTTTCACACCAGAAATTTCTCACACTACATTGATGCTATTTTAGTTTTTTAGGACGACGAGGATGTCATTGGGATTGAGGGTGGAAGATAGGTTGGATGGACATAATAATTATAGTGTTTGGAGAGAAAGAATGCAAAGCATTTTGAGAGGGAGAAGTCAGGATATCCTTGGTTCCTTACTTGACCCGACCTATTAATATGCCTGCGGTATTTGTTAGGTTGGCGACATTTAATAAAAAAATAATAAGAGAAAAAGGTTGATTATTTGGATGGTATTAGAAAACCGTAGCCAACGATTCCTCATGTGAGAGAAGAACCTGCTCATGAGATGTGGTTTGCCTTCGACCAATCTCTGCCGAGCACCAGTGAGCAGAAAGATGGTCCTAAAGGGAAAAGTTGAAGACCATTAAGATGGGGAGAATGATAGTGCTTAGTTTATCTCACAAAGATAACTAATGTAGAACCTTGTACGTAGCGTGATTGGAGAGGTCATTTAGCTCTTGAGTTGGTGTGGATTGGGTGAATGGCCTTCCTACTTCATATTTGGTGCTGATGGGGTTTGTGCACGTGAGACCTTCCCACATAGAGAGGTTTGGGATGATTGCATTCGAGACGAAGAGATCGGGAAGAGTCAACCCAGGGCGACCAAACCAATTTTGAAACGGGATGAGGATGTAGCATTGTGGCCCGGAGGCAGGGGAGCAAGGCAAGAAGCATGCTTCCACAGTGGTGGTGGGGGCAAAGGCAAAGGTAAAGGTAAACGGAGAACACGCGAAGGACTACTCAAAGTGAAGTGTTGGGTTGTCGAGAAGATGGGACACTATGCGATTGTGTGTCGGAGAAGAAGAAGAAGGAAGAACAGAACCATGACGACATCGCGAATTGAGGACTTTGAATGGGTTGTGGGAATTGGGTTCGGTCTTGTGAATCCACTAGTGCGGGGATCACGCCACGGAGGTTCGAGAGGGAGCATGCATTTCCCTCCCAGCTAGCGGAGAATCTCAAGATTGTCACACGAGTATGTGGACGGTGGGCTTTACGTCATATGACGAAGTCGTGAAGGGGTACTTCTCAAAGCTTTCAAAGAGTGCTGCTTGATATAAGAGAGTGGTACCGGTGATAACGATGTTGTTAGAGTAGTCGATTATTGGGGACACGACATTTGATAGGGAACCCAAACCTCCCTTGAAGGTGTCGAATTGACATATGTGTCGAGGATGAGGAAGAACCTCATATACAGTCTCGACATTGGAGGGCCGAGAGGTATGAGATATTGTTCGGAGAGGGGCAGTGCGATATATCGTACTCAGTGATCGACTATAGTGATAGGTGTACGCCATGCAAGGGGTGTACAAGTTTGCATTTATTATATGGCATTGAGACGTATGCCCAACTGACAAAGCTAGCGATTCGAGTTGTGTGAGATTTATCATGGGGATGGAACATGTATCATGGAGCCTTGGGGACATTGCGGGGAGATCACTACGGGTGTGCCCGATTTCGATGCGATCACATTGATACATGCGAGAGGATGTGCGATGGGCAAGTTTGCCAAATCTCCTTTTTCAGCTTGATGACAACGTGAGAGCGCGGGATACTTGATTTGATTCATTCCAATGTGACAATTCGGATGTCTCTAGCATGTTTCCTTGAGTGGATATGAGTATTATGTGTTGTTACGATAATGCTCGGAGGACCTAGATTTATTTCTTGAAGACCAAGAGTGGGGTCTTCGGCCGTTTCAGAGTTTAGAGCTCCCTTGGGAACACGAGGCAGTCCGAAAGATCAGGTCCCGAGGTCAGGACAATGGATGTGAGTACGACCTTGGAGAGTTTGTTGGTATTGTGCGGCGAGGCATTGAGGAGTTCACGGAGTTCCTTACAACCGACGAACGGGTTGCGCGGAGGAAGAACCGAGATCCATCATTGGGGCTACCAAAGCCATGTTACATGATCGGGGTTACCTTTGTTTTTGTGGCGAGGCACCGCAGCAATGCTGCGTATACTTGCGAGCAGGGTACGCTAGTGCCTTGGGGCATGTGACTCTAGAGGAGGCTTTTACAGGAAGAAGCACGATGTTAGTCATAGTATCTTTGAGTGTATTGCATACTCCTACTTACCCAAGAGGAAGAGGACCAAGCTGAGCCTGCATGAGAGAAGGGTATCTTTGTGTGCTATAGTGAGACCTCAAAAAACCTTTCGGGTCTATTCTGCTTCAAGGAAAGTTGTTATCGGGGGCGGGATGTGAGATTCGGGGAGGGGCCAGGGCTTTTAGAAGGTCACATTAGTTAGAGTATTTGGATCGTGAGACCCTCGACGGCGATTGAGTCGGTCAAAGAGATCAATAGAGCGAGGATCGGGAGAATCCCAGGAGGCCACATCTATGACGATGTATGTGGTCAGAGTCGAGTAAACGGTGGCTCGCGAGTCGGAGGGTGGTGCCGGGCAGCGTGCGAGCATTCCACGGAAGCGAGTTCACTAGGGTGTCCCGCGATGGACGGTTCACACGGTGCCCGGCGTTTACGAGGTTCGGGTTCAAGCAGGGAGAATATGAGCCAGAACCGGTCGGAGTTCGGACTTGGAAGTGAGGAGGAGAGTTTCATTCTCCAGTGGGAGGAGTTAATGTAGGGAAGAGGAAAGCAAGTGGCTTAGGGATACTGTGAGAGAGGCCACATACGTTGTTGCACTAAGATGTCGATCGGAGAGAACAAACCACACGAGGAGGTTTTGTGTTATATGGCAATGGTTGCCAACATTATTGACTACGAGCTAGCTGTGAGGAGGCGACTAGTCGGCCAAATTACCGGGAGAGAGGCCATGCGGGGGAGGGTATTTTTCTATCATGAAAGAATGATGTTTGGGAGGTGGTGCCAGACTGAGGGAAAATCCGTGGTGACTTCCAAATGGCTTTACAAGGTAAAGCATATTCACTGAATGCGCCGACATTAGGAGTCAAGCGAGGTTTGGTGGCTAGGGTCCTCTCGGGTGGGGAGTAGATTATGAGGAGACCTTCACTACGAGTGGCTCAGTATATGGTCGCTCAGTATGTCGATAGCATTGGAGATGGGTTGGAAGATCCACCGGATAGATGTGAAAGCCCAGCATTTCTGTGCTTCATACGAAGGAGAGGGTGTAAATGACGACCCATGAGCTTTGAGGTGCATGGGAAGAGTCCATGTGTGCGGACTTAAAGAAAGCCCTTTATGGCCTAAAGCAAACTCCCGAGCTTGGCACTCCGGAGATAGATACATTCTTGCGGGGAGATGGGTTTCACAAAGAGTGAGGCGGATCCAAACTCATACTTCATTGTGATGGGTGAGCCTCTCTCATTACGGTGTTGTATGTGGATGACTTGGTCATTACGGGTGCGAGAGACTCATAGAGCACTTTATGAGAGATCTTGCCTCGGAGTTTGAGATGAAGGGTGTGAAAGCAGTGTTACTTTTTGGGTT
Source organism: Pinus albicaulis (assembly GCA_034641835.2). Classification (NCBI taxonomy): domain Eukaryota; kingdom Viridiplantae; phylum Streptophyta; class Pinopsida; order Pinales; family Pinaceae; genus Pinus; species Pinus albicaulis. The sequence goes on from JAXQQM020061398.1 coordinate 63,811, forward strand.
TGGAGGTGTGTGAGAGGAGGGCCATTTCTTCCTAGGGCAGTATATTGTGGACATCCTTGGTAGATTCCACATGGAGGGTCTTAATGAACCCATGTCGACCACAGAGATGATCACAAATTTGGAAGAAGCTTCATGCTTGATTAAGTTGGTGGATCCCATTGTGCAGAACCGGTGATTGGTTCCTTGATGTATTTGGTCAACACCGGACCCGGATATCCATGTTTTGCGGTCAACACATGAGTCAATTTATGTGTGAGCCTAGGAAGGTTCAGGTTAACATAAAACACATTTTGCGATACTTACACAAGAGACGAGTGGGTATGGTCTAGATTATAAGCGAGGATGGAGTGAGATTGGCAAGTTACATGATTACGATTGGCGGAGTTGTACTTCGATGGGAAGAGCACTTGAGGTGTTGTTTTGGGTTGGGTTGGTCGGTGGTGTCATGGTTTAGCCGAAACGACAATCGGTAGCATTGAGTTCGACGGGCAGTATATGGCAGCCATTCTAGCTAGTTGTGAGGCCATCGCTTCGCAAGATGTTGTTTGCTGGCCCAGTCGTGCGTTGGAGACCTTAAGTGATTTCTTTGTGATAATCGAGAGTTGCATTAAACTCACGGAGAATCAGTATTTCATGATCGGTCAAAAACATGTCTGACATCAGATATCACTTCATTAGAGACCTTATGTGCGAGAAGGGAGGCGTGAAGCTCGAATAAGGTGTGATGGCTTGGTTGAATATTCTTAAAGCCTTACCTGGGGGCAAGCATGTCTACTTCAAAGATAAGATGGGTGTGGTGAGGAACACCTTCCTCGGTAGAGGAGTGTTGAAATTTGATTGCCGGAGGACGGGTGGTTCCCTAAGGCTTTGATCTTTGGCCTAGAGAAAAGTGTCCAAAAATTTTAATTTTTCTCTAAAAGTGGCTTTATAAAGTTATAAGTAAAATCTAATTAAGAAGTGACTTTAAGTGAAAAAGTTACTAAAGTCTAATTTTAAAGTGACTTTAATAAAGTTAATGTAAAATTAAGAGAAAAGTGACTTTGGAAATAAATGACTAAGTGGGTCTTTATTAAAATTGGGAATTGAATTAAAAAAATAGAAAGTGAGATTTAAAAGAGCATTTAATCTAAATGCTTAGATCTAAAACTATTTCAGCCATTGGATTTGGGGATGGCAAAAGTCACTTAGAGAGTTCTATTAAAGGAGGAAAAGGAGAAAAAAGGTCATTCATTCATTAATTCTTTCATGAGTAGATTGAGAGAAGGAAAAGGAGAAAGATGAAGAGAATTTTCTAAGCGCAGTGAGAAGAAGGGGAGGTACTTGACACTAACTTTCGTAAATCCATACAGTGAGAATGAGCACAAAGTTCGAGGCAGAGTGGACACAAATTTCGGAGAGAAAGCTGATTTCGAGGGGAGGTCAATCTTGTACCATTTCGAAACCTTGTTTTTGAAGCTATTCGATACGGTTTTGAAGGTATGAGGCCCCTACTGTATAATTTTTGTTTGTGGGCATGGAAACCGAAGTGGAGTTTGGCACGGTTTTAATAGACAAGTTCATTTAGAAGTCCTTTATTTTTTCTTGTGTAAATTTTTGCATCATTGTAAGCAATATTCGAGAAAATAAAGAAAGCTTTCGAGGCAGTTTCCCAAACCAGGTTGTGAGGGGTTTTTTCAGTCATGTTGACCAAAAATCAACTGTGTTAAAATGTTTTGCTTGTATTTTAGTCTATAATTTTTATTTAACGATTTCCGATAACGTGAAAATTTTCCGAATTTGTGTTTCGAGGAAAATATTTATTTTCAAACATTTGAATGTTGAGGCTATGCAGGAAAGGGCATTTAACTATTTGGAGAAATAAGATGAAGCGGCAGGAGATTCAGGAAAAATAGAAATTTTTACAATTAATACCCTTCAATTATTTAATTTCCATAAGTATAACTTGAGGGTCTCCATTAAAATAATTATAATTAATTATTTTAATAAAAACATTAACAGAGTGGAATTTTCACAAAACGGTTTATGGAATCTTTGGAATACCGATTATCTAAGCCTCTCCACAAAATTAGGGAGTTTAGATCACTTTTTGATGCCACAAAAATCAACATGAAGACATCTACAATTCTTCCTTTGCATTGCTTTTGCATTAGCCCATCCAAATATTATTTCAAAAATGAAAACGAACATTAAATCAAAAGGACCTTTGTGATGGTATTTCATCCGACATCTTCTATTTGCATCCAACATCTGCATACATATTGACACATCTCCAGAAAATATACGATGCAAGGGTCTCTTTCTTTTTCCAAACTGCCTTGAGAATCTTCCTTATCTTTCCCATAGAGATATCATGATCAAATATTTCAATCCATGGATGTTGATTGCCTTCTCCCATGGTTGCATATTTCATGATATCTCTCTTTCTTCTTCACACATTTCCTTCCAAAACCTTTATAATATCCCAATGAATAAATGATACATAAATTTTGTCTGCAGAACCATAGAGTGAAATTATCTCTATAAATGAGACTGAAAAACTTTTGGCATCAATGTTGCTACTTAGTGGCAAAGGGACTCTCACTACATGTTCCAAGTGGGAAAATGTTTGACATTTTAGACCATAAAAACGTTATTCCTAGAGAATTGTGTTATAACGAGAGAGAAATAGCGTTGGTATCCCTTAGATTATGTAATATGGGACTCACACCAAAAAATGATTCATTTCCTTTGTTTGTTTAAACGGAATCTCCAGTCCCGATATGGCTCAAAGGCCCAAAACCCATGACATGTAATGCAGAAATTTAATAAAGCATGCACAACGTAATTTTTAGAAGGTTTACGCTACAATGGAGATAGAATACTTATATGGAGTTTATTTACTCGAGCATGGAAAAATGGGGATCTAGCCCCTTTTACATATTATGGAAATAACAACAAAGGAGTTTCATGAAAGCACGATGTACAAAATGTTAGATCTGCGAGATCTAGATCCCGAACGATCTAGCGAAGCTTTGCATACATACGAAATTTGAATATTACAAGGGTGAAGGAGGATCCTTCTTACAAGGTTTTTGGGAGGTTTAGCCCTTTTCCTAAGAGAAACAAGTTCAAGATTGAGGGGATTGACCCTCCTTTATGCTACACTACAAGAAATGGCAGTAGTCCACACAGGCTAGCGTTATGTGTCAAGTCCATGGCCAAGTGCCAAGATATGCCGTCTGCTCTGAGCCTTCCTTATATTTGATCTCCCAAGGAAAGGAGGCTCCCTCCTTTTGAAAAAATGAGTGCAAGAAGTGGTGTTGTGAACCCTCATTGCAACACCTGACACAACGTTATCTGCTTTGCTGAGAAATAACGTAGTAGCTAAAGGAGGATGCTTGGCCTCAAGCTTTGGATGAAACAAATCAGTCCCCAATCTCCTTCAAGAGGCCTCTCGAGAAAGGAGAAGGATTCCTAAACGGGAAATTCTTGTGCTAACTTGACACGACAACTTCTGGCGAGCAATGAGGATCTGAAAGAAGTCTAACCAGACAAATCAAATGTCATTCCAAAGATGTTTTGTTATGCCTACCTTGCCCTCCCTTTTATCCATGTGTGAGCCTTCTTGCCTTGGGCCCCACTCAATTAGAGTTTCCTCCCACCAAGGAATCTTCCTCCCACTATCTTTACGTTGTCTCTGGATGCTCTCTCCTCCTATTCCGGCGATGTTGACATGGTGTATAGACCTTGTCCACATGCAAAAGTTATATTCACACATGAAGGTGTGAAATCCAGCCTTTATATTGATCCCCTTTTCACATTACTGGGGATTTTATTTATATTTTTATTATGCATGGGCCTCCCTTGCATTTTAATGCATCTCTAAGTGAGGAAATCAGCAAAATTTAATATTAATTTACGCATGCAAATTTTTGGAATATTACAGGTCCTCCCCTCCCAAATGTTGCTTGTCCTCAAGCAAGCTGAAAGTCTCCCTCCTCCTGTTGTAGCATCCACATATGATGTACTCCTCCAAAGAATGAGATGTTGTCTCATCAATGAATCAGTGCCCCTCCTAAGCATGCAAACTAGCCAAAGGGCTATACATCATGAATGAGTAAGTACTCAAGGAGGCAATAAGGTGTTCAATCCAGAGGCCCTCTCAAGGCATGGAGTTTGAAATACATTGGAAACATCCTTCCCATGTGGATCCTCCATCCCCAGTAATCATCCATACAAAATGAGTCACCTCCCAACAACACAGCAACTCACGAAAAATGCTCCTCTGTGAGCTCTCATGCAATGTGGGTGGGCGACAATGTCTGAACTATGGTAGACATAGGAGCCTACCCCACGCTATCCTCCTCCCTTATGATAAGTGTAGAAACATATGTTGATCTCGAAATTTTATAAAATAATTGCCTTCAAGTGGCAATATGAAGACTAGATCTCCTCTCCAACTCTTGTGAATCACAATAGCCAAATCATCCTATGTGATGGATAGGAAATCATCACCATATGGCATCCCATCAATCTGTGGCCCACCTCAACAAAAAGAAGCAAGTGTTTAGCATTTGTGGTGGCCATATCTCCTATCATGCTCCCATTAGAACATGCCAATGCAAAAAGTGTGGGAATCCTCTTCCCAAAGGACACATCCAACTCATGTGTCTCTTTCCAATCACAATACTTCAATACAAATAGAATCAATATCGACCAAATGAAATGCATGATCGACATCAAAATGAGAGAAAATGTTGGTTTCATGGTGCAAGAAAGTATAGCAGTTTTTAATAGTGACAGTAGCAATTTTCCAAGCTGTTTGCAGGAAAATTACATTACGAGTGGTTTTTTGTTACATGGATAATTATGTATGTCATGACATCCCGCGATAAATAGCAAATGGTTGGGTACATCAAGCGAACATACATGAAAGAAAACACTTGCCCAAGGCCATATAAGAGATGGTTGTCTCCATCATACAATTTGGCCCAATATTTGACCATGGAGCTCAATGAAAAGTTTGCCCTCTTGTGGAGCAATGCGAATAGGAATGATGCAGATAGCACCAAATCTTTGCGTTAGACAATCAATGGATGCAAAAACAATATTTTCACTTACCATGTGTTGAGAGTAAGATGATGCATATGTATACTGAATGAATTTCACTCCAGGTGGTATGAGATACTCCATGAGAGAATGAACCATATGCTACATGAAGATCACCCTTCTTATACTTGGAAATCCAAGTTAAGAGATCATATCTCAATAGATGTTTCCATCCACTACTCCATCAATCTCACTTCCCCCTTGCTCACCAAGTGCATGATAACCCCAAACTCCCAAGTGGCCAGTCTTTGTTGGCCCATGCAAATAGCTCCTACCAACTCATAGCTCCATTCTTTGACATGCTCCTTATCGAAGGCCATCTCCCATAATCTTTGCTACATAAAGTTCCTCCCAAAGTGGAAGTACCTCTTGATCATCTAAGGCCAAGGAGTAGCCCCTTTGCACTATGATAGTGCCATCTCCTACTCCTACACAACATCTGTCTGAAAGTGTGAGAGCAAATATGCCCTTGCTCTCCCAAGAACAACCAAAGCAACAAAAGTTTTTCACGCCTCCTCATACCTCCATCATACAAATCATGTAGTGAAAAACATGGTGATTGATATGAAGAATGTCCTTATCAACACAATGTGTCCATAGTCCTTTGATGATGCAAGTGTCCACATACATACCCTTAGAAAGGGATGATGGCCCGAACTCTTTCAAAAGAGTAACCCCGATACGACCAAGCCTCCCACACTCTTGATATCATAGATTTTGCAGTAGCTTTCCCGGCTTCTTGCTCTCCATCTACACCATCCATCCACATGTAGGTGCCTCTCCACCATGTTCTTCCTTAGCATTCTCCCAAGGAAGACTACCATCCTCCAAATCGATTTCTACCCTTGCATTTTATGGGATATGACCAAATACAACTCCGCAGAATCTTCTAGAAGACCTCTCATCGATCTTCCCCTTGAATCCACGAAGATCCAAGTGTGATGAGGAAAAACCTCCTCAAGCACATTGAAGAACTTGCACTCAGGATGTGTTGAAGTGCACTTTAATGAGATCTCTCACGAGACCTCCCTTCTCATCAATAGCCCTTCCAAAACCAATAAGGTTAAGATCTTAACAGTAGAAGTTTCTCTTTGAAGCTAGGGGAATGCTCATTGAGAAATGGTCATCTAGGAGCTAGGGTTTCTCACTTCAAAGCACGTCTATCATCTATCTCTTATTCCTCCATTGCTTCATAAATGAAGGCACCATTTGAATGATCCCATAGGAATGGTTATCTTTTCTTCATCACTACTTTTGCCTGCCCGGTCTGATACAATTATATTTGCTCAAGTGACCGAGTATGCAAAGATGTAGATCCCCTCATAGATTTCTTTGAAATGACAAGAGATGGAAACTTAAGCATACCTTGGTGAAAATTGGAAGCTTCTTGTGGGGCTGCTGAGTTTCTTCCTCATATGTGTTGAAACACAGTAACCTTGAAGATGAGAGAGAACATCCTTCATGGTTCCACATGATGTTAATTTGCATCCTCTTCTTTTGGTGGTGGGGGCTTGCCTCCTTACGTCTCTGATCATCCTTTGAGAAAACTACGTAGTGAACACCTTTACATGTCTCAAATGGCTTAACACCAAGTATTAGCTTCACCTTCAGAGTGTGTGATTTCTCTGAAGGCCTCTTACCCCCTCTGGGTGTATGGGAAGAAACCTCTAGCTTCATTAACTTGACCCTTTCTTGCACATTTGGGTAGATCCGCTAAAAGTGGACAATAGAAATCTAGCCACCTCCCAGTCATCCCTTCGTTGTGGGGTCTTCTTTCTTCTTCGAATGAATTGTGGGTAAATGGAATCTCATTGGGCTCTAGATTTAACTTTAATGATGTGAGTATTCACTTAGAATTTAGATTCAAGTGTTCTTCATGCTTCATGTCTTCTTCTCTTTGAGAATAGGAAGTGCATGGCCCTTCCTCGAAAACCTCTAGGAGTTTCTTGGCATCTTTTTTCTCTTCTTGCTTAACCTCTGGGAGAGTTCTTTATGATCGAAAGAAGTGATGGTAAACCTCATCCTCTCCATCATTACGATCTTCTTCTTTTCTTCGTCTAGCATAATGGCTAAAACACAGTTGAGCCAAAAGATTATGTCCATTGCTGTAATATCCCAAATGAGAATGCAACGATTGCATAAGCACAATCTTTGAATAGCGGGGGAGAAATTATCTGTAAAATGTATTTGAAAAAAACACATACATCAAATAGATACAAGCAGCCCCGAGCAAGGGACTCTTTACATCATTCCAAGTGGGGAAAAATCGACATTTAGACAATAAAAATGTTATTCCAGGAAGAGGTGTGGTATCATGAAAATATGCCAGGATTATAGATTATGTAATATGGAACTCACCCATAAAAGATTGAAACAAATCTCCTTTGCTTGTTTTTAAATAGATCTTTTGGTCCGATGTGGCTCAAAGAGCCCAAACCCATGACATGTAATCACGAAGTGCCAAGAGCATGCAGTAGTGATTTTTAGAAAGTTTCTACTACCGTGAGATAAAATATTGAATATGGAGTTTATTTATAGAGCATGAAGAAAAATGGGGATCTAGCCTTTTTTCCCATGTGCAAGAGTAACCCGGCAAAGGGGATTTCCTTAAGCCTGATGTACAAAATGTAGTCACATGATCTAGATACAGCATCTGCAGTCTGGCAGAAACACACATACATACAGTTGAATAATACAGAGTGAGAGGACCCTTCTTACAAGGTTTACGGGAGAAGGGTTGGCCCTTTCCCTGAAAGCAAAGCTCAAGATTGGGGGATTGAAACCCTCACCCAACACTGCTTGCAAGAAATGGCGCGGTTCACACGAGGCTGCGCTATGTGATGGAAGTCCTTTGGCCAAGTGCGAGATATGCAAAATCTGCTCATGAGCCTTCTTGCGGTCTCCCAAAGGAAGGCTCCCTCCTTTGAAAAATGAGTGTAGGAAGTGGTGTTTGTGAACCCTCACTTTGCCTTCAAACATTATCTTTAACGACATAAATACTTATTTGTAGGCCGAAGGGAGGATGCTTGGCCTCAAGCACGGATGTGAGGCAAATCGGTACAATCTCCCTCAAGGCCTCTCAAAGAAGGAGAAGGATTCTAAATAGGAAATCCTTGTGCTTCATGACACAACAACTCCCCTTTAAATGACGAGGATGCGAGAAAAGTCTAAACGAGACAAATCCAAATATTATTCCAAAGATGTCTTACTTTATGGTTGCCTTGCCCTCCTTTTATCAATGTGGCAGGCCTTCTTGCCTTGGGCCCCACTCAATTAGGGTTTCCTCCACCAAGGAATCTTCCTCCCACTATCTCTGCGTTGTCTCACAAGATGCTCTCCACCTCCTATCCCAACGGTGTTGACTTGGTCAAACTAGACCTTGTCCACATTCAAAGGTTCTTGTTCACCATGGAGGTGTGAAATACGTCTTTATGTTGATCCCTTTTTCACATTATGAGAGTTTTTATTTAGATTTTTATTATGCATGGGCCTCCTTACCATTTATTCATCTCTGGAAGTGAAATCGTAAAATTTAATATTCCAATTTCTTTGCACATGCAAATTTTGGAATATTACACCTTCAATCGAGAGTTCCTCCAATTTTGTCAACCACCTCACTTCATATGAAGACATATTATGTTGATTTCTACATCTGAGTCAGGTGTGCTGTTATGCCTTCCTACATCTTTCCAAAGGAGGAGATCCTTTCTTTCAATCTGCTATCGGTGAGTATTTATTCTTGCAACCAAATGACATGACTGCGACTTTTATCCAAATATATGCATACATACCTCATCTCTTTTGTTAGGTCATCTAGACTTTCTTGACTTCCTTGATTCAATGAACTTCCAATCCATTGTCTAACTTCACTAACTTTTGACATCATACCATCATCCCATGAATTCCATGAGATTGATTGACAAGATGCTTCTTCCGGTGGGTGAACCTTCCAATAAAGATTCCAAACGAAGGATCTTGATCATCTCACTACTATTGCTCCTTTGAATGATGTATGGTGAGCTCTATACTAGATGGCTTTCCTTTTTCACATAAGTACTACTTATGCTTCTAATAGGAGTTACCAAGAGCAATATCCTTCTATAGGTGGCGACAATAGACTTCTATTTCTTGATCTTCAATGTTTCTTTATGGCCAGGCTCTTGTTTTCAATCGTATGCCTCTTATAATGTTTCCTACCATGATAGCTATATTTCACAAAAATTGAAGAAGAAATAGGTGGAGAAGACTTATCTCAATAGTAGTAGAGATATTTTACTTCCTCCTTCTTGGATTTCTTCTTTTCGGCTTCTTCCACTTCTTTAGTGATATGGGCTTCTTCCCTTCTTCTTTTGTTGATGCGCTTAGAAAGCTTACCAAAGCTACCCAACTCATATACCCAGCGCAACTTCTCTTCTTCGCTTGGTAGATTCTCTCTCCTAGAGAATTACGACTTCAGACAATTCTTCTTGGTGACCTAACTTCAATTACGCAACTTCCTTCAATGCAACAATATGTGTCCCTAATTCATACATGTCAAATGACAAACAATCAAAACTTCGACTTTTCTCCTTCTTTAGTCTTCATCTTCTTAGCACTTCCTTTCATCATACGATCGAACTTGTGTGAGTGAGGTATGTGTTCTCCAAATGAGGTAGGAGTTTCTTTATATAGGCTTCTAATAGGGTGGGGTGCTTCCTTTAGGCCAATAGAGTTTCCTTAGGTCGCTTGAACTTTGTGCCATGACAAGGTCTTGGAGGGTCTTTTGACTTATTTATATTACTAAATAAATTTTTCTTCTGATATCTAGAATGCTCAAATGGGTCATTCATATCTGAAAATGAATGACTCAATAACTTTATAACAAACCTAGAAGCACTCGATGGATGCTTTGACCTATAAAAATAAATTCTTGAGCATGGAAACCATACCTCACAGATTTTACAATAATAAATTTATTTTTCTCTTTTCATTAAATAAATAAAATCATGATTACATATGTCATTATAGAAATAGAACCTAGTTACATATTTCAACAACGAAAATTTGTATTCACAGAAAAGCAAAACCTTCTTGTGGGTCAAGTTGACTCCCTTCATCGATTGAACTACAAGTTATATTTCCAAGCGAAGGGAATACCTTTTAGCGTGTAATTCTCTTGTTGATCGGTGGTTCTAAAAATCATGGCCAAGTTTGAGAAGAAACTTCCAAGCTTGGAATCACCTTCATGTTCATCGTCTATTACTTACTATTGATTTTCTTAGGAAACAGTGTAAAAATTACCTTCTAGGAGATCCTACCCTCTTATCCTAGGGGGAATTAACTATGCTGTAGAAAGTGCTTCTTGGTGTTTTTGTCATGATGTTAATTACATTTCTTTTCAATTGAGCAGGGGAACATATACTCACATTTTTGGCTTTTTTCAAGCCCAGATTTGCAATACTATTGTTGTTCATGTCATGTGACTATCTAACTATGATGTACTTATTTATTTCCATGAAGTAATATCTTATATGAATATAATTCATAATAAAATAACAAATTTAAATTTAAATGTAATAATAAATAATAAGTCATTAACTAATGATTAGTTAGTTAGTGATAGAAGGTATGTCTTAGAGACATAGCCATTCATGAAAGGGCACACACTTACAGAACATGTAAGCAAGCCCCTCGTTCTCATTGTGTAATCATCTATCATCAACCCTTTTATATAATATACAATTTGCAATTTCTATCTGATGGATGTCTTTGTCTAGGAAATATTTTAATATTTTTATTTAACGTATACAACTATTGGTCGCTACATTGAGTATTAGACTAAATCAGAGTCGACCTTCGTCCATCAACTCTTCGTCAACCTTGCCATCACAATTGGAAGCATTCACTACACTAAATTTAGGGAATTGAGTTAGGCTTATTCACTACACTAAATTTGGTTCTCCATTTCGCTAGGCCTTTGGCCATGAAATTTAAAAAAATAAAAAGAGAAAAGGAAAGTTTTAGGAAAAAAAATTAATTTAAAAGAAAATAGTTCCAAAAGAAAGAAAAAAATGGTTCTACATTATTGATAAAAGTACATGATAAAAAAACTATACGTAAGATAAGGAAGAGTAGATAAGATTATTTTGATTACAAGCTGCGTGGTTTTAGAAACCCATGATAATTGCCCATGGTATTTTCAGTTAAAATAAGAACAAAAGCGATAAAAAACCTCTTGTGTGAATGGTAAACTTACTTTTTATGTGGAAAATTAACGAAGTCAAATACACATAAGTGGACATATTTTATGTACTGCAATTGATCAATAGAGTTGTAAATTTTCAGAAGAAGTTAAAAATAAAATTATAAATAAAACTAGAATTTACTTAGTCAGGCTCATCACTAAATGAAGGCTATATTTGAGTTATATAAAGGAAGTATAATAAGGAATTATCGAGGCAATTAATATTAAGGAAAAGTAAGATTTACGATTACATAAATGATAATACTTAAAGTCAATCGACAAAACAAAAATGGGATTAATCCTTGGAAAAACAATGATAGGAATAATGGAAATTTTGAAGTCTAAAATGTCAAAGGAAGAAGGGTTTTCTTATAATAGGTTTCGAGATCACTAAGTAATTACATTAAAAGGAAGTATCAAGGAAGAAAAATTAATATCGCTATCAACACAAACATCGATAAAAATTACTCGGGAAGCATTAATTCAGGATAAACATTGGGGTATGGAAAAATATTTTTGACCAAAAAGAGTATACAATTAGTGATTTACAAGTGACGATAAATCATTGTGAGTACTTATCTCAATTTCTTGTTGTAAAGATGGATTATCTGATTTGATGTCATACTTGGTCAACCCTAGTTTAGGGATTTGGGTTCATTCGTAGGCTGTTAAACATAGAGAAACAAGTTTTGACTTTTCCTTATAAGGGGAAGATGATCATATTTCAAAACATGACAATGGAGTCAAAATCGTTAATAATACAGCGTCAGAAGACTTTAAGGATATCTCAGACTTGATGTTCAAAGATAACAAAAAAGCTGTATCAAGGGAAGCAAAGAGCTTGAAGAAGTCATCTCCAAACCAAAAACAAATAAATTTCCACCTTTAAGATCACCAACAAAAACTATAGAACAAGTCAAAGAAAGCTAAAGCATCAAAGAAGGAACTCAAGAAGCATTCATTAGAACAAGAGAAAGAAGAAAATGTACGTTTTAAGAGCCTTAATCGACATTATTAAAACAAATCAAAGTTTAAAAGATGATGAAGCTACTAAGAATAAAATCAACAATTCGAGAAAAGGATCAAGTTGTACGTTTAAGGAATCATAACCAAAAACCTACTTTACAAATAAAGAAACTTAAAAATGACAAGAAATCGTTGAATGACAAACTACATAACCAAAGTGAAGTATTGACGTCGTTAATCGTTTGATTCAGTTGAAGACAAGGGATTAATATTGATCAGGTCAATATCACAAGTAAGGAAGAAGAAGAATCACAAGAGAAGTTAAAACATGTCTGAAGAAAATTTACTAGGTTCAAATGTTGGACATCCCAATGATAATTTAGAAGTTAAAACATATACATTTTCCGGTTCAAGCGTTGGACATCCCCAGCCCTGATAATTCAATTGCCCACTCAACAACAACAACGCTGAAGGAAATCAAGAATCAACCAACGCAATGTAAGGGCAAACCAAACCAAAGGATCTATGTATCGACACTCAAATCACAAGGGGCTTGAGACTTTTAATCCAAGCTAAATTACAGTATCCCACTTTCAGAGAGAAAATAAACAACAAATTCATGTTCTTGGGATCTGAAGCTTACGGGAATCCACTCATGGCCACAATAACTTCTTCACCACACATCTCAAAGATCATAATGTACCCAGAGAAGATCAATCTAAGATAGTCACAGTCCATTCTTAGTAAGGCAGTTTGTCTATCACTTAGAGTATCATATCGTCTTGTATCGACGAAGATGAAAGTATACAAATGAGATGATTTTCTTAAGTAAACTTTGACAAAGCTTCTTTGGAGGAGAGGCTATCTTATGAATATAATTCATAATAAAATAATAATAAATATAAATGTAAATGTAATAATAATAAATAATAAGTCATTAACTAATGATTAGTTAGTTGGAGGAGAGGCTATCCTATGAATATAGTCATAATAAAATAATAATAAATATAAATATAAATGTAATAATAAATAATAAGTCATTAACTAATGATTCGTTAGTTAGTGATGAAGAGGCATGTCTTAAAGACATAGCCATTGCGTGAAAAGGCGTGCGCACAGGGTATATATAAAGCAAGCCCTCATTCTCATTTGTAATCATCCTATCATCAACTCTTTTATATAATATACAATTTACAATTTCTATCCTACAATGTAGATGTCTTTGTCTAGGGAAATATTTTAATATTTATTTAGCATCTCAAACTATTGGTCGCTACATAATATAGCGGGATTTAAAAAAAGAAATAAGGAACATCGATTAAGGCCAGGTTGGTTGAGTTTGGTTTTGGTTGGTTGGTGTTGATGAGTTTGTCAATAACCCATAACGGTACACCCCCCATTTTTTTCAAATGGAATTCATCATGTTCGCGTGTTCCCGCCATTCGAGATTTCATCATCGAATTAAGCCTGACTTTATAAATGATGTCAAAACCCATTGCATGTTTATGATGTAAATGATCTTAGTAAAGACCACTATGTATGTAACGACCCTAGGTAAGCCTAGTATTTTGGTGATGATTTCTATCCTAGGAGGTTTTTTGTCGACTCATTTATTTGTGTTTCTCGACACAAGTGATTGGCAAAGTTTTCTCCTCCGGCCCTCACCCCAAAGTTAGTGTGGATTTTGTCATCAAGATGCTTAAGTGCATGAGTCTATTGTTTCTATTGAGACTTTGTAAAAGTAGTTTGGGAATAATCCTAGCTAATTGGCTAGATATTTTATTACAAGATACTTGATCTACTAGATCATGTTTGAGTCGCGGTGGTGCTTATTGTGAGAGTGCATCGCGAAGATGGGTATTCCCCCTTTATGTGTCTAAATGTATTTGTATTATGTGAGGGTTGGAAAAATAATTAAATCCCCTCTCGGTCAATTAATGAAATTTTGGTCAATTTAAATTGAAAATCGTAGCAGAAATTTAATTAATTTTAAGTCTAGGTGAGTTAAAATTCTTCATAGGAAAAATTCGTGGGTCCTTAAAAAATAAATTTTTAAAGGTCTCACGCCAAGGGAATATTGAAAATTTCAAGAAATTTTGGACTCTTGGAGCATGGTGGTTAAGTCAAAGTCAAATTTTGAGATAATTAACTCAAAAATATTATTTTTTGAGTTAATTAAAAAATGGAATTAAATGATAAATTCCAGAATTTCTTCAAAATTATAATTGGAGTGGTCCAAATTAAAAAGATAATTAAATCTTTTTCGACGTTAAGTTATTTTGACATGGATCAACCAAGACAGTGGATTGGAGATTTTGTCTTACAAATTAGGGTCTTTGTATGTCATTTGCAATAGATCTTTGGATCGTACATAATTCTCGAGCTCTTGTAATTTTTTGATCAATAAAACATAAAAACTTTGGGGTTACAAACTTTGGTGTTCCTTTTTCCCGGATCTATGTGATGATATTTGTCTCTAAACTGCTACTTTTATTAGCATTTGATGGTTGATAGCCTTTATGGTGATGCACATATCTTAATTGTCTTGTGAAGTTTTAAGGTTTCTTAAATTGCATTTTGATTTGACAAAAAAATATCGATTATCTATATTTACGAAAGGTCTCATGAAGTATTTTTTCAAACACTATCAATCTAAAAATTGATTCTAAGTGTGAGTAATCATTATTCAAATTTGAACATTTGGGGAAATCTTCGGTTAGGGTCAATCGACTCTCGATTTGAGAGAAGTACGAAAAAAACCCATTGTTTCTAATTTCTAAGGTTATCTTACTTAATTTTTTGCATCGGCACCATTAAAGCCATAGATCTTGGTCTGGGAGCGATGTCGAGACTTATGCTCACCGGATCTAACAGGACTTACCCGACTCTTTTGTAGATGCATAAATATATTGTATAGATACGTAATTTACATGTGTAGATCCCGAAGTTTTGTAACATAGTTCGAAGTTTTGTGACATAGTTTTGAATTTTAACATTTGGGTTTTTGGGATTTTTTTGGTATTGGCCAACACATATTGGGCATTTGGTTTTTTCTTTTCTTGTGCGGGGAATAGATCGAAAAAAATCAGCCAAAGAAATCTTCAAATCAGGCGAGATCTAGATCTGGACGGCAAAATGCGAGCTCAATATTTGTTTGTAGGAATAGATACGAAAAATCAACCAAAGAAATCTTGAGATCTGCGCCCAGGATCTAGACACCCGAGGACGTATAGGCTTTTGAGCTATTTTTACGGGAATTTGGTCTCCAAAAATTCTAATTTTCCAGCGGCAACATTATCCCAAAGTTTCAAAGAATTTTCCAACGGTGGGATCTTCAAAAAGCTATGGGCTAAGGGTTTGATCTCTAAATATATTTTACGCAAATTTTATTACGGCAAGAAAATCACAAATAATTAGACACTAAAAACATATTTTATATGGTCAAAATTGTTTAAATTGCAAAATCTTCATTTCGAAATTTTTGGCCATTTGGGCATCTTTAATTTTGCTAAATCGACAAGAAGCTTAGCTGGAAATTGCATAAGCTTGTGAAAAATCATGTACGAACATTTCGATGCATTGTAATATCCGTTTTTTTCAAGGATATCTCAAAACACGAGCAAACTCCAACCGAAGATGGATGCAGAAACATTTACCGAGATATTTCACCTCTAAAAGATGAGATACGGAGGCTATCTGGCCATTTCCGGTTTCACGGTCTAGGGTGTGGGGAAAACACAACAAGTGGTCACAGAAATTGGGAATGCTAAAGGGGAGAGATATGGTAATGCAAACATACAAGAGCGTGTGAATAAAGCATGTAACAAATACTCCAAGAAATGCGAAGAACAGACCATTTTATTATACTAATAAATACGGGGGAGTACAATAGGTGATCGGAAACGGTGGCACCTAAGCTTGCACAAGGCAAATTGCAAGAAATATTCTCGGAAACTATTGCATGGAATGAGTACATTTTACGTCTGCGTTCCAACTACTACATGACTATGTGGTAAATGAAAATACCTCCCCTTGCGGATACGTGATCCTCCCAATGGTTGCGCATGCAAGCCCAGCCAGATCCTCAATAATATAATCACAGCTCAACCAAAAGTCCCCAATAATACGCGGGCTATTCACCAACGCTCAACCTCACGACCAATAGTAATGCACCTTTGCGCTCAATCGCAACCAAGCTTCCCCCGGCTCCCCGGACCCAACGTCACTCCCCTCTCGGGGCTAGCGGTCGTAGACGTGTTGCCCCTCCACAAAGAGCGCAAATCGATCCTTCTTCAAAAACTCTTGATGGGACTACCTCACCCAGACGGTACTGCGAAGTCCCAGGGGGCGAGGGTGAGATCTTGAACGGAGACACTCAATGCGCTAACGGCGTTGCGGAGCAGAGCTAACTTGACCCGGCGTGCTCAAAGTTGCAATGACCACGACTAAATACATAAACTCCAATGATTGCGATGGCTCTACTCCTCTCCAAAAATAGCAAATGAAAGCTACGTATGGGCCCTATTTAGAATTGGGGTTTCCCTTCCTTTGAAAACTTCCCTCCTATGTTGTCCATGTAGTGCTTTCCCCCTCATGCCACTAGTTGACTTGGTCCGACCTCTTTTTCATTGTCTCTTTTCACCTTGGGGGTGTGAAATCTAGTTCCATGGGTGATCCCTTTTCATACTAGAGGATTTCATTTATGTTTTTATTATTATTGGGCCTCCTTTCCAATTATTCATCTCCTATGAATTTAGACAAAAATTAATGTTCCAATTTATTGAAGAAAAATTTAGAACATTACGGTCCTCCCCTCCCAAATGTTGTTTGTCCCGACCAAGCAGGATAGGCCGGAAAGTCTCACTCGAGGCATGGAGTCGAAATATGGTGAGGAACATCTCCCTCATGTGGATCCTCCATCCCCAAGCAATCAGCCAAACAAAATGAGCCACCTCCCCAACAAGGTAACTCTAAAAATCTCCTTCCACCTCGAAAACTCCCATTAATGAAGGTGGTGAAAAATCTAACTTGGAAAGCATCATAGCTTACCCCATGATGTCCTTCTCTCCACTCATGACAAATGTAGAGTGTATGCTAATCCTGAGCTGCGAAAGTATTGCCCTCAAATGGAAAAATGAAGAAAAATCCTCAGAAGAGTTCTCCTCCAACAATGAAGAACAGGCGGGCCCCAAACATATTATCCATGATGAATAGGAGTGTGGTCATCATAGAATATCCCAAGGAGAAGTTTCTTTTCAAATTTTTGTATTGATGCATGATACCAAACCAATATCTCACAAGGATACGAGCGCCGGTTCCACCCACACCCAACTTGAGAAATTACATGGCAAGCAATGTACAAGATTCATACATCTACTAAAGGATAGTAAATGAGCCCAAGATAGTAACAACAATACATGATCAAGCACTTGCCAGCGGATTAATACCAATGGATGAATATCGGCCCTCATGGCCCACATCAAAAGGAAACAAACATGTGGTTGTGGTCATCCATATCTACTCAATATGCTCCCATTAGAACATGTGGTGCGAGAAAATGTGAGAATTTTTGCATAAAGACATCCAACTCATGTGTCTCCATCATAATCATGCTTCTCATACAAATCTGATCTATATCGGTAAAATAAAGTCATGATCGACAATAGAATGAAGAGAATGATGAAAGTTTCGAGGTGGTGCAAAGAAGATTTGTGACTTCCCAAACAAGTACATGTGATTTACAAGTTCTTTGTGAGGAAAGTACTAGGCAAAATGTTCTTCTTACATGGTTAATCATGCATGTCCCCATATGATACATGTTAGAGTGCATAAAGCCGAACATACAAGTGATGATAAAACATTTTGCTTACTGGCCACAAAAGAGATGGTTGTCATCATCATGTATATTGGCCAATCCCCAACTCGTAGACAATGTGACAAACTTGCCCTCTTATGAAGCAATGCATTGCATAAGAATGGCTGGAGATGTGCAAATCAATGAATGTATATACAAACCTCATATGCTAGAAGTAAGATGGTACATGGATCCACAGATAGGTCCTCCATAGTGTTTTGACATGCTATGAGGAAAAATGAACCATGTCTTTGAAAGTGCTTGGACCCCCAAGTCAAGAAGAACATGTCATAGTGGTAGATGGCTCTATCATCATTACCCTCCTCTTTTATCATCTAATTACAATAAATATGAAATGATTTTGGAACCTATGGGTTATGGATCTTCCACATTTCAGCTAAGGCACACTTCATCCATAAGGCTACACTCCAAAGTAGCCAGTGCATGAGCTAATGCAAACCAAGCCCACACTTGATACCAAACTACGTTCTTTGACATACTCCTTGTCGAATTCCTCTAATAATCAAACAATATGGAGATACTCCCCAAGATGGGAAGAGCTCCCAAATCATCAAAGACCAAAGAGATAATTCCATCTCCTCTTCGCAACATCATCCAAGTGTGAGAAAAGTCTGCTCTTGCTCTCCCGAAGCTGAGCAAGCAACAAAACATTTCTTTGCCTCCCCATACCCTCCATCATACGTCATGTGATGGAGACATGATGAATGACAGAGTGTCATATCAACACCATGCATCCATACTCTATCTTTGCTCAATGATGCAAGTACCCATCCTCTTACTCTTAGGAGAGTGTTTACTTGTGATGGCCAAACTCTTTCAAAGAGTAACTATGCAAACCAAGCCTCTGCTTACTTGATATCCATAGATGCGTAGCCTCCTAGCTCCTTGTTCATCAGCAAATCCACTCAATCGCTTGTGATGCCTCCTTCTTCTCCTCATCTTAATTTTTCTCTTGTGAGGCTGCATCCTCCAATCAATTCATCTTTATGGATTTGATATAGCTCTCAGGGTCAATGAGACCTCTCAGACCAGACCAGGTGGTAGGAAAAAACTCCATCATGATGCATGACATGACTCCAAGGCCATGGCACAGTGAGAGATGTTATCCATCCCTGATGTCCTCCATCTTCTATGCTCTTGTGAAAAGGAAGAAAATCTTTGCACTCCGTGGTGTGTTGAAATTTTCTCTGATAAGGTCTCTCTCAGTCACCTCCCTTTTATCAATAAGATCTTCCAAAACCAATGAGGTCTTGGATGCGAAAGTAGAAGTTCACTCTTGGTGAGAGGAGCTCATTGAGAAAGTGTCATCTTGAAGGGAGAAAGAGGGTTTCTTACTCCAAGAGCGTCTACCATCAATCTTCAAGGCCTCAAACCCCAACCTCAATGTGATGTACAATCCAACAATGGCTCATGAGAATGATGGTTTGATTCCCTTCTTGAGTGTTTCCATGTTGCAGCTGGCAGTTACAACCTATGTCCTGGTTGATTTGGTCGAGTTCGGCAACGATTAAGTTGATTAAATTGATTACCTACGATGAGAGTTAGTAATGAGGTTAGACATTAAATTTGACATATATATTTTTCAATATATATATATATATATAGCATAAAAATAAAATAAATCAAAATCATTAATAAATTATAGTAGCATGATGCAATTTTTGATTAAAAAGTAAAAGCTATGAATAACAAATTTTGGTAAGTAAAATGGACTTTGTTAAATATAGAAATGATAATTTATGTTAAAAAAGTCATAAAATTTATTGGAAAATCGGAACTTCATTAGGCAAAAAATTATAAAATTTGCCTTTAGGTTCGATTAGGTTGAATTAGATTAAACAGTAGGTTCGACATCGAGGTTCGGCATTAGGTTCGGCATTTAGGTTCGACGAACGATCGGAGTCGAAATAGGTTCGCAAATTTCGAACCTCAAGCTTGGGGTTCGGCGAACCACAGTGACCTCAGTACAACCAGGAAATTTTGCTCTATAGTAGCAATGGGATTTGACCCTTGGTCATGCAAAAGTAGAAATCTCACATTGATCAAAGAATTTGTTGTGATAGGTGTAAATCTTTTCATACCTTGATGTACATTGGAACTTCTTGCGGGCGCAGAGTCTCTTCCTCAAAAGTGTTGTTTACTTGTTGATGAATGTGGTACTCCTCCATGAGTGTGACAGCGTTATCCTAAGCCTCCTCGAGGTGATGTGATCTTTTCTTTCTTTGCTCTTTCTCCATCAAGGTTTAGGATCAAACCTTTGATCAGACTCACAAAAGTCTTCACCCTTGCATGGCTCAAGTGGGTGCACCACCAATCATAGGCTTCACCCTCCAAGTCACGGTAAAGTTTCATGACACTCACAACTAGGATGTAGTAGGAAAAATGCCTCCAACTTTCTCACCTAAGTTCGCCATTAGATGACCCATCAAAGGTAGACAACATAAATCTATTGCCTTTGATTTCTTTTTCACACTACATGGTCTCTTCTCTTCCTTGATTTGGATGAAATAGAGGAAAATCTAGGTCTCCCTGAAGACTCTGGGTTGAGATCTATACTCATGAGGTAATCAGGGAATCAGTCAGTCCATTATCTTCCATGCTCGATATCTTCTTCTTAGTGAGAATAGGAAGTGCATGGTACTTCCTCTTCTTTTTCTTCAATCTTCTTGACCTCCTCAAAGGTGTATGCATCTCCTCTTGGATCTGAAAATAGATGAGAATAAACTTATCTTTTCAGCGTTTTGATCTTCTTGGGCTTAGACTCACAAGGTAGACAGAAGGCTGCCACCACCCAGGAGCTGGGACCACTACCAGGTCATCACCTCGATGGATGGCACTACTGGAGCAAGCTCTACTCTCTCTACCAGGTGTCGGCGATATGGTCAAAGAAGCCTCCAGCACGGGCGACCCCTCGTCATGCGGAATTGTCCACATGCCCCCATGATCCTGCCACCCTCATCCTCCAAGCAACGAGGTAGCCATTTTGATGGCTTCCCCCTCAGATTATTCGGTCAAGTTTGGAAAGAGGTATCAACTTTCCACAATCTCCCGAGCAGTGAAATCGGTGGATCCATCATATGTGGAAAAAGGTGACCGCCTCCAGGTGGTGCGTTTGCCACTCCCGAACTCGAGTACTAGATCCCCCATTGTTACTTCCTTCTTCATCACTTTGAGATGACATTAATCTCTGAAGGGCAAGAAAAGCACTAAGTTTTCCCCCATGGGTATGTCCTTGAAATAATCTCCAAAGGGTATGATCATACCGCCTCCCTTTCTCACTCAGTAGTCGGTAAGAATGTAGACATCGTGATCTGGTTGGCCATGAAGAAATTTGGTAAATGTTGGTCATGCGTTGTGAGACCCCATATTTTCCACCTCTCTGCGTTTGGTGGGTAAGATTCGCCTACCCCTTTGTTCATAGAAAAAAATATCCCCACGGTTGCTCTTAGGTGTCATGAACAACTAGCTCCTTAGGGTGACGGAATCATGCTACGTACCACTTGTGTATCCTTTTTTACGGATATCTCTAAAACACAAGCAAACTCCAACTACGGATAGATTTGGGAGGGCATTTACAGAGGATATTTCACCTCTGAAAGAGGGATGAAGGATCTAGAGGCTGTCGGCCCTTTCAGGACTGTCTAAGAGTGTGGGGAAAACACAAAGGTGGTGAAATTGCAATGCTAAAGGGGAGGGAATAACGATGTAAACATACAAGGGCGTGTGAATAAAGCAGCTACCATGGTCTCAAGAAATGCCAAGAGAACGTTGATCCCATTTTATTATGCGATAAATACGAGGGAGTACAATAGGTGATCGAGTGATGGCACCTATCAGCACACAAGACAGGATTGAAAAATTCTCGGAACGATGCATGGAATAGACGTGTTTACGTCTGGCATTCCGTTGCGCAGTGTGTAGGCATGCAAATACCTCCTTGGCCGTACGTGGCAGAGATCCTCCCAATGGTTACGCCACAACATCTAGGATCCTCAATAATATAATCACCAGCTCAACGAGAGTCCCCAATAGATGCGAGCTGTTCACCGCGCACTCAACCTCCTAACCAATAGTAATGCCTTGCAGCTCAATCTGGCAGACTTCTAATGCAGTTTGCGTCCTCCCTCTCGAGGACTACGCGGTCGATAGGCCGTGTTGCCCCTCCCTGAGCCCATAAATCAATCCTTCTTCAAAAACAACGATGGGACTACCTCACTGGCAGGCACTCGAAATCCCCTCGTGGGCGAGGGTGAGATCTCCAGCAGGAGCTGCCTCAATGCGCTAACGACACGGACAGACTCATGACTAGCGTACTCAAAGTCATGATGACCCGACTTCAAATGCATAAACTCCAGGTGGCAATGAGCTCTCCTCCTCTCCGCCTTATAAACGATAGAGGAGCTCTCTAGCATGGGCCTTTTCCAATTGGGGTTTCCCTTCCTTTAAACTTCCCTCTCTGTTGATCATGTAGTGCTTTCCCCCTCCTTACCTGTTTGGTTGACTTGGTCAAACCTCTTGCTCCAATGTCTCTTTTCACACATAGGGTGTGAAAT
Organism: Pinus albicaulis; assembly: GCA_034641835.2. Classification (NCBI taxonomy): domain Eukaryota; kingdom Viridiplantae; phylum Streptophyta; class Pinopsida; order Pinales; family Pinaceae; genus Pinus; species Pinus albicaulis. Next base: position 86,516 of record JAXQQM020061398.1, read on the forward strand.
CTAGTTCCATAGGTAAGTCCTTTAATAACTGATTTCATTTAATATTTTTATTATTATTGAGCCCTCCTTTCCCAATTATTCATCTCTAAATAAATTTAGACAAAAAAATTGATGTTCCAATTTATTGAAGAAAAATTTGGAACATTACATGCATATCTAAATAAGGTCTAAAAAAATTGAATTTTAGTTTTTCGGCCAAAAACTTACTATTTTTTAGACGGTGGGGATCATTTCGGTATTTCGGTTGTTGATACATTATCAATTTCTTGTTATTTACAAACATCGGTTACGAAAATTATTGAATCAAGCTTTACTTAAAGCCTTAAAATTGAAATTTTTCAAGTTTTAATATATTTTTTCTATTTTGCAGGAAGTATTTGAAGCTATTTTGGACGGTATTATTTCTTGATCTATCATTGATTCTTTGCTGAAATAAAAATTTCAGATACAGATTTCTCTTAATCATTCTAAGAATTGATTTTTTCTTCAAGTTCAACAATTTTTACTATTTTTAGTCATTTGAGCATTGGTGCCGGTATCATTTGTTTGTTGATCTATGGTTTAAGTGCATTGTAATTTATATTTAGGATATGAAATCTCGTGAAAAATATATCCTATGTTTGACTATACGAGAAAATTTAATTTTTGGATTTGCATTTTTAGGAACATCATTTAATTCATAAATTGCTTAATGAAGTCGTTTTATTAGCATTACACGACTCATGGTATATACGAATAAATAATTATTGAGATTTAAGTGCTAGTTAATTTCATATGTTCCAATTGGGTTTGATGATCATTGTATCACGGGTTTTGGAACGTGTTACGATAATTAAAATTGTCTAATGTTTAATTAACTTTTGTTTCATTTGAATTATTGGATGGATGTTTATTGAATACTAATATTTGGGAAATCTTTTCAAGTAAGTGTGATTAATATCGATTTTGCAGTCTATTGTGAATACGTATATACTGTCAGTAATTTAGCATCTTCATAATTGACACTCTCGCTTAAGTGCTTAGTGGTTAGATCAGTTATTTATAATCTAAGTGTTTTAGACTTTTTAACATTAACTCTCATCTTCGAAACTTCCTTTATCCCACTCCCTTTAAATCGTTTTCCTTGCATTTTGCATTCTAAATTAACATTGCATAGTAGCGAGTTTCTCATCAAGTACTTGGTTGTAATTTCCTTATGGGGGTAGTTGACTCCATGAACCAAGCATGGTATCAATCTTTCAAATTCAATCAAATCATTTTAATCTTGCTAGATCTTTTACAAGTATTTGGTCGTTTCTTCATCTCCCTGAGCTGGTTGGTTCCCAACGAGGTTCTCCTTCCTTCCATTTCCATAGTGTCTCCCTCCCTTAATACGCATATAAGGAGACAACTTAAATAAATTTGGGGATCGAGTGACAACCCCCAATCGAGCCATTAATCGCGGTGCCTAGACGTTACGTAGAGCAACATTTTTTTATAGCGCCGTTATTTGGGGACGTGAGTTTCTCTGTCTTTTGGTCTTGCGACATTTTCTAATCTTTTAAATCTTTCCCCACCATTCATTAACCCATCACACGGCATAACATTTTATGGCGTCATTTCATCCCTTCATCTTTTCATCATCATATCTTTTGTCATATCACTAATCCTTTCATCATTTGCACCTTTAGCACCTAGACACTTGGTTGGCTTCTTGATGGCAGGTGGCGACTCAATTATTCATCTATTTACTCCAGAGACAATAATCCCTTCTTGATATCCATCTTGCTTCTCTATTTGATTTTTCGGTTTAGAATTAGATTCATGTTCAAGTGGCGACTCAATTATTTCATTTTTAACAAAAAGTGTTTGCTAAGAAGCTGCGCTTCTTGTGGATCTCGACTTTTCTTGAACAAGGATCTCTTTCTCTAACATCCCATTTGGTTTTTCCATTTAAGTAAGTCATCATGGGTGATCATTTTCATGACATGCCAAAAAAGTCATTCGAAAAATGTATGTTCTCGAGTGGTGATTCAACCTTTATAAATCATCTCTTAATTGTTACTCATATAATAAACAGATCTTGTCTTCCTTCACAATATAATCGTGAAGATGTCAAAAGAGATACGTCTCTTTGCTTGTTCCTTAGATGGTGATGCTATGGTGTTGAGTAATTGGCCTAAGAATTATATTTGGATTCTTTGCAAAGTATAAGCCAATGCTTTTAAAGATGAATATATAAAACAAGACAGCTTACTTTGTGCCCCCAATACTATGCAAAGGAATGAAAGTGATCTTGTAGAGAACTCAAATATGTGGGGAAATTTCAGACAATTCTCAAGATGAATCCACTTATACCACGATACTTTAAATCCTTGATAATGGTGAAGCATAAACAAGTTGTCAAATGCAGTGTTGACAACAATAAGCATCTTGTTAGTGAATCAATTGGATGGTTGGGATATACAACTAAATCAAGTTAGGGTAATCAAGAACATGGAGGCCAACATGCTCAAATCATTGAGAATATGGAACTTAATCAAGAAAAATTATAAATGATCACGCTAGAAGAAGTGGTTCTATGCGAGCAAGTTATTGGCCTTAGAGGAAAAGATAACAATCATGGAATTCAATCTTACTCAATCAAATGAATGCTATGGAAGAGAAAGACATGATGAAGAAATGGTCATCATGGAATTTGATCACAACAAAATCAATTAGCACCATGCAAGCAAATCATAAGAGATAAACTATATACAAAAATTGCTTCACATGGGCATGAAAGCGAAAAATGATAAAATTATAAGCGACATGGAGAGTTGATCAAAAATCTCTTGAGTAGATTTGGCCATGAAGAAAGCAGCACCATGCTGTAAATATGGAAGAAATGGATACCATTGAAAGCAGTTAAAGGTAATAGAAGTTAATCATGCTAATCGGATATCCATTATTCGAGAAACGTATGATTGAAATAGAGAAACGAAACACACTCGAGAAATGAAAACTATGGAGGAAAATCATATCACCCTACAAGGCAGAGATTAAGTGGCAAAGAAGCCAATCAGCGAAATTAATAGTAAGGCATGCGGAAGAAATGAGTTCCATGCTTAAGAAGTTGAAGAAAGGAAATCACATGTACAAAAGTTTCATCTGATCGAGATTATAGATGGCGAGGGAAAACCAAGGAAGATTTCAGCAAATCATAACTCTCTCAATCCATTGAAGCCAGTTCCATCTTATTGTGAATGTCATGAAAAGTCATTGGTCACATTAATCAGAGAAGTGAAGGTCCAGACAAATACGAGAGTGTGAAGAGAGGCACGTCACACATATCTTGAATACTTGGTAGAAAGTTCCTGAGGACAATGTTCCACATCATCAAAAATGCGATCCTTACGAAGAAAGGCACAGAAGCGAAAAAGAAAAAGAATAAGGAAAGCGCTTGACCATCGATGGCAACGAGAAGCTCGATTTTTCGGATAAGACAAAGTCTACGTATGCAAGATTGCACATGGCACATCACAAAGAAAAGGTCTGGAACTTACGAGAAAGTAGTGGAAATGCTCGATATGAGCTATATTGAACATCCTAATGCCACGGGGCATCCCTTTGTGTGTATCTCTATTGCCACCTTGTTATTTCAACATTTTCATTTTGTAGTTAGAGGAGATTTACTTTTCATGTTAAATAGAATAATAAATGAAAGAAGAGCTTCTATTTTTTCATGTGTTTAATGTTATATGATAATATTTGGATCAGCGCTATATGTAATTTTGTGTGTTGTGAATCTGATTCTAGATTCTCACATTTTTAGAAAAGGTAGAGCAACGTGTTCCCAAGTAGAGGCAGGATGTTGTGAGTTTTTCAACAACCCCATAACGATTTTTACTCCCACATTTTTTCAAATGGGATTCATCATTTTTGACGTGTTCCATACATTGATTTCATCATCAATTAACGGTTTATAAATGATGTAAACCCATTACGCATGTTTATGATGCAAATTATTCTAAGTAAGACCACCATGTATGTAACAACCTAGGTAAGCCTAGTATGTTGGTGACGATTTCTATCCTAGGAGGCTTTTTGTCTCACTGATTTGCTTGTGTTTTTCGACACAAGTGATCGACAGAGTTTTCCCCTCCAGCTTCACCCCAAAGCTAGGATGAATTTTGTCATCAAGATGCTAAGTGAGTCTTAGTGTTTTCTATCGAGTCTTTGTAAAAGTAGTTTGGGAATAATCCTAGCTAATTGGGTAGATTATTTTATTACAAGTTGCTTGGTCTACTAGATCATGTTTTGAGTTGCAGAATTGGGTACCTATTTGAGGGTCTATACGAATGGGTATTCCCCCTTCATGTGTCTAAATGTATTTATCTTATGTAAAGAGGGTTGGAAAAAATAATTAAATCCCCTCTCAGTCAATTAATTAAATTTTCTGGCCAAGTTAATTAAAAATCCAAAGCCAGAAATTTAATTAATTTCAAGTCCTAAGTGAGTTAAAATTCTTCATAGGCAAAATTCGTTGGTCCTTAAAAAATGAATTTTTAAAGGTCCCAAGCGAAGGGAATATTGAGAATTTCAAGAAATTTTGGACCCTTGGGCCTTGGTGGTTAAGTCAAAGTCAAAATTTTGAGGTAATTCACTCAAAAATATTATTTTTGAGTTAATTAAAAATAAATTAAATGATAAATTCGAATTTCCTCAAAATTATAATTTCGACGGTCCAGATTAAAAGATGATCAAATCTTTTCGACGGTCGAGATTACTTTGACATGGATCAACTGAACTAGCCGTTGGAGATTTTATCTTATGAATTAGAGGTCTTTGTCAGTGTTTCAATCATCTGATCTTTGGATCGTGCACTTGTTCTCAGAAGCTCTTGTAATTTTTTGATCAATAAAGCATAAAGACTTTGGGGTTACAAAATTCGGTGTTCCTTTTCCAGATCTATGTGGTGATATTATCTCTAAACTCTGCTACTTCTATTGGTTTTTGATGGTTGATGGCCTCTATGGATTAATCTGCATACAGGTATCTTGTGCAGTTTTCTGGGTTTCTAAAATAGCATTTTGATTTAACGGAAAGATTAGTTATCTATTTTTCTGAAAGGTCTCATATTTATTTTTTAATCTCTATCAATCTTAAATTCGGATCTAAATGTGCAGAGATCGTTTTTTAAGGTTTGAGCATTTGGGGAAGTCTTCAGTTAGACCAACCGACTCTAAGATTTCATAAATCTGAAAAAGTCCATTGTTTCCTAATTTCTAAGGTTATCTTACAGAATATTTTTTGTAGGGCCTTTCTAGAGCTTGTGCCTAAATAAAAAAAAAAAAAATTATCTTAATTTTTTTTTGAATTTAAAGTTAGATCTGGCTAGTAAGAGCCTTAGATCTTCAGATCTGGGAGTGAAGTCAGACTTATACTTCTCAGATCTGATAGATTTGCAACCCTTGTGCGTAGATCTGTAAATATATTGTATAGATTTGTAATTTACATGTGTATATCTGAAGTTTTGTAATATAATTTTGAATTCTAACATTTGAGTTTTTAGGATTTTCGCTATTTTAGTACATATTGGGTATTGGGTTTTTTTTTTTTTCACTTGTGCAGGATTAGATCTGAAAAATGAGCTAAGAAAATCTTCAGATCTGAAAAATCAGCCAAGGAAATCTTCAGATCTGAAAAATCAGCCAAGGAAATCTTCAGATTTGAGCCAGATCTAGACCCTGGAGGACAAGATCTGGGCTCAATATTTGTTTGCAGGAATAGATCTGAAAAAATCAGCCAAGGAAAACTTCAGATCTGAGCCAGATCTAGACCCTTGAGGTCGTATAGGCTTTTGAGCCTATTTTTACAGGATTTTGGTCTCCAAATTTCTAATTTTCAAGCAGCAACATTATCCCAAAATTTCAAGAATTTTCAACGGTGGGATCTTCAAAGCCTTGAGCTAAGGGTTTGATCTCTAAACCCTTATTTTCTGCAGATTTTATTATAGCAAGAAAATCACAAATAATTAGGGCCTAAAAACACATTTTATATGGTCAAAATTGTTTAGAATTGCAAAATCTTCATTTTCAGAATTTTTGACCATTTGAGCATTTTTAATTTTGCCTAGATCTGGTTTTAAAGCTCGCTGGAAATTACTGCATAACTGTGTAAAATCAGATCTGAACATTTCTGATGCATATCCTAAATAAGGTCTAAAAAATTTGAATTTTCAGTTTTTTTGGCAAAACTTACTATTTTTAGACATTGTGGGAATCATTTTCAGTATTTTTAGTTTGCTGATCTGTTATCATTTTACTGCTGTTATAAACTTATCAGTTCTAAAAATTACTGAATCAAACTCTCTTAAAGCCTAAAAATTGAAAATTTCAAGTTTTAATATATTTTTGCTATTTCTGGAAGTATTTGACAGCTATTTTGGGCAGTGTTATCTTGCTGATCTGTCACTGTTTCACTGCTGAAATAAAAATACCAGATCTGAAATTTCACTTAATCAAGCCCTAAAAATTGATTTTTCTTCAAGTATCAAATTTTACTATTTTTAGTTATTTTGGGCATTGGTGCCGGCATCGTTTGTTTGCTGATCTATGGTTTAAATTACTGCTGCAATTTATATTTCAGATTTGAAATCTTGCTTAAGAATATATTCTAAGTTTGACTATAGGTTTCTGAATTGAAATTACTTGGAATATCATAAATTTGGAAATGTTGGAAATATCTGGCATTTAAATTTGACGGTACTCTCACGATAACATTTTTGTTTCAAATTTAAATGGTTGGTGATTAGCTGTGGTTGGTGATCATTGAGCTATCATTAATTGTGATTTTAAATTACTTGAAATTGGTAGTTAATTGTTTAAATCAACTTTGGGAATATTTCAAGTGATGATAAATTGTGTAACTTCATTAAACATTGTTAATGCGTAATTGTGAGGGTGTTTTATTGAATATCATTGTGGTTGATTGATTTTCATAGCAGCAGTTACATATCAATTACTTGATCTTAAATTTATACCGGGATATTTTGACTCCATAAGGCACTGGTTTTAAAGTTCTGAATCTAATTGGATTTGTAAAATCTCGTAAACCTTAACAAGTATTTGGTTATCTAGCTGTGTCTCCTGAATTGGTTGGTCTCCAACCAGTTCTCCTCCTTCATTTTCGTCAGGGTCTACCTCCCTTAGCCTGCAAGGAGACGACTTAGATAGAGAGATTGGGGATCAGGGTGACAACCCCGATCTGAGCCGTTGTCACTGTGCCTAGACATTCTGTGCGACAATAGACCAATCATGAAAAACATGATTCTCAGAGAGCTTGATGCAACTCTAATTATCACACAAAATTCTGGTCGGTTCCATCCTCTTCTTGAGTAATTTCATGAGCAACTTACGAAGCCATGAAGCTATGCTAGCTGCCATATATTCAGCCTCGACTGAGCTCAACACCACGAATTTCTGTTTCCTACTGCACCAGGAAGTCATTCCTGATCCGACATCGAAACAATACCCATTGGTACTTCTCCGATCTACTGGACTTACCACCCAGTCAGCATCTAGTGAACCCACTCAACTGGATTTCATTGCCCTGGGTGTACCTCAATCCAAAATCGATTGCCCCCTTCAAGTATCTGAGAACATGTTTGGCTGCTGCCTAATGAGCCCTCCTTGGTTCTGCCATGAACTGACTAAGGGTATTCATGGCATAAAAAATGCCTGGTCTAGTGTTGACTAGGTACATCAATGATCCTATGAACTGCCTATACAAGGTAGGGTCAATCTCATCATCCTCGGACGTGTCAATTTTCTTCCAATTTGTGATCATTGGCGTAGCCATGGGTCTACTGTCCTCCATTCGAAATCTCTTCAGAATCTCTGTAGTGTATCTTCCTTGACCAAGGAAGATTTCTCCCTTTTGCTGCCAAATCTCCAACCCCAGAAAATAGTGCATCCGCCCTAGATCCTTCATGTCGAATTCTGTATCCATATTTTCCTTGCAGTCTTTGAGAGCTTCGATGATCCAGTTAAAAATAGATCATCTACATATAACACCAATATTAGAGGCTCATCCCCTACTCTCAGATACTAGAGGTTTGGATCTGCGTCACTCTTGACAAATCCCATCTTCCGCAGGTAGCTGTCAATTTGCCCATTCCATGCTCTAAGGGCTTGCTTCAGTCCGTACAAGGCTTTCTTAAGCTTGCACACATGAGTTTTCTGCTCATGCGTCTCAAAGCCCCCTGACTGTTCTATGTACACTTCCTCTTCTATCACCCCATTCAAGAACGTAGTCTTGACATCCATCTGGTGAATTTCCCATCCCATTTGCGCTGCAAGAGAGATGACGGATCTGATTGAAGTGTACCGAGCTACAAGGGCGAAGGTTTCTTCATAATCGATCCCTTCCTTTTGTGCATACCCCTTAGCCACAAACCTGGCTTTGAATTTCCCTATGCTGCCATCTGCAGCATATTTAATCTTGTAGATCCATCTCGAAGCTACAACCGACCTGTTCGGAGGTCTAGGAACTACTTCCCAGACATCATTTGTCATGATGGAGCTGTACTCCACCATAGTGTCTACCCACACCTGATGCTGAGTTGCCTCTTGAAAACTAGAGGGTTCTCCAACCTGTGCTACCAATGCCTGGTACCTGTCTAGCTGCCGGCGTTCCCTCTTCTCATTTCTAGGAGCTCCATCAAACTCCTCTACATCCCTCAGAATCTGTTGAAGTTCTTTGCTCGTCCTTCCACTGGTGGTGTGTGGATTACTTGCTCTCCTTCTTGCACTTCCTTGGAAAAGCTTTCCTTAGGATCCTTGTGCCTTGGAGAGGCACTAGAGCCATCTTTTGTAGGCTGCTGTGGTTGGACCAACAGATCCTCCTCAGACTGCGTAGTTATAGACATCTCTCGAGATCTCCTAAAGGATATCTCCTCCATGAATTTCACGTCCCGTCTTACTACGATCTTCTTACTCTTGGGAATATAGATGTGGTAGGCCTTCACATTCTCGCTATATCCCACAAGGTATCCTTTCTCTCCAGTCTGATCTAACTTTTTCCTCTTCTCATCGGGTACATGGCAATACGTTATACTGCCAAATATCCTGAAGTGGCTCACCTCAGGCTTGTTGACAGTGAACACACTCTCAGGAGTAACCTTACCTAATGCGTTATGAGGCACCCTGTTCTACACATACAAGGTTGTATTAGAAGCTTCAACCCACAAAAGTTTGGGCATGTCTTGATCATACAACATTTCCCTCGTAGCTTCCACAATAGTTCTGTTCTTCCTCTCTACGACCCCATTTTACTCCGGATTATATGGAGCTGTCCATTCTCTCTTGATGCCTTCCTTTGCGCAGAACCTTGTGAAGTCCTTGTCAATGTCCTTTCCACCATTGTTTGATCGCAATGTCTTGATTCGATTTCCGCTTAGATTCTCCACCAGAGCCTTAAATTCTTTGAATCGCTGAAAGACTTCATCTTTGGTCTTCAGAAAGTAGATCCATGTCTTTCTGGAATGGTTATCGATAAAGGTGACAAAATACTTTGCACCAATCGAGAGCATTCGTGGGACATTGGTCCGCATGTCCGAGTGTATCAATCCCAACACACTCTTCGCCCTATTGTTGCTTTTCGTATATGTCAGCTTGGCATTTTGTATATATGCACTCCCCGTGCATAAAACCAACGCTTGGTGCTAAGTTTCGGTAGCCTGCGGACAGCTCTTCTTCTTGAGAATCCTCAAGGCTCCATGATGTAGATGCCCCATTCTTCTATGCCATAATTCATTCAAATCTCTTTCATCGGTACTGCCTATCAGTGCCATTGGGGACTCGAGCTGTAACTTGTACATTTTATGGTTCCTTACTCCAATTTGTGACTTCTTTTTCCAACTAGGGTGTTTGACATAAACTTTGTTGCCAATAAAGTATACACCGTAACCCTTGTTCTGGAGTTGAGACACTAAGAGCAAGTTCATCCCCAATCCTAGCACATGCAGCACAAGGGTGGCCCGAAGCTTGTTGCCAACTTCTGTTTGAAATATTATGGTCCCTCTTCCAATAGGGGTACATTTGGCCTTGTTTCCCATGGTGATTTGAAAATTCATCTGCTCCTCCTAGTAGCTAGAGAAGCATTCTCGAACTCCCGTCATGTGAGCAGATGCTCCACTGTCAATATACCAGATTCCTGGAGAGGCCATGCTTGACACAAGCAAAATCCTCTTCTAATCTGGATGCCAGAACTGAAACGTCATGATCCCTTTGTTCCTCCATGCATTTTGGAGGACTGCATGAACCCTTCTGAGCTGATGTTGCATCATTGTCGAACCTTCGTTCCATTGCAGAACCTCCTCTTCTGTTTTTCGTCTTTAGCTTTGATACCATGTGAAATTTTCATGCTGAAATACTACTGCAGTGATTGATTTATTTCACCTACTTATTTATGGTAAGTTATTTACAAATTCTTCCAGTAAAATTTGAAATAAACACAACTGCAGTATTCACTTATCATAAGCAGAAAATCAAATAGAACGCATATAATGCAATAGAAACAATCACATGAATACAGTTACTTTTGGACAATTGTCCGCGAAAAAACCCAATGTGGGAAAACTAGAGCAACAGATGAGTGTTTGTATTATTCTGTAACAGTGAAAATCATTTACAAGAATTTGACGAGCAGATGTCTAGAATACACCTGAGATAAATTTTCCGAACCCTTCGGAAGAATTTCTGACACTCGGGAGACACCCTAGCTCCCTCTGCATCACTCTGCGTGTTCTTCTACACAGTCCCTGCGCTAGACTGTGTCACTCTGTGTGGAGACCTAGTGTTGTTGCTCAGCACTGTCCCCTATGCATCCTCCTCCTGCCTTTCTTCGCCTCTGCTGACTTCCCCTTCCTTCTTCTGCCTCTACAACCTCTCCCCCTGAAATCGAATTCTATTCCTTCATAATCAATTTCCTTCAGGTACTGAGGGTGTGCCTGGCTTACTTTCCAAATGACCCTCAAGCCTTCTCTTATAATATTCTCGTTGATGAATCAACGGCCCAGATTAGATCTCTAATCAATGGCTAAGATTAAAACATGACTTGATCTTCGTTTTCTAGAAGATTCACACTCTGTTTTATTAATACCCTTTAATTATTAAATTTCCCTAAATGTAGACTTGGGATCACATTAAAATAATTAATTATTTTAATAAAACATGAACTGAGTGGAATTTCCACAAACGGTTTCTGGGTTCTCTGGAATACTGATGTCCAAGCCTCCTCCCAAAATATGAGACTTGGAACACTTTCCAATGCTACAAAAATAAACAAAAACCATATAAAAAGAACGAAAAGGGGACATAACCAATGGACATGGAAAGTGATATTGTGGTTGTAGCATTCTCCAAGTGGTAGCCAATGCAACTGTGCCTTTTGTTCCATGTAACATGCGCCCTCAAGTAGCCTTCAAGCCACTCATTCACTATCTCTGTCTCCCTGTCGATCTGCGGATGGTAACTCGTGTTCAGTGTGAGCTCTATGCCCACCAGTCGGAACAGCTCCTGCCAAAACCCCCCCATGAATCTATTGTCCCGATCGCTAACTATGGTCTTGGGGAGACCATGTAACCGAAAAATATCTCTAAAGAACTCAACCACCTGTGAAGCTGTATACCGAGTGGAAATAGCGAAGAAGTGTGCATACTTCGTCAACCGGTCAACTACAACGAAGATGCAGTCCTTGCCCTGTGTCATCGGCAGCCCCGTGATGAAGTCCATCGAGATGCTCTCCCATTTTCCCTCTGGAATGGGAAGCGGCTACAATAACCCAGTCAGATGGTTCAACTCTCCCTTATTCCTCTGACAGACTAAGCACCGCCAGGCATGCTGAAGTACATCCTCCTTGAGGCCCTTCCAGGTGAACCTCTCTCTGATGGCTCTATCGGTCTTAGAGAACCCCTGGTGCCCTGACAGTGGAGAGTCATGTGTTGCATGCAGAATCTTCTCCCTCAATCGGGAGTTGGCCGTCAGAAAGATTCGATCTCGATAATAGATGACCTCGTCCATCACCCGATACCAGTCATCCGTCACTCGCCCATCCAATACCTTACATGAAAATCGATCCTTCGGCACTCCACCAATAACCGGCCTCTTCCAATCTACATCTATTGTCATCAAATTAAAAGAGGGACGTCGATCTTTCGACATCTTCGAGACAAGGTATCAACAACCACATTGTTCTTCCCTTTGACATACTCAATGTCAAAGTCATAAGCTTGGATCTTACTGACCCACTTTTGCGGTCTCTCCTGCAATTGTTTATGACCTAGGAAGTACTGCAAGCAGTTTTCATCAGTCTTGACCTTGATCCGGTCCCCACTAGGTACTATCTGAACTTGGCCAAGGCATGCATGATGGCCATCATTTCCTTATCGTATATGGGGTAGTGCCTCTCATGGGGAAAGAGCTTCCGACTCTCAAAAGCGATGGGGTGTCCGTCCTGCATCACCACGGCCCCAACTCCTACTCCGAATGCATCGCACTCCAAGACAAAGGGCTTGGTAAAATCAGGGAGTGCAAGTACCGGGCAGCTACTCATCACCTGTTTGAGGCAGTCAAAAGGCTCCTGCGTTGTGGGAGTCTAGATGAATGCTCCCTTCTGGGTCAAGTAGTGAGGGGTGCAGTGAACTGAGAGAAACCCTTCACAAACTTCCGATAATAAGTAAAGATGCCCACAAAGCCTCTCAGCTCTGTGACATTCTTGGGCTTCGGCTAATCCCTGATGGCCCTAATATTCTCCTCATGCACCTGCACACCATCCTCACCTATGATGTGGCCCAAGCATAGCATTTCTGTCAAGTCAAACTCGCACTTGGATAGCTTAGCGTAAAATTTCTGCTCCTTTAGAATATGCATCATTGTCTCCACATGCTGCAAGTGCTCCTCCCATGTCCGGTTGTATATCAGGATGTCGTCAAAAAAGACTAGCACGAACTTCCATAGCTGGCCCTGAAAAATGTGGTTCATGCATGACTGGAAGGTGGTTGGAGAATTGGTTAGCTCAAAGGGCATCACCAAAAACTCAAAGTTCCCATAATGGCACTTGAACGCTGTCTTGGGTACATCCTTGTCCCTCACGCAAATTTGGTGGTACCTCGATCTCGGATCTATCTTGGAGAAGAACTTAACTCCCCTCAACTCATCCATTAGCTCATCTATCTGCGGGATGGGGTAGCGGTTCTTCATCGTCTTTTTGTTCAGGGCCCTGTAGTTAATGCACATTTTCAACATCCCATCCTTCTTCACCAAAACAACCGAAGAAGCGAAAGGACTAGAGTTGGGCTTGATGTGCCCCAAAGCCAAGAGCTCATGGATAACTCTCTCAATCTCATCATGATATGCCTTGGGGTGCCTATATGGAGTAGAGATCACGGCTTGAATGTTGGGCTCCAACTCAATAGTGTGCTCAAATCCCCTGTCAGGTGGCTATCCTGGTGGAACGTCCCTGAAGACCATCGAATAAGGGTCTAGGAGGGCCTGGATATCAGGGTGCGTGGGTTGGCCTGAAACACCTGCATCTGAAATCCTCAACTCAACTGCCCACTCTATGTCTCCATCGAAAATCAGCTTCCCATCCTATGTGCAAATTGTTCATATTAGCGCTGGAATCAGCACTTGGATTGTGACAAGTGCCTGACCAGACACATCTTAAGCTCAAGAGCTTTTCTTATAATTTGATTAAGTTTTTTGGAAAGTGGTTGAAACTCACACGTATTGAAAAGGATTTTGAGCAAATAAGGATCTCTCACACATATGAGGGCACTGGTGTATGATGTGGTAGAAAAATTGAGTTTGTAGCCTGATGGTTAGAAGAATGGAAGATAAACAATGGATATGTAAAACATAAGCCCACTGCTAAGAGGAAAGGGTGACACAAATTCCAGATCTGAAATGTATAGTGAAAGAATGCTTTTAAAAGACATACAAGAGTCTCACATTACATTTAAAGAATCCCATTACAAGGAATGCTTCTGACTAACATGACCTCATGAATCAGGAATGCTTGGTGAATCAAGATTGACAAAAAGCAGATTAACATGCATGCTAGATCAAAAGACTTATAAAAACATGAAACAAGGTTTAATTCCACCTCAAGGAATGCTTATGAATAATCTTCAATTCATACTAAATCAGGAAAGCTTGGAACAAGACTTACAAAAACAGATCTATATGTCTTGGAGGTTCACAAGACTTATAAAAGCATAAGATAGAACCTTTATGATAAATCTGGAAAGACAGATAAAGTATGTAAATATAGAAGGGAAAACAATACACACCACACAGTTCGTGAGTCCTCAAGAGTGCATCTGGATATATTATCAACTCAGAAATATTCAACACAGTTTAAAATAAGCTGAACAACCAACCCCCCTTTTCTTCCTCTATCTTCTGTCTATTTATAGTTTTACAATAGATCTGCCAGCAAGGCTTAGACCTTCGGATTCCTTTCATAACAACTTAACAGAAAACAGATAAGGAGAAAAAGTAAACTGTCTGTTATTTTTAGCCATTTCCAATCGTAACAGAACTCTGATGGAATTAATCATATTGACAAACTGCCTTTGAGCTTTAAAAAGATATTGTTATTTGCTGATAGGTGTCGAATCTTTAAAGCCTTTGCTACTGGATTTTCTGTAAACCTATGACTGTTTCTTGAATGTTGCCTGGTGCCTTGTGGAAACGTGCTGGTGTTGAGAGTAATGGTAGAAATCTGTTTCAGAGAAACTCTGCTGCTGTTCCTTTCCTTTGGTTTCTTGTTTGTCATGATAGGGTTTCGAAATAAACGCGGAAAGAGTGTTGGAGTGGAAAAACCCGTATAGATAGGTTTCAAACAAAAGGACCTGGCATGTGAAAGATATGAGAAGGAGACACGTTGAATTGTGGGCCAGCGGGAGAAATAAAAGAGGAGCGAGAAATATGGAGGTTAAACAGGCTATGAAGGCAGATTGAAAGAGATAGTAGGGTTTCATTTTATTAGCAGGAGAGATTATTAAATAAATGATGAGTGGGAGGAGAAAACCTTTTATACATATATCGCAATCGCAGATCCATGTTGGAAACGTTTAAGCATAAGATATAAGCGGGAGGGAATGCGATTTGCGATGGGGGTGATGACGTGGCAAGGAGGTTTGGACCAAGGGGGGTGCAAAAAGCGAAGAGGAGGACACATAGCAGGAGGAGCGACGGAGAAAACAACTTTTCAGACGCCCCCCGTAGTGTTAAAAGCATAATGGAGAAGGGGGGCCGAAAAGGCATGAGAACCGTGGATCAAAGGGTGGGGAATATCACGAGGTGTAACGGCCAGTGGAAATCGCAATCATATTTCGGCGTTTATAACGGATTCTTGAGCGCCTATCCTCCTGAGCTTGCAAATTGTGATTGGGTCCCCTCAATATCGCACATCGCACTTCGGCGTTTATAACATGATCCCGATTGCCTATCCTCCAGAGCTTGCGATGTGTGGTGGGGAAAGGGTGACGTGGCAGGGAAAGGTGGGTCCCTTTAGTATCACATTAGAAGATTTGTGGAGTGGCAAATGAATGTGGCGATGATTGTTGCGATATGTGATTAGCGATGATGACGTGGCAAGAAAGGGTCCCACTCAATATCGCAATCGGGGAAATGAGGAAGCGGAAGTGAATGTGGTAAGTGAACTTTGCGAAAAGGTAGCCGGGGCATATTAAACGACTTTTAAAAGCGGATAAGTGAAAACTTCTAAAAGTCAATGAATATGGTAAAATTCGTCCGAATCATAATATGAAGGATTTTTCTAAAACATTTCGAATGTTATGAAATGGATCAAAAAGAAATGATGGGTCCCAGCAATATCGCATATCAGAAAGTTTGTAGGATTCGGCAATGGTTACATGTATAAGGTTTGAATATGCGATAGAAGGTAAGGTAAAAATGGTATAATATGATATTGCTGTTAGTGGGTGTGCGGAGCTGCTTTTTAACTATAAAAATTGAATTTTAATAGTTAAAAAGGGGTTTTGAAAGAAATGAAACGCTGGACTTTGGGTTTTTTTGGAAAAATGAAAGGTAAAAGAGGGAAAATGAAATGAATGAAGGTAGAAATGAAATTTTCTCACCACTACACTTTGACAGCGACACTTTCATCTTACAACCAAACTGAAAAGGTAGATTGATTCCTTGGAGAATGATGACCAGACTTTGAAAATATTTAAAAAATTGCAGTTACAATTAATCGTCTAAGGGGGTATGTATGCATGCCCCTGAGCATCACCTATTTCCGGCTCTTCTTATCCACGAACTCCATCTCCAATGTTTGCCAATCAGTAGTAACCCTACCAAGGGTGATGAGCCACTGGACCCCCAACACCATGTTGGTGTCTAGAATGTCGGGCACAGAAAAATGGTCTGTTAAGGAGTATGTCCCCATGGTCACTGTCAAAACTGGGACATAACACATGCACTGCATGGTCCTAGCTCCTGGAAATAGCATAGAAAACCCATCAAAACTCACCGTCTATGTGCCCCTTCTCTGCACCATTTGGGTATCGATGAAGTTGGGCGTAGCTCCGCTGCCGACTAGCACCGAGACATGCTGTCCCTGAACTGTCCCCCAGACCCTCAGCGTTAGGTACTTGGGTACCCCTCGCAATACAAGGATCCTTCCTGTAGGTGCAAACACTGATCCTCCTGCTATTGGAGGTGGTGGTGGTCAAGGACATCTCCTCCCATCTCAAAGAATGTCTCCTCTTCTTCCTCACTGTCAGAGAAGACCTTAATGTAGTGTGCCTTCCCTCCAACACACCTATGATCTGGTGCTCACATCTCTTGGCAGGTGAAGCAGAGCTTCTTCCTCCTCAAATCTCTCTGGGTCTTATCATCCAATGGCCCTCTGCCCTGGTTCCCTCTCGGGGGTGGAGCTCTCGTGTCCCTCCCTCTCTGCTGGAAAGCCGATTTGTTGGGTATGGGGGCCCTCGTCCTTGGTAGTGCATCTTGCAATCCTTGGTCCTCCCAACTGTGTCCTATAGCGTAGTGGGCCGAGTAGACCTCACTAGCCCACACAAAGGCTCTACTAGACTGTCTATCAACATGTAAATCCTCCTTGGTTCCGACAAATCTGGAACCATCACTGAGAGTCTCAGGAACTTTGAAATGTAGGTCTCCATTTCCGCTTGCTTCAGCTCGGGGTCACTCCATGAAGTCGCTCCATGAAGTGCTCTTCCCGCATCCTTCCTATCAAACCTCTCCAACACCCTCCCCGGTAAAATCATCGTACGCCGGCCACTCCCGAGTGACCCAGTCATGGTCATCCCATGACCACCAGTCATGGGTTTCTCCCTCTAGGTGCAGCGCAACCACCTTGATGGCCTCCACCTCTGTCATCTGGTTAAGCTAGAAATAGATGTCCAACTTCTCCATCCATGCTAACGCTAAATTTTTTGATGACCCATCTGCTGTGTAGTGTGAGGACTGGGTGGGTGATGTGAAGTGCTGGATCCTTCCCCAACCTGGAATTCCCCTTGAATTCCCTTTGGCTTACTATCTTTGCCAAGCTTCTGCCCCATCTCCTCAATCCTTTTGGCGAGGTCTTGCACTGATTTCAGAAGGATTTGAGCAAACTCCTTCCCCTCATCTCTTTCCTCCGCCATGGGTGCCTTTCTCTTCCTTCTACCACTGGAACTCTGTCAACTTGGTCGGGTGTAATCTCGAGTCTTCTTTCCCTGCTTCTGTATCTCTGTCTCCGGTAGGTGATGTTTTGTCTATCCTCCGGTGTCATAGACTACATGCTCCATAGGCTGAGCCAAGTCTATGAGCTCTGATACCACTGTAATATCCCAAATTGGGATGTAACAGTAATATAGAACAAAATAGACTAAAAACTACAACAAAATAAACACACCATCAAAACACATGAATTGGAGCCAAAAACAACTGTTGAGCCATTTTATTATATTGGTCAGAAAGAGTACACGATGGTGATGGAAAGATAACACCTGGGCCCAAGGTCACTTGGAAGCGGGAGCGGGAGCACGGAGCGCCATTTTTAAAAGCTTCCGGTCCGGAACGTTTTCGGGGGCGTTTATATATATATATATATATATATATATATATATATATATTTATATTTTTTATATTTTGATGCATATATGTCAACAAAAACATGTAGAATGATGAATTAGACATAAAAAACATAAAAACATAGATTGAATCATATAACATCAATCATCTAGAAGTTATAATCTTCATCAACCACGCCCACGAGTTGGAAGCAGAGAACATATTGACTCTTGAGTCTCGCAAATCATCAATCCGAAGGTTTCAAGCTTTCAAAATTCAATATATAACATTTATCATCATTGATATATAACATTTATCATCATTGATTTCAAATTTCAATATCTAACATTTATCATCATTGATTTCAAATTTCAATATCTAACATTTATCATCATTGATTTATTGATTTCAAAATTCAATATACATTTATCATCATTGATATATAACATTTATCATCATTGATTCATTGATTTCAAAATTCAATATATAACATTTATCATCATTGATATTATATAACATTTATCATCATTGATTCATCGATCACCATATAACTTTCATGAAGCATCATATTCATAATTCATAATGACTTGTAAACAGTAAACTTATAAATGCCAACTTCAAAGTTTCACCTTTCAAATTCAAACTTCAAACTTAAATTGTCATTAAATATATGACATCAGAAAGAGTCAAGTTTCAACTGTTCAACTGTCAACAACAAATAGAAAAGACTAGTAAACAACAAATCTATTTTATCTGGCTGGCCCCTTGCCACGCCCACGAGAAATGTCTAATTTTTGTGAGCCACGAGGAAATGTTGGTCTTCTAGTACTCTCAAGAGTACCACGACCACGACTAGAAGGTGGAGGCTGGATCTGCAAAGGAACAACAGTGTGATATCGAGGAGTGGCACTGGCACTGGCACCCGCACTGCTACCAGTAGATGGTGGGACTGGCCCTGTGTGTGGCGGTGCTGCTGATGCTTCATCATCATCCCTATAAAGTTCTGCTTCCAATTCTTCTAGATGTAATGTGCCGTCCTCCAAATTATCATCCTCTGGGTTGTTGTCCCAGACTCTGTATGATTGATCCTCATTTGCCCGATCACAGTAATGGCTCAACAACCTCAAGTTATAATGCACATAAACCAAGCTTTCAGCTCGGTTCTCATTCAACCTGTTTCTTCTCACATTGTGTATAAAGTTGTAGGTGCTCCAACACCTCTTTGCAGAAGAAGTGTTCACCACCTGTGAGAGAACTTTTTAGCCAACTTTGGCAAAAGTCCCATGCCGCCATATGATTTCCACCATGTGAGAGCATCAAATCTGTCCCTGTCTTCCATTGCATGGAAAGAACCAAAGTGAGCAGTGCAACTGAAGTATTTGCCTAATTCAAGGCGCAATTTAGCACACTCTTCCCCGTCAGGTACCAATTTGTCCAATGCCTTCATGTACCCCTCTTGTACCTCTGGATCTGTGTGAGGTTTCACCCTAACCCCACCTCCAGGTGCAGGTTGGCCCAACCAAGATGGAGAGTAATATTTTGGTGTAAGGATATATGCCAAAGCATGTAGTGGAACATTGAGTTTATTCCACCGTGCACATACACAGTCATGAATCATAGCATACAAGTTGGGATCATTATCCTTAACAATATCTTTTATTTGCCCCAACATGCTATCCATCTGCTCATAAACCTCTCCAATCACTGGTTTATCAGTATTCGCAAAGCGAATCATGTTATAAATGGGCTTGGTAAAACTCACAATTTCCCTCATACGTGCCCAAAACAGATGGTCAAGGGCGGTCTCCTCCACATGTTCGAAACCTTGCCTGTCAACTATTGTTGCCGCCCCGTCCTTTAATAGCTGCCAGTGTGGGCTTGATACCATTGCAGCCAATGACTCTCTTACCTTCAAAAGGCGCCTGAAGATGAGGTAATAGCTAGCAAATCTAGTTTTTGCTATTTTCAACAACTCCAATTTGGAGTGAGTACGGAAAAGCCCATGGGTATTGCTATGATTTGTAATAAATTTTATCATTTTTTTACCTCTCTTGTACAAATCACCAAGCCATTTGAATTGAGGTTGTTTGTTTTTTATAATATCATGCATCAAAAGGTTCATTGTGTGAACCAAACACCCAGACCAAAAAATGTTGGGGTATTTATCCTCAATAATTGCTCCTGCTGCCTTATAGTTAGCAGCATTATCAGTGATGACCTGTATGACATTGTATGGCCCAGTCTTTTCAATTATATCAAGTAATGGTTTTGCAATGTTAATGCCGGTTTTGAAATTGTCTGAATAATCATATGCTGCCAGGAAGATTGCACCACTAACCGACACAGCCAAAACACTTATCAATGGTTTTCCTTTTACATTGGTCCATCCATCAGAGACAATGGACAGCCCATGCTCATTCCACGAACTTGTCATTCTAGCCAAAGAATTGTTTATTTTAGCTCTTTCATGATCAAGACCCATGGTTCTGGCCTTGTCATACCCAGGACTTTTGTATCCTTTGGGGGCATCATTAATGGCAGAAACCATTTCATGCCAATAAGGTGAGCGAAGAACATTGAATGGCACCCCACATGCATATAGAAACCGGTAAACTTTTGAATCCACATCATTCCTACACCCTTCGTCTAGGAAATCGGATATGATTCTACGCCTTAATCCAGTGCCACTGCTTCCAAAACCACTGGCATGGGTGGAAGTTGAACTTGTTTGTCCATGATGTGTTGGGCCTGAATCAACAAAACCCCTAGATCTTTTAGATGATCTCTGTAGGGCAACCCCCTCTTCCTTCCTATATATCTCTCTCTGTGGTGCTGGCACAAAAGCACAAACTTTGATTCCAATATTTTTAGTTCCATCCCCTGGCATTATCCCACAAAGGTGCCTTCTCGCACGGGTGTATGAACCATGGTATTGTTTATTGCAATGGGGGCAATAAATTTAGTGGTTCCACCACCTTTCCCTCCTTCCATTTTCTGAACATATTTCCACAAAGGAGTTTGGTCTTGTTTAGTTGGGGAATCTATGTTCTCAAGTTCTCCACTCCCCACTTCCTCCTCAGCATAATCCTCCTCCTCTTCAGGATTTTCTTCAGATCCACCATAACTCTCCTCTTCATCCTCCTCTTCTTTGATTTGCCTCTTTCTTCTAGCACTCTCCAACACCATTATCACAAAGAAAGGAACCAACATGAGGAAAATCCCTAGCCATATAGCCATGATCAACTCTAAACCCGGCCAAATTGTTTGTTGAAATGTGCTCTGCGTGGCTCTCTCTCTGCGTCGCCATCCTGGAAACTATTGCTGTTGGCTGAGTTTTGTCTGCAATTTGGCCTAGTTCCTGCAATCATAAAATTCCGGGAATTGGACACCAGACTCTCCTCAAAATACCCACAAAAACCCACGAAAGGTTTCCAGAAATCTCGACCCAAGAAATTGGCCCCTTTGGGCTTGGCACACTGCTCTGCCAGGGAAATCGGCCTCCAGTCTGGAACCGCTAGAAAATGTCCCCAAATCACTGCCAAAATCCATGGTAGGAGGTGGCTAGCCTCCCCTCCAAATCCTCCGGCTGACTCCTCACTGCTGGTCCACTTCCCGCACTTCCTCTTGGCTAGACTGTGCAATCACGCGCAGTCTGGGCTGCCATTGCGCTGCCCTGAAGGGACTGTGTGTTGCTGCTAATGTCTCTCTGCAATCTCCTCACAAAATTGATGAATCTCCTCTCTTGAGCAAGCACTCGAAGTCCCCCGAGGCAGAGGTTGAGATCTCTGCTTGAAGATCTTTGTGCTGAACAACACTGCAGACTTGGCTAAACAACTCAAGTGTGCTCAGTCAATGAAGACAAAAAAATCATAGATAGATGAATGAGAAAATGAGCTGCTCTTCTTCCCTTTTGTCAATTCAACCTCCAACGTTCCCTTGGGCCCACCAAGGACTACGCTGCCCCTTTATCCGGCCTACCACTGCTGCCATCATCGCGCCTCTCCCACACAGCCACCTAGGACACTGCCTCCTTCGATGGCTGGCCACATGGACCCCACTAAAGCCGTAATATTTCCTTAGGAACTATAGGGAAAGTACTTTTTGCTGCTTAGCTATTATTCCTTCCTCACATTAGAAAAAGCAAAATTAGCCAAAAATTAATATTCCAATTAGCTGACTGCTAATTTGGAATATTACATTCGAGCTCTTCTTTAGTTTTTGAATTCAAAATCCTGACTAATGTTGTTGCATCTCTTGGTTTGTTGACCAATTCTTTCTTAACATCTGCTATTAATCCCTTTGATTTTTCTAGTAATGCTTCTTAAGCAAAATTTGCCAAAAATTAATATTCCAATTAGCTGACTGCTAGTTTGGAATATTACATTCAAGCTCTTCTTTAGTTTTTGAATTCAAAATCTTGACTAATTTTGTTGCATCTCCTGGTTTGTTGACCAATTCTTTCTTAACATCTGCTATTAATTTCTTTGATTTTTCTAGTAATGCTTCTTGTTCAAACAAAATTTCAATTGATGGCCACAAACCTGTCATGGATTCAGTTATGTCTTGCCATATGTTTTCTTTGGCTTGTGCAAGTGTTTGAGCAATTACTGATTCATTTTCTAGAGTGTCTATTCTTTGAGTCAATTTGTGACTCTTTTGGATATCTGCCACATGCATTGTCAATCTTAATTTTATGTTCTTGGAGGTTGTGAAGTTGCGCTTTCAATTTCTCAATTTCTTGTCCCCTCAATGATAGTTCTCCCATGGCCTTAGCTAGATTAGTTGCTGGATTAGTGGACTGTAATTCTCCTACTGTAGTAATTGCTGAAGTGGAAGCCCCTGTTGTTGAAGTGCCTGTAATTGGAATTGTTGCTAAAGGAATAATTGCTGCTTGAGCTATTTGTTGTTCTTTCTCTTTTAACAAAATTTCCAATTCTGTCTCCATCTTCTGCATCTGTGAATTCTGTTCAATTATAATTTTGAACATGTTCTCTTTATCCTTCTCTAGCTCACAATTCTCTTTACTCTGAGGATCTTCAGTAGTAGGAAGTTTTAATTGTTTTCTCAATGCTTGGATGTCAACATTTTTCCTCTTAACCATCTCCTCAGCAACTTTAACATTGCCGGGATCATATCCCAATTTAATTACTAGATCCTCCAAAGATTTTATCTTAGTATCCTTTGCTAGAGAAGAAAACTTTTCCATCTTTAGCTGTGACTGAATATTACTCAATGCTACTTGCAACTTAGATTTTTCCATGGCTGAACTGGTTAAAGTTGAGTAGATCATTTCCCTTGCTTGTTTATTTAAATCAATCTGGGCAATAGGATGAATTTCCTTTGAGTCAAAGGAAAAGATTGATTTTTTATAGTCTTCAGTAGTCTTGGGAAATGGGACTTTGGCTTCAAGGAATGCCATTTGCATCAACCCCTTTTCAGTGTCGAAGGCAGAAAGTAATCTGTGTTGAGATGCTGATGTTTGTTTCCAGAATTCTGTGTAAGTGGTAGCCTTCAATGCTTCATTTTTCCTATTGATTTCCTTGTACTTAGCAAAAATGCTTGCTTCAGTCTGACCATGGGCTAATTCCCCTGTTTGGGATGTTTCCAATGGCTCTTGAGAAATTGAAGATGCTGGTGACCCTGTAAAAATTTCTTCAATTCGAGGGAAGGTAGTAGCATGAGGGCCTGTCAAGACTAGTGTAGTTTGTGTGGTTTCTTCTGGAAAGGAGTCCTCAAGAGGATTCTTTTTCTTCTTCTTGTACATCACAAACTCTGTTTGCTGGATTTATGTGACTGAAGGGGAAACCGTTTCCCTCACATTCTTTGCAGGTTTTTCTTGGGGAATCGGACTCTGAGATACTGTAGGAGTAAAACTCTGCTCTTCTGCTTCCTGTTAAGTGTTTTCTTGCCACTCCACCTGATTCATATATTGCTCGATCTCTGGTCTAGGAGTATGAGCATAAGGAGTAGTTTTCTCTTCTACCCTTAGCTTGGAAATGATCCCCGAGGGATCATAAGACCAGGAAAAACTTAGTTTAAATTTCATTTTCTTTAAGAGGAGATCTGCCTCCTTTGCTGCTGTTCTGGCATTACAGATGAAAGGTCCTATTTGAGTTTTGATTTTAAACTGGGACTTCCTCTTAGCTGACACAAAGTGCAACTCATCCATATTTATCATCTGCCTAATGTATTCCAATGCAAAAATTGTGATATGAACAAACTTTGGCAACCTGTATGGAGGAAGTTCACAACCATACACTCTAATCTCTGTATAGTTTTGGTATAGATACCAATCTCCTGTCTTTGTCTGTTCACTTAGATGAAGAATCCTTTTAATTTCAAGAGAAATTCTAGGGATTAGATCACTGTTAAGTAAACAAGACACTGTATATAAAAATTGATCTGTGTAGTCACTAAAAGAGAATTCATTTGTATTTTTCCTAACCAGGGAGGTCCAATGGATCACAGATTGAGGGTTCCCCAATTCATCTAAATTTTGCAGTGGAATTGAAAACCTGTCTGACTGATAGAAGTTAGAACAAAAACAAATATACAAGGATTGATGCATGTTTGAAGGCTCCTTCTGTTGAAAACTTCATGAACTGATCATGGATAGTTTCTGCTAAGAAATCACTGTAATTGAAAATAATAAAATGTTTCTCATTTTTAGAAAATACTGACAAAAAGCCTAGGATGATATCATCAACCCATTGGTCAGATTGATAACCTAATAGACAGGCAATTATTGAAATGATTTGTTTGGTCATCTCTGGAAACATTGAAGTTGGGTAAGGGGGATTGGTTCTAGGCAATTCAACATTTGTTGGCAGAAATATCTCAAAGCTCTTGGCTCGCTGAGGGAAAGTAAGATTTTTGTAGAGATCCATGAGGGATTCTATAGAAAAAGGATGTAGGGAATCTGAGTGTTCAATCTGCAACATTAGACAAATGGATTGGGCCGTGACTGTGAAAATGACATCATTATTTTGTGCAACAACAACCTTTTTTCTGGGAATATACCTAAACTGACACCATGACACGAATTCGGGGAAAGAGTGAGTTTGTGGGAATATGAATTGAGGTAGGAAATAACTCATTGACTCAATTCATCACTGAGGTCAATGAAATTTTGTTTCATCCAGTTATGTAACTCATATAAATCAAATTCACACCATGTCTCAGAAATCTTATAATCTTGGTCGACTAGTGGCAAATGGTCCAGGTCTATCACAGGCGGGAGTATTGGGTTTTCCTCTGTCATTTTAGATTTTCCCTTTGAAGAAGACATTTTGGAAAGAAACTGAGGATAGGATATGATGGTTTACCAGGTAATTGGCCGGCTCGCAAGTGCTGTGGGAAAGGTTGATCGTTTCTGGTTATGGTGGAGCCTGGGTGCGCAATTTATTCAAACAAACTTCGTAAAGAAATTATAAGGAATAACAAGTTTATTTTATAAAGAGGGCGAATTAACCGTTTAAGACGTTTAATATGGCGCGGGGTATTTATGGCGGCAATGGATGTGATTGGGCAACTGTTAAAATTATGTAACAGTCAACGAACAAGTGGCAACAACGAAGTGGATGTGGCAGGAGCGGGAATGGTCAAATTAGGCGTGGGCAGTTTCGGCAATGGTTCGCCATTGATCGGGCAGAGAGGATCATGGCGGTCCATTGTTGCGCCGACGATAACACAAAATGACAAAACTGTCAATTCAACTAAAAGTTTATTACAAATTACTAATCGCGGTTCTAATTGCGATTAAACTAATCAAAAACTATTTATTAAAAGGCGACATTTAGCCTGGCTCACATATTTTGATTTTTCTGAGGGATTTGATTTCTTTTTTCGATATTTTACATTTTTTTATCATCATTTTTTTCTAACATATTTTTATATCCTTTTTTCTATTTTTTATTCTTTTTCTATTTTCTATTTTTTCAATAAATACATGTAAAAATAAAATGATGTTACAACAAGGGTGAATCAATATTTCTCAGCAATTAGCACTTAATTAATCCTTCAGAGCATTAGTTAATCCTTAGCAGTATTACGATTATTCAGTGAAGCAGTAAACCACAATGCAAAAAGATAAGATAGTAGACACAAGATTTTTAGGTGGAAAACCCCCTCCGAGTCAAAAATCACCGAATGCGTTTCTAATAAGTTATTTATAATCTTCGGCCCCAACTGAAAATAAAGCCACAACTTCCTAGAACTCCAGAAAAACATTCTTCTCTAGCTCCCACTAGAAGGACGTCCCAACTCCCTAGTTTTATCAACAGTCAGCTGAAAGGATGCCCCAATACCCTAGCGAGCCAGAACTCGCCCTAGCACCACCGTACCACCCTGAAGTGTCTATAGGCCCCAGCTTGAAGGTGACTTCATTCACCTACCTAGCAACACCCCACCACCCTATATTGACAAAAATAAAATAAAAGTGTGGACTCCCGTACCAGGGATAATGATCTATGTTACAATGATATTTTTAATGAGATTTCTTTAACTGATCAACAACACTAGGACCTAAACCATTGTCCCTACAAACCAAGAACTCTTATTCCAACTACAAACCAAAACCCTTGTCCCAAAACAAATTTGCCTTCTTCAACTCTAGGCAATGGCACAAAATATTTTCAAAATTTGGGTTTCTGGGCCAGGGACAATCGCCCATTTACAATGATATACAATGCTTGACTCAATTGATGATAATGACTCTAGGACTAAATATTTACAAGGTAATGGAATACTGTTGTTGATGTTCCACTGCTGTAATGCTTTTGTTCCGACTTCACTGCTTTACTGCTTGTGCCTCTATCTCCACTGGTCCACTGCTTGAGCCTTGTGCTTTTGCACTGCCTTCACTGTAAGAAACGCTCTTTCATGCTACTCTTTGAGATCACCGTTCTGTCCTGAACTATTGTAGGTGTGTTACCCACCATTTTGTGGATGATACCCCTAGCAAAAATTTTTCTCCAAGATGGTCCTCAGCTAGCAACCAGTAGCCCCTTGCAGCCACCAACTAGTTCATTGTGCCATTTTTCCGCCACTTGAGCCAGCCATGTGGTTCCTCACCCATCTGTCTTGATTGTATGTTTGAAGGTGGGCCTCTCGAACCTAAAGGTATGCCTCGTCATTTGGTAATTGAGTGGGCTAGGTCTGTGGTCTTGTCCCCTAGACCTCTTTTGGATGTTACTTGTTGTAACTTATTTTTACCATGTCATTTTCCATTTTCCTTTTATGTTGAAAAAATGAAAAAAATAATAAAAAATATAGAAAAGAATATTGAAAACTTTAAAGAAAAGAAAGAAATAAGAAAAAATGAAAAATAGAGAAAAAAGAAAAAAATGAGATTTAAAAAAAATATATCTATGAGAAAATAAAATGCAAAATCCCAAAGTATAGGCGCGCTAGTTTAAATGTTGTTGTGATTATTATTTTTGAATTAAGTTAATCCTTTTAATTAGTTAATTAATCAAGGATTAATTAATATATTGTAGATAAAGTTAAGTGATTTGACATGTTTGTCAACTTGTGATAAAGTCCAAGCAAGAAGCAACGATGTAGATCACCTCTGCCCGGATCAACGACGAGGATGGATTTTGGACCCCCCCTTGCGCGCTATCGATGTTTAACAAATGGGGGGGGGGTCTGAAAATATGTTTTTATAAAAATCGCCCCAAGGCCACGTGTCCTCTCTACAATCATTTCAGACACTAGTATTATAGGGACCTAACACCATTTCTCTGCCACCTGAGCCAGCGATATGGTCCCTCACCCATTTGTCTTGATTGTATGTTTGAAGGTGGACCTTTGAGCCTAAAGGTATGCGTTGTCATTTGGTAATTGAATATTGTACTTTGCTTATCATGGACACTTCTGGGCATGGATTAATGGGGGGATTCGGCGTAAAGAGTGGGCTAGGTCTGTGCTGTTGTCCCTTAGACCTCTTTTGGATGTTACCGTTGGATCCTAGTCCCGTGGGATCTCTTTTATTCAACTTTGGGCTTTAGGGATAGTATTACATGGGAAACCCTAATCTTGGTTGCGTTGTCCTGCTTCCCCATCCACATATATCACTCCCCTTCCGTTCATTATAACCCCATTGATCATATTTCCCACTTGGGTTGATATTTCTCCACTGGGTCCACATAGGGCTACCCTCCCCTTCCCCTTGCCCACACCTTGGGTCAGGCTTGGAACGATACCCCGAAGGTTGATGCAGCTGAAAAGAAAAAGTCAAAGCATAATTGGCCACATTGAACAGGAAAATGTACCATAAGATGCAAAAGATGGTCGAGACAAATATATTTAGCACGTGGGCAAAAGCTAATGCATGAGCTCTACCCCATTCCCATGGCCATCACCCTGGTTCCTATAGGTCCTAGATGAACCCCCTTTATCATTCAAGAACCCATGATTGTCCCAACCCCTGGTAAACAATGAACCGCCCTACCTTAAAAGGGGTATTCACTGCTATACTTTTGTAATGTCTCAAACGCCAAAAATTTGGAATGTTCTTGAAATTTTAACTCAGAAAACCTTCAGATAAAATTTTCCATTCAAGAATAGAAGATTGCCATGTAAAATAGCTTTAGAAATTTAAGTCGTCAACACCATAAACAATTTGCATAACATAAACTCAAATATTTATGGCAAAAATGAAAAATAGAATATGCTATTGAATAATAGATAATATATACATGCAAAATACCTCAACCTTATTTTATTAATATAGAAAATGTTGGTACAAAGACTGGAAATGGCTGAGGCACTGGCCCCAAATAGATCTAAAATAATGCCGCAACTGGCCTCCAAAACAAATTGAAAATCATTAAATTGCAACCTGTGAATCCTAAATGGATCCACCAAGGGAAGAGATGGGTGCTCGCCCACTCTGACTGAATCACCCAAGGGTTTCCATCCTGGGGCTACTGCTGAAGTAGAGAACTAAGTTCTCAAACCTATCACACAAGATAATGATCAAATCCCAGATATCTCCAAATGACTACCTCCTCCCCTTTTGTAGATATGATGGATAGATCTCCAAGCCTCTAGAAGCATCTTATTTTATTATTATCCTAGAAGACCCTCCATTGACTTTATCTTAGTGACGTTTTAATTTACTTCTATTTCACTTAAGTCACTTTTGGGCCTTTTCCTCCAATTAATTGTTTTTCCTTTAATTAAATGACTAATTAAAGCCATTTTTAATTAAGGAAAATGGTAAATTTCCCACCATACTCTCTCTGACCACTATAAGTCACTTCCCAGCATCCCATCTTGAAGATTTTCTCATTCCGGTTCCAACAAGCTATTATAATAAGGTGTTTCGTCAAATAATCTTCTCAGAATGCCACCTCGAGCATAATTAATTAATTTAGGCTCCATAATAATGCTAATTTTTGAAAGTCGTCCGAATGCGACGGAACGAAAGACAAATTGTACGGATGATGAAATATGCCAAGCGAATGCCATCAGATCTCGTAAAAACTCCTCAAAACTCACTTGGAACCCTTGATAACACAAACCTGCTCCCATGGCTTGGCCATCCCTTGTCCTGGAAATCCACTGTGGATGTACTATGGAGGAAACTAAAAATGGGGACATTACAAATCCTCCCACCCCAAGATTGCTTGTCCTCAAGCAATCTGCACCTGTCCACTGTAGAGGCATCTGCAAATTGAATACCAGGATCCCATATGAACCACTGGTTCACATCATGCCTCCAAGTAATCCAAACATGACAGGGTTCCCAATACCTGAATCCCATGCCCATCTTTGACTGTACCTTTCATCAACCAATCCTCCTGGATCTCAATGCCACCATGGCCAATCATCGCCCAAGTCCCATGGCTCGGACTGTGCTGCTGCTCTATCAAGCGAATACCAACTCATCACCTCTCTCCAATCCAACCTTTTGCATAGGCCAAGGTTAACCCTACTCGGTCCACAACCCATTGCCCACTGAAACATGCAATAACCCTCGCATTTAAGGGCTCCTGCTGTACTGTGCCCCGAACTAAGAATGACATGTTGAGATTTTGTGTATTTGGGGTAGCATCAGTTGTGCTCTAGCTCCCAAATTTTGTGGAGGGACTAGAGTACACTTGATCTACAAGACCCAGAAAAGGATTTGGGAAATTTCATCTGGTTTAGGAGATATTAAATTAATTAATTATTTTAATGTATTTCCTAAGTTAAAACTTAGAGAACTTAAATAATTAAGTGAATTTAATTAAACATGTGATGAAATTGTCTTAAGTCACACGGATCAAGCTTTCCTTTAATCTTAGCCATTGATTCAAGATCTGATAACGGCCGCTGGTTCCCAACGAGAAAAGTATAAAGGAAAGGCTTGGGGTCATTTGTAAACACACACAGAGGCAGAGCACTGAAGCTAAGCTGAGATTCTAGGGTAGGGTTTGCTAAGAATACTCAGAAGTGTTTCAGTTGTAGAGAGGGGAATTTAGGCCAAGGGGATGATCTAATCCCGAGGTTTAGAATCAACAAGAGGCAACGATCAGCGCAGAGAGGCAACGCAGAAGCAGGAGAGCAGCAGCAGCAGCAAGGACAACGCAGTCCCTCAAGGACAACGTGATTTTCAGCAGGAAGCCTTCAGGGGTTACACAGAGATCCTAAGGGGCAGCATAGAGACGCGTCACCTAGTTTGGGGTAACGCAGTCCCTTCCAGAGTAGCGCTGAGGGTCAGAGGGGCTTCAGAGGCTGACATGGAGGCTTCAGGGGCAGCGCTGGGGTTTCTAGGCCCTAATTTTGGCCGAGTTCTGTAAATCCCGTTTGAGGGTGTGGATTAATCATTATTTTGGCCCTAGATCGACAAGTGAGCTGTAGATCTAATATTTCTCTGTCGGGTTTTCCAGATCTGGAACCCAGGCTTGTTGTATTCAGAAAATTCTTAATAATAAATCCCTCGAGCAGCCAGAGACAGGTTTTCCCGCATTGGGTTTTTTCGGGGATTATTTGTCCAGAAATAACTGTGTCATTTTGTCTATGTGTGCATGAACTTGTTCTAGATCTGGATTGGTGGAGACATGTTATGTGTTTTGCTTTGATTTTAACTTGAATTTTATTCAGTTAATAACTTGTCTAAGTAGGAGGAGCATAACCAGATTAACAGTAATAATTTCCGCATTAAGTGTAAAGATTCAGAAATTTCCACATGGTATCAGAGCAATTGCAGATCTAGGAGGGTCAGCAACAAGAATCTGAAGGTTCTAGCTGCAGGAAGCAGCAGAAACGCAGATCTAAAGGGACAACACAGTTTTTAGAGGCAGATTCACGCAGAGGGAAGGGTGACGCTGTCAAACGCTGTCTCCTAGCAAGCCCACACAATTACTGCACAGAGGCAGCTCAGAAACAACGCTGGATTGTTCTGAAGCCAGCCAGTGTGATTCAGATCTGAATTTGTCATATCCAGAAAACACTGAATAAAAGCTGCAGAAATTCAGAAGGTGCTGGTGGGGTTAAATTTTTGAAGTTTTCAGATTTTTAGCCTTAGCACAAGTGACAAAGAGTGGGAGGAGATCAACTTCTCAGAGAGTTTCTAGCCAAAGGAAACTTGCAGTTTGATCAGAGAATCAAAGAAGAGCTGAATCATAGTTGATTTGGTAGATTTCCAAGGAGGG
Source organism: Pinus albicaulis (assembly GCA_034641835.2). Lineage (NCBI taxonomy): Eukaryota > Viridiplantae > Streptophyta > Pinopsida > Pinales > Pinaceae > Pinus > Pinus albicaulis. The sequence continues at coordinate 118,227 of JAXQQM020061398.1, forward strand.
AAATCAGTTGTCAGAGGGAGCAGAAGGTGCCTGTTTCACCAAGGGCCTTAGATCCATTTCTCCAACAAAGAGAAGAGGAAGTTTCGACACATTTTGAGCAGATGGCTCCTCATGGAATGCATGATCAGGATAGATTAGATGGCCTCTCAAACTTTTCGGTTTGGAAGGCAAGGATCTTGATAATCCTTGAGGCATACAATCTTAGAGACCATGCAGAGCAAACTCTGGTCACACCGACAGATTCGGATCTCCTTCGGAAGCATAAGGAGGCTGCTGGGCATGCCAAGCGGCTGATTATGGATGGAATCAAGGACCATATGGTACCACACTTAGCTGAGAAGAAGACAGCTAATGAGATGTGGAAGGCCTTGATCTCTCTATATGAGGGAAAATCTGTCCAAAGGAAGATGCTGTTGGAGACACAGATGAGGTCATTCATGATGGCCAAGGGAGAAGACATGGAGCATTTCCTCTTCAGATTGCAGTCGATCAGAGATCAATTGACTGCAACTGGTGCTAAGGTGGAAGACGATGTGATGGTTAAGACTGCCCTCAATGCAGTCACAAATGAGCGGGAAACCTTTGTCCAAAGTATCTTGGGGAGAGCGGACCTCCCAGATTGGGACAACTTGTGGTCAGTTCTGCATCAAGAAGAACTCCGCAGATTCACCAAGAGGCAGTATAGCTCTGGATTGAGCAACGTGAAGAAGGAAGATGAGGAAGATGCAACCTTGGCATCGAAGAAGAAGCCAAAGAAGAAGAAGGATCTCCCAAAGATCAAGTGCTTCTAGTGTGGTGAAATGGGACATTTTGCCAGCAATTGTCCTCAGAAGAAAAAGGACAAGGAAGCATCTTCTTCCAAAGTAGCTGTGGCAGATGATGGGTCGGAAGGTGATGCAACCATGAGTGCTCATGAACCACGGAGGTGGGGTGACATGGATATGTAGAGGAGCTACATAGAAGGAAAGGCGAGATCCTTGAGCAGCGCATCTTTTGGATCACATGCGAGCTTAAGACAGTTGCGGGACAAGTGGAGCAGTGGGTGCATAGATCACAGATGAAGCAGAGGCAGATCTGAAGACTGGAAGGAGCAGCGCAGAGCAGGGCAACAACAATGTAGAGGCTGATGTGACTTCAGTAGCGCAGAGTAGAGGTGCTTACGTAGTGCAGAGCTATAGCAACGTAGAAGGCTTCAAAGGGACAATGCAGTGCAACAACAGTGTGAGAGATTTCAGCACAATGGGTTGATGTGACTTCATTAGTGCAGAGGGAGTCTGCTTATGCAGTGCAGAGCTGTAGCTGTGCATCGTTCTTTAGATGCTAGCACAAATTTGTAGCCTATGGAGCTTCAGTGATGAGGATGCAGCCCATCTGACTTGTCTATCAAAGATTGGGCAAGAGATTCAGTTGTTTCTCTCAACAACTGAAGTTGTAGTGCAGCAGATCAACAGTGGCAGTGCTATGAGCAGCACAAATGCAACATATTGAGAGGGAGCTGTAGTACAGAGGTTGCAGTGGTAGTGGCAGAGTCATGGGCAGCAGTACATAATGGCAACAACAGTACAGAGTTGAGTGGCAGCAGGCCAAGCATCATCAGCACAAAACCAGTACCCAAAGTCTTGTAATGCATGGTGTGATGTATTGCTAGAGTACACCCTTGATGCTAAGAGGGAGTGTTGAGATTTTGTGTATTTTGGGTAGCATCAGTCGTACTCTAGCTCCCAAATTTTGTGGAGGGACTAGAGTACACTTAATCTACAAGACCCAGAAAAGGATTTGGGAAATTTCATCTGGTTTAGGAGATATTAAATTAATTAATTATTTTAATGTATTTCCTAAGTTAAAACTTAGGGAACTTAAATAATTAAAGTGAATTTAATTAAACATGTGATGGAATTATCTTAAGTCACAAGGATCAAGTTTTCCTTTAATCTTAGCCATTGATTCAAGATCTGATCATGGCCGTTGGTTTCCCAATGAGAAAAGTATAAAGGAAAGGCTTGGGGTCATCTGTAAACACACACGGAGGCAGAGCACTGAAGCTAAGATGAGATTCTAGGGCAGGGTTTGCTAAGAATACTCAGAAGTGTTTCAGCTGCAGAGAGGGGAATTTAGGCCAAGGGGTTGATCTGATCCCGGGGTTTAGAATCAACAAGAGGCAGAGATTAGCTCAAAGAGGCAGACAAGAAGCAGGAGAGCAGCAACAACAGCAAGGACAACGTAGTCCCTCAAGGACAACTTGATTTTCAGCAGGAAGCCCTCAGGGGTTACACAAAGACCCTAAGGGGCAGTGTAGAGACTGTGCCACCCAGTCTGGGGTAACGCAATCCCGTCCAGAGCAGCGCTGAGGGTCAGAGGGGCTTCAGAGGCTGACGAAGAGGCTTTAAGGGCAGCACTGGGGTTTCTAGGCCCTAATTTTGGCCGAGTTCTGTAAATCCCGTTTGAGGGTGTGGATCAGTCATTATTTTGGCCCTAGATCAACCAGTGAGCTGTAGATCTAATATTTCTCTGTCGGGTTTTCCAGATCTGGAACCCAGGCTTGTTGTATTCAGAAAATTCTTAATAATAAATCCCTCGAGCAGCTAGAGACCGGTTTTCCCACATTGGGTTTTTCCGGGGACTATTTGTCCAGAAATAATTGTGTCACCTTGTCTATGTGTGCATGAACTTGTTCTAGATCTGGATTGGTGGAGATATGTTATGTGTTTTCCTTCGATTTTAACTCGAATTTTATTCAGTTAATAACTTGTCTAAGTAGGAGGAGCATAACCAGATTAACAGTAATAATTTCTGCATTAGGTGTAAAGATTCAGAAATTTCCACATGACACTCCATCAATAGGATACCAACACATGATCTCTCGCCAATCTCTCTCGGGAAAAGAATCAAATGCAAGGACACCTACATATGGAACAAGTCTACTATGCTGCCGTCGGTCCGTGCTCAACTCATGCTGCTCCGTCCAGTCTATCAATGAGATCTGTTTGAGGAAGTGGGACCCTCTCTCTATAATAGACAAAAATGGGCACGAGGTGCTGCAAGCCCACTCAATGTACCCCTGGAGAGTGTTGCTCCCTGAAAGTATTGCAGCTTTGCTAACTGCCTATGCATCTACCTGCACCTCATCAGTATGTTGGCCCAAAGATGGATGCTCCACCATCTCAAACAACTCCTCCATCCTCTGATTTGAAATTCCATGCTCCTGCAGTCTACTAGCCTCCTACAAAACTATCCTGTCAACCTCCAAAACCTCGAGGACAAGTGTCTGCAAACACTGCCACCCTGCTAGATATCTGTACACCTGTCTGCTCCTCATCAATGGCTGACCCCAAGGGTGTTTGCCCATCCTCCTCCATCACAGGCTCAATATGAACCTCCAACTAGATCTCCCCAAAAGGCTCATCATGCATACTATGCATATCATCCCCCTTAGCTGACTCATGCTCCACTATACGCTGCTCGTGTTGAATCATCACCAGCGACTCATCATCTTGAATGTGTCCCATAGGGTCCACTGAATGCTCATCACACACACCAGAATATAAATTGGGCTTGCTGTCAAGAACTCCACATGACTCATGCTCCTCAGAGGCATCCTCATATGAACCCATGGACTCGTGTAAAGAAGAATCCTCACCATGAAAGTCGGAAGGGATCTTCTCCTGCTCTACCTCTGTCTGTTAATCCAAGTTGTCATTGATGGAAACAGGTTGAAAGACTTAATCAAAACATGGAAGATATCATTTGAAGTTCTCCTAATGATGCTGCACTGTGACATATTACTGCACATGCTGGGTACTATCATGATGACGCTATGACCCCATGATTAAGAAGCCAAGCAATGGAGAAGGCATTCTGTTCTATATATTTTCTGCACTAAAATTAAGGACAGTTACAAAGGAAAAATGAATTTTTGCATCTTGGAGGCAGCCAATCACAATGGGACTTAGACCATCTTAAAGAGGACTCCTTCCTCTTTCCAACGCGCCCTCATATGCCCCAAACCTCCCCGTGGTTAGAAAGATATTGTTTTTTGAAGTTGTGTAATAATTATATTTTTTCTAAGCCGACTTGTCTTAGCTCCTTCATGTCGGCCTACATCTAGAAAGATGTGTCCATTCTTCTAACGTCAAACTTGTATAAGTATGACGTCCCATCACTTCATTTTATCATCAAGTTTTCGGTGAAGATAAGAAGAGGACATCAGAGCACACGAAAAGGGTTCACATCTCATGAACTAAAGAAGGCAGATAGAACCGAGTTAAAGATCCATTTTTTTTGGTATGCTTCTGTAACAACAATTGCACCCTTGCACCTGTTTACGTGGTTTAATAAGACAAGCATATCAGAGATTGTTTCTATGATAAAAGAACTCAGAATCTCTTCAATAGAAACAATATAAGGATCCCTCTTCATATACATCAACTTATGAACCGAACTACTAAGGCATATTAAAGTCCGAGCTCCCTTCTGAAATTTCCATCACTGTAATACACTGAGATAGTAGTGGCTCCGAGATCATGACAATGTGGTAGCACCGAGACTGTGATACTGTCTTGACATCGTGACTGTAATAGCATAACACTGAGTCCATGTATCTCTGTTTTGTATTGTGACCCTAATCTATGGAGACAATCTGTTGCATAAACCTTGTAAGCAGTGATTAATTCCTGCCTTCAACAGGTGTGGACTATCACTCATTTTCAGACCTATAGCAGGGTGAAGAACTTGGAACAATCACCTACTCGGACTGTGTGAAGGAAAAATCTCGGATTGAAGAAGTCCTGTGGAAGATTGTAATGACAGTCAAGCATTTGTAGACAAGGACAGTCACATATGACAGAGGTCTCTTGGAAACATTTTATTGGATAGTCAAGGACAATTTTGGATCAAATTAATTGAATAGTGAAGATTCTTGTTGAAGACAATCAAGTAAGTACATCTCACATTTTCTCTCTAAAGAATTCTGAAGGATTGGTGTCCTTGGAGTTGGAGCTCCTAAACACAAGGTTGGTGCCTTGAGAAGATAAGGTCGAAGCCCTAGAGGTCGGAGCCTCATCAAAGTCCAAGTTGGTGCTTGGCAAACAGGTTGGTGCTTGTTTCATTAAAAGGGTTGGTTCCCTTCTCTCAGCTATTGTATACTATTATTAAAAAGGGATTGAAGTTCTCTTTAATTCTTAATATCATTATTATATATATCTCTCTGTCTTTAATTGTGAAGAATTTAACTGGCAATAATTAACAATTGAAAAGAAATACTGATTCATCCCCCTCTCAATATTTCCAACAATTGGTTTCAGAGCCAGCGTCTTCATTATCAGCCTAACAGCTGGAAGAAGGATTCTTAGGCACAATGAAGAACATGGAAGCAACAGGGAAACTCCCTATCTTCGATGGCACAAATTTTAGTTTCTGGAAAAAGAGGATGTGCTACTATCTAATGTCTCTTGGCCCTGAAGTATGGCACTCTGTTTTGGATGGATACAAAGCTCCCACCGGTCTTCCAACTGATCCAGATGAAAGAAAAGCCTACATTGCTAATGCCAAAGCTTTAAATTCCATCACTAGTGGAATCACCGATTCCGAATTTACGAAAGTCTTGAACTGTGACTCAGCCAAAGAAGTATGGGATAAATTGGTTTCGCTATATGATGGGGACTCCAAAGTTAAGAAGGCAAAGATTCAAACCTATAGAAGACAATTCGAGAGTCTGAAAATGGATGATGAAGAAGATATTGCATCATACTCCCTCAGAGTAGCTGAAGTGGTTAGCTCTCTTAAAGGACTAGGGGAAAATATTGAAGAAAGCACCATAGTTCAAAAAATCCTGAGATCACTTCCTGACAGATTCAACTCCAAAGTAAGTGCCATAGAAGAAATGAAGGACCTAGATACTCTCAAGATGGATGAAATTCATGGAATTCTTATTGCCTATGAGATGAGGAAAGGGATCCCAAATTTCAAAGAAGCATCTTTCAAAGCCTCAAAATCTACAAAAGAAGGAAAAGGATGGAATTACAACAACGATGAATTAGATACTGAAAACGAGTTAGCTCAATTTGTACGAAGACTAAAAAGGGGATCTAAGCTAAAAGGTAAGTACCCTCTTATTTGTTTCAATTGTGGAAGAATAGGTCACTACGCTGCAAAATGTCCTCATAAACATGATAGTGATGATGAAAAGGACTCTACAAGAATGATGTACAAGAAGAAAGGGTTTAATAAGAAGAACTTCTTCTCTAAACAAGATGAGTTTGATGAAGATGAATTCGTAGTCATAAAGAGGAAATCAACTAGAAATGTGCATTAGTACAAAGAAAGCGATGATGAATCAGATGAGGAAAGTAATTATGTAGGAAGCAAAGAAACACTATTCATGGCATTTACAAATGATGATGACTCAGAAATAGAAGATGAAAGAAACATGGATAGTTTGCTAATGAGTGCCATTGAAGAAAATGAGAATCTACAAAAGAAGATAATTTCTCTCAAAACAGAAAGAGAGGAAGCAAAAAGAAGGGAAGACTTCTTGAACATCAAGTTAAAAGAGAAGGATGATATCTGTGAAAAACGTGAAGCTGAAATATTGTCCCTAAGAAAGGAATTGGAGCAAATCAAAAGGAGTTGGCAAAGCTCTCTAGCTCTTGACAACATTCTTAACACTCAAAGACCTCAACATGACAAGTCTGGAATTGGTTTCAAAGGAGAATCATCAAGTTCGAAGAATAATGGCAGAAGTTATGTTGATGTACTCTCTTGCCATCCAAAAGAAGAAAAATCATCTCAGGAAAAAGGTCACATCTCAAAACCAAGATTTGAAAGAGCAACTCCAAGGAAGAATTTTGGTTCAAGCTATGGATACTAAAACAGGTATCAAACTATTTTTCTTGGGCATTGTAACAATTGTAAAAACTTTGGGCATCAAGCTAAGCATTGCAAGGCTCATAAGAATGCAGCACCAAGATTGAATAATCAACCAAACCAACTACGTGGGCCTAAAGAGCAAGAACAAATCAAAACTTACAATTCCTTTGATCCTTTGGCTAAGTTTGATCCGTCTTGCTCATTATGTGATGATTATGATCATAATGAAAAAGCTAAAAACATAAATCTTAAAACAGATAAATGTGGCCTAGCTCTATGTGCTCATAGTGAAGAAAATCATTGGTTCGTGGATAGTGGATGCTCGAGACATATGACAGGTGACCAAAAGAAGTTTATCTCATTGAACAAGAAAAACGGAAATGTATCCTTTGGAAGTGGATCTGCTAAAATCGCTGGAAAATGAACTACTACCCTTGTCAATGGACTAGGAAAGGCTCAAAATACCCTGCTGGTAGAAGGGCTCAAACACAATCTCGTAAGTGTCAGCCAGATTTGTGACCAAGGACATAATGTTGTCTATAGTACAAAAAATTGTGAAATAAGAGACTCGTCCTCAGGAGAGCTTGTGGCGAAAGGAGTAAGAACACCAGATAATGTTTACATTCTTAGTAGAATCCAAGAAGATAAATGTTACTTAAGTCAAACAGATGAAAGTTGGTTATGGCACAAGCGATTGGGGCATACAAGTTTTGACAACCTAGTCAGCATCAACAAAAATAATGCAGTAAGGGACATTCCAAAAATGTGCAAACCAAATCAAGTTGTTTGTGGCCCATGCCAACATTGGAAAGCAAACCAGAACTAGCCACAAAACCAAGGAGTTCTCAACATTAAAACCTTTGGAAATCATTCATGTAGATTTGTGTGGGCCAACTAGAACTCCAGCTCTTCAAGGTGAAAGGTACTTTGCTCTATTTGTTGATGACTATACTAGAATGATGTGGGTATATTTCATAAAATATAAATCCGAAGCATTTGAGTGTTTTAAGAATCTTAAAGCTCTCCTTGAAAATGAAAAAGATTCTAAGATTAAATGTCTTAGAACGGATAGAGGAGGCGAATTCACTTCGAAAGAGTTTGATAAATTCTGCAAAGAGCATGGAATCGAAAGAGAACTTTCTACTGCTAGGACACCCCAGGAAAATGGAGTAGTTGAAAGAAGGAACCGAACCATTCAAGAAATGTCTAGGACAATGCTACTAGCAGCTGATTTGCAACCAAAATTTGGAGAGAAGCAGTTCGCACCGCAATTTATACCTTAAATCGAACTCAACTGAGACCAAATAATGAAAAGACTCCTTATGAATTATGGAAAGGAAGTCTTGCTTCAGTAAAATATTTCAGAATATTTGGAAGCAAATGTTTCATAAAAATAAATGATGACTCACCAGGTAAATTTGATTCTAGAACTGACGAAGGAATATTTCTTGGTTACTCCACTAGGAGCAAAGCTTACAAATGTTACAACAATCGTCTACGAAGAATAGTGGAAAGCATTGATGTGAAGATTGATGAAGGCCTTCTAGAAAAAAGAATTGAAGATCATGAAGTTGAGTCTTTCTTTGAACAAAGTGAAGAAGAAGAACCTGAGAGAGAAGAGGAGAATGAAGAATCTCAAAGTGAACCTCAAAATGAATCTTCACAAACTCCCTCCAAGATCAAGTTTGTTCAAAGATATCATTCGGAAGAACAAGTCATCGGAAATATAGATGAAGGAATCCAAACTCGAAGAAGAATGATAAGCACCCCGAGAAAAGATGATGTGGCTCTATTATCTTTAATAAAACCTGAAATTTTTTCTCAAGCAAGCAAAGATCCTTATTGGATAAAGGCCATGGAAGAAGAAATGTTTCAAATCGAAAAAAATGAGACTTGGGAACTAGTACCTCGCCCAAAAGATAAAAATATAATTGGAACAAAATGGGTATTCAAAAACAAGATGAATGAAGATGGACAAATCATCAGAAATAAAGCCAGACTTGTCTGCAAAGGATACTCGCAAATCGAAGGAATTGACTTCGAAGAAACCTTTGCACCAGTAGCTCGAATGGAAGCCATAAAAATGTTTTTAGCATTGTTGAAATTTGGTTACCGGAGGACAGGTGGTTCTCTAAGGCTTTGATCTTTGGCCTAGGGAAAAGTGTCCAAAAGAATTTAATTTTTCTCTAAAAGTGACTTTATAAAAAAATCTAATTTAAAAGTGACTTTAAGTGATAAAGTTACTAAAGTCTAATTTAAAAGTGACTTTAAGTGATAAAGTTACTAAAGTCTAATTTTAAAGTGACTTTAATAAAGTCAATGTAAAATTAGAAAGGAAAAGTGACTTTGGAAATAAATGACTAAGTGGGTCTTTATTAAAATGGGGTGAATTAAAAAATAGAAAGTGAAATTTAAATGAGCATTTAATCTCAGCCCTAGATCTCAATCTATTTCAGCCATTGGATTTAGGGATTCCCCAAAAGTCACTTAGGGTTAGGTTAAAGGAGGAAAATGAGGGAAAAGGTCATTCATTCTTTCATGAGCAGATTGGGAGAAGGAGAGCTGGAGATTTTTCTGAGCAGTGAGAAGAAGGAGGGCAGCAGCGAAGAGATTTCAGCAAAGGTACAGCAGCATTTATTGGCACACATACCGAGGTAGAAAATCCGTACAGTAAAGGAGAGGTAGTGTTTCCAAGTGAGGAGGCACAGAAATCGAGGAAGAGAGTACAGCAGCAAGCACGCACTCCAAGGCACAAAAATCAAGCACGTTTTTCAAGGAAGAGGGTGGCTGTCATTTCCGGCACAAAAACTGAGGAAGAGGACAGCAACTACAGCTCTGTTTTTTGGCACAGATTTCGAGAGAGGTTGCTGTACAAAATCTATATAGTCCGTACAACAAAGTACGGCTGTTCCGGCACGCTTCCCGAGGTGGCCGTACAACATTTAATGCTGTCCTAAGGTGCTGTAAATTTTTTGTTTTTTGTTGTTGCTGATTTGGCACAATTTCCGAGGCGGTGTGCAAGCACGGAAATCGAGATAAGTCTGTAAATTGGTTGCTGGAATTTTTTCTGAGTTTTTCCTGTTTCACTGTAAAAAGCAATATTCAGAAAAATAAAAGAGAAGCTTTCGAACTGGTTTCCCCAAGAGTTGTAGGGGGTTTTTCCAGGGTCATGTTGACAAAAAATATTAGTGTTAAATGTGTTGAATGACTGTTTTATGCTTGCTGATTTTTTATTTCTGAATTTTCCAGCATTTTGTAAATTTTCTAGAATTTGTGTTTTCAGCAAAAATTTATTTTCCAGTTTGTTGAATGTAAGGATATGGGAAAGGGAATTTAACTATTTGGAGAAATAAGGTGAAACTGAAAACCAGGGTGGAAAACAGGAAATTTCTACATGGTATCAGAGCTTGAGTGCTGAAAGTGCAGTTTGGGACAGCAAGGAGAAAAATACAACCTACTGATTTTTCACTCAGAAAATTCCAGCAAGCTGATTTTTTCACAAACAGAATTTTTATCTTTACTACAACAGTGCTATTTTTCAGTTTTAGGACAGCAGGATGTCATTGGGATTGAGGGTGGAGGATAGGTTGGATGGGCATACCAATTACAGCGTTTGGAAGGAGAGAATGCAGAGTATCTTTGAGGAGGCAGAAGTCTGGGATATCATGGTTCATACCACACAGCAGCCTGTTAATGTGCCTACTGATGCTACTCAGTTGGCAGTATATAATAGGAAGAACAACAAGGGTAAGAGACTGATTCTAGACAGAATCAAAGACCATTGCATTCCTCATGTGAGAGGAAAGAGAAATGCTCATGAGATGTGGATAGCATTGTCCAATCTCTACCAGAGTACCTGTTGAGTCCCAAGATTGTTCTTTCTTCCATCATACTTCACTCCATTTTCTTTTGTCCATTGTTATCCCAGGCTCAAATGATCAATGAAATTAGTTAAAATTGCTTTAAGTGTTGAAGATGGCAACAAGAAACAGTGAAGGAGGCATCCTGAAACATCTTTCCTGATCCTAGTTGGAAAGTGATCACCTAAACTAGGTGGGGGACCACACAGGTGATTTTTGTCGCAAAGTCTATTTTTAGACTATGTCTATTTTTAGACATATGGAGCATATTCTATAAGTTGCGGGATGCTATTTGTGGATGGTTGGTCAAGTTGGAAAAATAGATGGATTTCTATTTTAGACATATTGGGCGGAATCTATTTTTAGATTGCCAGTCTAAAAATAGATATGTCGAATATTATTAGCTCTTAATAATATTTGGACTATAAACATTATCTTATTCTCTTGAAGCACTTCAGTTTGATGCCTGGATGTGGCACATGCAGTTGACAGAAGGAAATACGCTTTTCCTAGGGTTTAAGTGAAGCTATTGCATGATGACTTCAGTTAGAACTCATGTGACAGAGTTTGGTGGAGTTGATTGAGGAAGTTAGTGGAGGTGTATTCAGTTTAACTAATCTAAACATAGTTGAGCTTTTTGTATCCAAGTTAACTAATAGATACAATTAGTGAGAGTGGTGTGAATTAATTATTAATTAATTCACTAATTATAAACTCATAAATCAACTAAAGAATACATCAGTTAACTTCAGTGCATGGACAGTTTCAGTGGAGACCAGTGCAGAAATAGGTGAAAGAGCAGGTTAACTATCAGTTGTGACTATGCTGTTGCTATTTGCAACACACAGATAGGTGGAGTAATCAATGAGGATTGTGCAGTTCAATCCAGGTGGTTTATCTATATAAAGAGACCATCCCATAGCATTGAAACACGCAATTCAGGTTGGCTATCAAGTGGCTAAAGGTTGGAGCATGAGTTTTTGCTAGATCTAGCTTGATAGTGTGTAGCAAGGGAGGTAGTGCATGAGAGCTTGCAAAGAGCTTTGTACTATGATTGTTACATGATCTCCATGGCATGTATAATATACAGATAGTTGGGGGTTTTCAGCTTTAAGCTTTCCCATGAAATACTGTGTTCATATGTGCGAATTTTTATGGCTTTAATGTGTGCATGCAATTGATTTTATTTCCGCATGTGATGATCAATGGTAGAAGAGATTCTGTATTATGCATGAAGCTAAAATAGTGTGTGATCAGGAGAATCTCGGTGGATAACATATCAGTTATTCAAATTTCTACATTAAGAATTGCAGACCATTTCTTATACTTTTCCACTCCATTTCATAAATTGTAATCCATTCCACTCCATCATTCACTTCATACATATCCCATTATACCATATTTCATCATCTATCTTCACTCATTCCATATAATATTCCACTTATATTCCAAACCACTCCATTCCATGATTAAAGTTCTCTACAGGTACATTATGCAGCTAAACAGATATTCTGCAGCTAATCAAACTTTCCGCAGCCAGACAGTCATTCCGCAGCTACAGATCCTGAAGGCACTGATCAACAGACATTTGAATTGCAACAAGATGATCCTGTATATCCATGAACAAGAAAAATCAAGAAGGATTATGAAGACTCACAAAGTAATGATTTCCAGAGGGGAACAAAGCATATAAAGACCACAAAAAGCAGATGAAAATCAAAGGTAAAAAGTTCTGATTATAATGGCATATCATGAAAAAATTTAGTATAGTCTAGTTATGAATCATTTGAAAAGTTGTTTTGATTATTTTTATTGATCATGCCAAATATACCCTCCGCAAAACTTTGGATAAAAATCCTTCATTTCAAATCCTATACCCGATCATCATTTAAAAATCTAAGCAGTTAAAATGCTGAAGTGATTGATTTTCTCACGTCACCCAGCCAAATCATTTAATGATGATTTTTGAATCCGTTACAAAATATCTTCACGGTCTTTTCACTCATTGATTTTTTTTCTTCACCTCACTTCATTAACTCGTTCCGTAACCACTCCCTATTACTCATCCCGTAGCCAACCCTTCATCATTTCATTCTGTAAAATAGAGGTATCTCTATCACCGTGAGCAGAGGTATATTAGTTTGAAAGTTGAAGCCACTGTCACCAAGAAGCAGAGATATATCAGTTTGAAATTTGAAGCCATTGTCACCGTGAAGCAGAGGTATATCAGTTTGAAGATTGAAGCACTGTCACCGTGAAGCAAAGGAGTATTAATTTGAAGGTTGAAGTCATTGTCTCCGTGAGCAGAAAGAGTACTAATCTGAAGATTGAAGAAGAAATTATGGGCCTCATTGTGAGAACTGAACCAGTGGGCACAAAATAGCTAGAAGGATACCCTCAAAGCAGAGAAATGTTGCAACAAGCAGGATGGCTGCCATTCCTTGAAAAATTTAATGGCTTCCACAAAGAAGTTACTAAAACGTTTGCAAGGTCATTCAAAGGAGCCGAGGTTGAAGTTGGAGACATTAAATTTACTATCACAAAGGTTTTTATTGCAGAAGCAACAGGATTGCCTAGACATGGAGAAAGATGGTTTAAGAACAGAGAATTTCATAATGAATCATGGAAGCAGATCCTCAAGTCACCAGGTATGGATGTCACTGTGTTTAAAAAGGGAATTCCAAGTTCTGCATTAAAGAATAAATGGAGAAACATGTTGCTTATCCTACAAAAATTTATCACTTGTGAAGGTAGATATGGTACTTTCTATGTTTACCATATTAGGTTGATAATGCATTTCGTAGAAGAAGAGCTTAATTTGCCCTATTTCTTGCTTCAAAGTTTAAAGAAAATGGCTTCAAGTGTTCAAAAGAGAATTCAATTTCTAGAGACAACCTTATATCACCATGGGTTAGTCAAGATTTTGATTGAGCATCATTTGAGCAAAATAGGGGATAATTGGGATAATTTCTTGGTGAGAAATCACTTTGAGGAACCAAAAGAGCCTTCACCTGAACATCAGCCTACAAAGAGAAGCAGAAAATGGAGAGCCTCTAAAATTGAAACTGATAAAGCAATTCAAGAAAGCAGTGAAGAAATAATCTCTGAGAAATTGACTCAGATTAAGAGACAACTTAAGAAAGAAGAGGGTTGGATGTTCTTGCAGAAGTCTCTGAGTTTATGGAATAAGTTGCATGAGGACATGCAAGAAGTCGTACAGTTGGGGTATGTTGAGTCCCAAGATTGTTCTTTCTTCCATCATACTTCACTCCATTTTCTTTGTCCATCGTTATCCCGTGCTCAAAATGATCAATGAAATTAGTTAAAATTGCTTTAGAATGAATATCATGGCTAACTTGCTAAGTTTGTGATTTTGTCATTGTAATACATTTTGAATCGAATTAGCTACGTAATGCGCACATTCCGTAGCTAGTTGCCACCCCGCAGCCTCGTCTTCACGTTCAAGCATGTTCTGTGTCCTCTCGCAGCCACACATGGGTGTATTCCACATCATGTCCTCAACGTTTGTTGCTCACTATGAAGATCAACCCGAATTTTGACGTGGTTTTGTACGTGGAACTCGAAGCACAAGGACATTTACTCTAATAGGACAAGGACAAATTCGTATCCTTCGTCATTTTACGCCGCCACCTTTAGAGTTCTAGTCCGATTTTGATATGAAAAGACAATGATCCCCGCATTATCTCAAGCCCCGTTATGAAGATTTGCTATAAATGTAACTCTCAGAAAACCGAGAGACGGTTCTTAGATTTTGATTAGATTTCGTGATTGACCGGCTATATTTCGAAGTCCGAGAATACTCGTTTTGGGTTATTTTTTTCTTTAATGAAGAAGACAAAGCATTTTCTCAACGTTGAGTTGATCTTGAGCTAGTTTTCATGCTACTCGTGTAGAGGGCCCCCGCTCCCGAGCCTTTACTTTTGCAATTTAGATAAGTATCTTAGTTCGTTTTCAAGTTTCTTTGAAGTTTATGCTCATGGGGCTAATTTCATTAATCATTATAGAAGCAGTAATTGTTCTAAGAAACTCTTCCAAAAGATCATTACAATGAATAAGAAATGGTCAGAGTGTTATAGATTTTATTTGCAATTCCTTTCGTTCATTATCATGCTTAAACTTACTTTAGTAAACTCTTCCAAGATATCATTATGATGACTAAGGCATAACCGTGATACCGTAGGATTCAGTTGCTTGTTTACACTAAGTAGCATAGCTAATTCTTATTTTAAAAAAGCTCTTCCAAACATCATAACAATGAGTAGGAAATAGCCGTGATGTCTAGTTTTTAATTGTATTTGCTTTAGCTTATGTTTGTATTCAATACATTGAATTGTACGCTGTGATTGTTCTAACAAGCTCTTCCAAAATACCATTCATGATGAACGAAGAAATGTTAGAACCATGTATTAATTGCATGATAACTTAGTTAGAGCACCTGCAGGCAAACGCATTTAATCTTATGCTCGTTATTTTCGTTTCAAGTTTGATATGGCTTTAGTTTAGCACTGCTCATCGTAGACTAGTAGCACCCTAGTTCGCTCTAGTTTAGCCTACCGTATTTATACATTCCAAGTTTAGTTGCCATCTATTGTATTTTAAATTGTATTAGTTGTTAAAACTTAAATACTGGCGTCTTCATTATTTACAAAACTTCTTTTGTTCCAAACCTATATTAACTCATAACTATCCTGACATAAGATAGTATCAGCTCTGTCCTCGAGGGCACTTTGCAACCTTTTTACCATTTCACAACAAGCCTTTCCCTCAAAGACTATTCTAAAAGGAAATCTATAACTTTTGAGTGAGGTTTAGTGGTGTTAAACTAAGTTGCGTAATAGAATTAGAAGCTAGTTTTAGAGTAGAGATCTTTTATGATGTTACAAATGTTCTTTTCCAAATATGTTTCAATAAACCTTTAATCATGGATGAGATGTTGTATCATTATAAGTTGATTGTTTAATTGTTTAGTTAGGGGAACTTTATTTACACTTAGTCATTTCATTTCTCAAGCTCTTCCAAAACATCTTTAATGAATGAATTGGACAAGTTAGTTCATGTTGTGATTTATTTTCTTGAAGTCATTATCAAGCTTTGTATTTTGCTAAGTCATAGTTTAGGCTTGTCTGCTTCGCATTTTGCATTTGTCATTTGTCATCAATACCTCTAGGGCTTCACTGCTTTTGCAACCGCAGCTTCTTTCCATCACAAAGATTTAGTTCTTTTCCTCGTGAACATAAAACCATAAAAAAAAAAAAAAAAACCAAAAACATCATAAAACACTATATTACCAACGCAAGAAACAAACACCCAGGCACATATAGTGCACCACACTTCAAATAGGCTTTCATCAACCCTAGTTGACAATTAAATGAACTCAATTTAGAAGACCAGAAGTTGAGCACAAACATTTTGGCGCGTTGCCGGGAAGTGAAAACTAGGTAACCTTGTTTCTTAACTCCCGAAACAATGATAAGGCGTAGAGAGAGAGAGACTCAAGGGGTAGATTCATAAGAAGCGTGCAGTGCTTTGATTCCTGGATCGTCAGCAAATCACCAAGACCAAGAAGGCTAGTACACCCTTCAACCTCGTAATTCATTATCTCCATCCTTTCACCGATCCTGAGACTTCTAGGAGACCCAAGGTCAAAGATATTCCATTAGAGAGACCTTCCACTACATCCACCGAACCTCGTCTTAGAAGAAGATCCAAGGACCCTCGTTGAGGACACTAAGCTTTTCCACTTCGCGCGAAGAATCGACCATGGCGAAGAAGAGGAGGAGTCTGTTGATGGAGACACACACTATTTCGGAGTAGAGGTAGAGGTAGAGGAGAAGGAGGAGAAGGTCTTGGAAAGAATGAGGTGAAGGTGAAAGCAGGAAGGAAGAGGTAGAAGAGAAATGGGAAGCTCTATTTGGGTTTCCTATAAGAGATGAAGAAACCAATACGCCATGAAAAACATTTCACCTCTCGTCCTTTTCCAAACTTCTATGGACTCAAAGCTCAAGATCCCGAAAACCTTCCTGTTGCAACTTTGAAGTCCCGTGTGGAACTGTATGATCACTTTACAAGATACCCAAAAACTTAAACTATTTCCTTCAACATTGAAAGGAGCAAGATTGAAGTGGTTTATGAGTTTGATTAACGCTACTGTAGGACATGGGAAGGCGCTGAAACAAGGACATTTTCTAGAGAGGTATTTGGATCATATGTGTGCTTACCACCATAAGGAGGAAGTGTTTAAAGATGTTACAAAAAGAGGATGAAAACTTTGGAAGATTTGTTGGAGAGGTCATTACCTGCATCAAAGAGAGACAAAGAGTGGAAAACTTAGAGTACAAGGACACCTTTGAGCTCTCTGTTGAAAGACAATTAGGAATGAATGGTTGGATATCCTGTACCAGTGGATTAGTAGTGTGGGATATATCACAGCCTCACATTACCCGAAAATGGGCCGAGTTATGTATCAACCTTTCAAGAGGGAAATCTAAAGCTCAACGTAAAAGGACCAAAGAAGACCACTCGCTCTTTAAAAGGGCAAGTTTGCATCTGCCTGAGGATAGTGAAAGTAGGGCGAGAGATAGAGACATATGCTTGATGATTTCAAAGTCTCGACATCTTTATGAGTCTAAAGTGAACAAATAGACACCCTTGGGGTTACAAAACAAGCAAAAGACACATCCGGTGCTCAGCAATCTTTTCGTCCCAAATGTAGGAAAGAAACATGCCTTCGAGAGAGTGCCCTTTGGATGCAAAAGTAGTAGAGGACATGATGTCATTTGTTCGATAAACATGGAGACCAAGAGTGTCCTTCCCTTCGTGTCTCAAAAAGTCTGTCTTTTCAAGAGGAGACCCATACAAATTCCACAGACACCCTCTCAATTTTGGTCTCTGGAAGGCCTTCGCAAGGACCACAAAACACAAAGATTCCATGATCGAAATGTATAACCAACCTCCACCAAGAATTGGAATTCTTGGCAGCACTCGCATTCAATGTCCAGAAATCAACTCTCAGAGCTTTGGGCACAAGGAGCACAAAAGTCTATGGAAGAATACTCGCATTAGCAAGATCCACCATCCTATCCACACCATACCCACATTTTTCTCTCAAAATCCTCAACAAAATATTTCAACAAAATCCTCAACGACATCCTCGAAAAATCACCACATCAGAAATTCAACCACTTCCATTACCATGGCTATCGCAAAAATCAAAACTCGCCACCGCTCAACTCATGCAAACCCCAACAATAAAACATCCTCGTATGCCTTACGCACATGATAGAAGGCCAATACGATTTTCCAACCTGTTTGATCACACTTTGAGACTTTAGTGATGTTCAGCTTAGGTGCAGGAGGAGAATACGTGAAAAGGAGGAAACCTACACAGCAATCACACAAGAGCAAAGACAGCTCCGAGAAAGATTCTCTACGAGTGAAATAAAAGTCTTGAGGAAGGCACTGTCTTTTCAAGACCCAAACATTCGAAAAATCTAAAGCAAAAGGAACCAATAATTTCAACTCCCGTATTAGGAGCAGCCCACCGACATCTACCTCTACACCTCCCTTTTCCAGGAAAAGATTACAAATCGGTGATGAGATGTAGAAAAACAAATTATGGTGCCTAGTACGAGTTTCCTAGATGAGACTGAGAAATGTGCTGCTAAGATTCCATTATTACAAGCCATCGAGGAAATTCCAATCTTTAGCCAAAGAAAACGATAAAGGAGTTGAGCATGAAGCAAGCGAGAAAAAGAACAAGAGAGACAAAGAAAAATTCAGCCGGCGAAAAATATGCGTACATCATGATGGGTAAGATCACAACCTAAAGTATCTAGACCCGAGAAAGTCCAGGTTCGTTAAATACACATCAATGGAATGGGATCCAAAACACAGCAACATTGATTTAGGGAGCAGCTGATCAATATTACGCAGGTAGACAAAACTGCTGGATAAACCCGAAAACTTCCTAATCTTCTCTTTACACACACATTATTACGATTAGCGGAAAGATCAGCGAGTCAAACTGATGTGAGGTACGATAGAACATTCCGGTGTCTAGGTTCTTGGGAGTATCCTGTCGCGTACTTCATGATCCTAACTCCTAAAGAAATAGTCTAGGAAGGCATCCCTGTTATGTTATTAGGTAAGACCTTGATGCTGTACGGATGCTTTCATTAGTTGCAGATCCGTTGATATGTACATCTCCTACGATGGTAGTTCAACTAAGAAAATTTCACCTTACTTTGTATCCACCGACTAGGACAATTACGCATTTAGATGATACCTGGGTGGATTGAGATGAAGAAACACATACAACCTCCTCTTCCACAATTTCCGTAGAAATTAGTGCGAGATGGTCAGGAATTATGATATACCTAGGACTTTGAATCCACTACCGGATCACAAACATGAAACCAAATTTTCAAGAAGGATCCCAACATTGAAGTTTTTGTCATCAAGACAGACATGTCTCTTCATTCTATGGATAAATTTGGCGACTCTCTGACACTGAGATATTTCTAGAGCAGGAAACATTTGAAACATAAAGCAAGAACCTATGAAGAAATCTCAACAAGAAGAGCTAGTCAAGATATTACAGAGACATTCTTCCGCATATGCATGGGAGGTACACTTTGACATGAAAGGGATAAAGCAAGACTTGCACTCATCACATCTACACGGATGAAAATTGTCGACTTCGATCGGACAACCTCAGAGACGGATGGATCCAGATCTTGGAGACTGACAAAGAAGAATTGCAGAAAATTGTTTAAATGTCAACTTTCATCTATCCCATTTCGGATAGTCGTGGGTTTTCTGTCCTTTGGTAATTGTGCCAAAGAAAAATGGTGAAATATGGAGGGTATGTATTCGACTACCTAGACCAAATGCAGACTACTCTCCAGACCATTTTCCCCACCTCATAACTGTCATGGTCGTTAGATACATGCAGCCGGGCAAAAAGTACTTCTCATTTCCTAGATGGGTTTAGTGGGAACATGTAACCAAAATCCAAGTAGCACTTGAAAGATCAAGACAAACCACATTTACCTCGTCCTTGAGTGCCTATGCTAACCGAGGTATTTGCCATTTGGACTATGCAATGCACCCGCAACATTTCCAAAGGGCAGATTACGGAATATTTTTCGCATCTAATACATGATCGTGTAGAGTGGTGTATGTGGATGAGTTTCTTAGCGCTTTGTGGGAAGCACATTTGAAGAAGCCTTAGCAAACTTGGAAAAAGTTTTAAAGAGATGTCAAGAAGCAAAGTCTTTTCACTAAGTCATGAGACAGTGTTTTCATGACAGCCATCGAAGAAATTGTTTTGGGGGCATCACATTTTGAGATGGGATTAGAGTTGATGAGGTCAAAAGTTGAAGTCAGCCTCTAACTTATCTATTCCAAGTTGTCGAAAAAGATGTTAGGAGATTTTCTAGCATTTCAAGTAAAACGGATATTACCTGAAGGTTTATAGAAACTTCATACCAAGATAGCATCTCCACTCTTCTAAATATTTACTTACCAAGAGGCGTGCAGATTCACGTGGAATTCTGACGAGCGCTAGTGGCCTTTCGAGACGAAAAACAAAAAATCTCTCGAAAGCACCTACACAAGGACCTAATCGGGAAGTGCACTTTCAGATATCTCAACGTCGCACGCTCGATGGCTAACCAACTTTAGGACGTGATGGGACAAACATACCCGATTCCTTATGCCATCTACTATACCAAATGATAAAAATCGACTCCCCGGCAGAGTTAAACTTATACCGTGAAATGCGAAAAGGGTTTGCCAGCTGCCAGTGTTCATGCGTAAACAAAGTTCGGATCTTGCTATATAACGAGCTATGAAAACTTTTGTTCATACCGACTGCCATGCAATTAGATAATCAATGAGACAAATCAATTACTAATGCAAGCGAGTCATGCAAGATGATATCGCTTCCTTTTACAAGAATTCAACATCACCATTCTAGATAGGCCCTGGAGACAAAACACAAAATACGCCGGTTGATCTCTCTCTGAGACTCCAAAACATTGTAAAGACGACACTCCGATGCAGATCAATTTCCACAGTGAGATATCTTTTGCGATTTCTACTCAGAGACTCCTCAGTTTGCCGACATTGCTAATTATTTAGTTTCAGAAAATTTCCTTCGATAATAGAATGCGAAGACAAAAGAAAAGATCATTTATGACGAAAGCTATATTCACTGGCTATGGGTTGCTAATGAGACCTGTACAGACAGGTCCGCATTTTGATCATTAGGAGATGATGTGTCTGGCAGATGGGATGCCCGAGATCCTCAAAGGCATGTGCGTGTATGAACCTTGTGATGGGACACTTTGAGCCGATAAAGAGGACAAACTTACTGAGATCCTTCATTTGGGATATTAATGGCCATCCTCATGAAAGATGCTGAGTATGTCAAAAGGTGTGACAGCTTCTGCCAAAGGGTACGAAAACCTTCTCCTTCAACAGTAGGAATGCCATTACGACCTTCGTGTACATATTGAACGCTTACCCAAAAGCGCGGCTTTAGATTTTGTAGGGCCTATTAGTCCTCCATCGAGACAAAAGAGATATATATTAGTTTGCACCGAGTTATGTTGCCAAATGGGTAGAGGCAAGCCATTACTTTTTAGCTACGAGGCATCCGTGGTTAATTTTCTTTTGAGGATATTTTTACTGCATTTGGTGTCCCAAAGGGAAATTGTTACGCTGTCAAAGGAGCTCAATTTACATCGAGGCTAGTGGAACAAATGGTGGAGAGGTGCAAAATCGTGACATAGAAAATCTACTCCTGTATCATCCACAAGCAAGTGGTCAAGTGGAATCTACTAATAAAGGTCATCGAAGGACTTCCTAACAAAGACTGCTCAGTTTGCACAGAAAATTGACGATGAACACAGAGCTCTCAAGCTCAGGCCTACAACTACATGGAGAGACAGCAAACAGGCCAGACTCCTTATGAACTTGTAACTATGCAAAGCAAGCTGAGCGCAGAGTTTCCGCATTCAAACCTCTACAAATGGCAACAACAGCTAGGACTTGATCTAACTAAGAGGCACAAAAGCACAAAGCATTGGAGCAAACATTAATGAATTGGATGAGATCGCACAAAGATGCAGCTCCAGAAAACAGATCTAGTCCAACAACGAAAGGACTGGGTGGCATGACAAGTACATCAAAGGAGAAGAAGTTCAAAGGTGGCGGGCTCTCTTGTTTAGATTCAAAAGTTCGAAGGATTTTCAAGAGTAAATTTCCAAACACATTGGCTTGGGCCATATGAAATTGTTAAATTTTTTGACAATGGGGCAAGTAAAAATCAAGTGACAATGAGATGAAGAGAGAGGTCCACTTTTCTCTGTGAAATGGTCATGAGATTGAAGCCGTATCACAAACCACTCTCAGAGAGAAGAATTTGTCAATAAGTTCCAGGAAAACAGTTGATGTGAAGTTAATAAAGAAGAATCTTCTTCTTCATCAACTCGATGAATTTCTTCGAAGTCATTTAAAAAAAAGAAAAAAAAAAGAAAAAGAAAAAGAAAAATATAAACATGAAAACCAATCACCGATTGGCATGTTTATACGTAAAAGATAGGGTGAAAACTTCGAGTCTTTCCGTACACTCTAACTTTTCCATTTTGTTTCGCAAGCAACTGTTACAAAATCATGGGTTCAAACATCTATCGTACTTATGATCCATCTCATTTCATTTCATTCCATTTACTTATCCATCCATACTCCATTTCATTAATTCATTCATACTTCACTTTATTCCATATTTCATTCATCTCATTCCATACTTCATCCACTCATTTCCATATCAAAATTTAAAAGTTTGATGTCTTTCTGCAATTGAATAACACATGTCATGAATCATGGTGCCATTTCTTATACTTTTCCACTCCATTTCATAAATTGTGGACCCATTCCACTCCATCATTCATTTACATATCCTATTATACCATATTTCATAATTCATCTTCACCATTCCATATAATATTCCACTTATATTCCAAACCACTTATTCCATGATTAAAGTTCTCACAGTAATATCTATAGCTCTTAAACAACATTTTTCATAGCCTAATCGCACTTTCCACTTCCAGACAAGTCATTCAAGTACTAGTGATCCCTGAAGTATAAGACCGACTGCCAGACATTTGAATTGCAACAAGATGATCCGTATATCCATGAACAAGCAAAATCAAGAAGGATTATGAAGACCAATGTTAATGATTTCCAGAGAGAACAAAGCATATAAAGACCACAAAAAAGCAGATGAAAAGCAAAGGTAAAAAGTTCTCAATATGGGTGCAGCATATCATGAAAAACTTTAGTAAATTAGTTATGAATCATTCGAAAAGTTGTTTTGATTATTTTATCGATCACAACAGGCCTCTCCTGCGAAAACTTCGGGATAAAAATCCTTCATTTCAAATCCTATACCCGATCATCATTTAAAAATCTAAGCAAGCAATGTCAAGTGATTGATTTTCTTCACGTCACTCAAATTTAAATCATTTAATGATGATTTTTGAATCCGTTGCAAAATATCTCCGCGGTCTTTTCACTCATTGATTTGTTTTCGACCTCACTTCATTAACTCGTTCCGTAACCAATTTTCATTACTCCATCCCGTAGCCAACCCTTCATCATTTCATTATGTGGCACGAGGGCATTCTATCACCGTGAATTGCAGGTATATTAGTTTGAAAGTTGAAGCCACCGTCACCAAGAAGCAGACACGCTTGAAATTTGAAGCCATTGTCACCGTGGCTGCAGGGTATACTCGTTTGAAGATTGTGTTAATCGTCACCGTGAAGCAAAGAGTATTAATTAAGGTTGAAGTCATCGTCTCCGTGAGCGTAAAAGAGTACTAATCAAGATCACAGCTACTCAGGGCCCGAATGCAGAACTAACCAAATAAAAATACCCTGAAGGATACCTCAAAGCAAGAGAAATGCTGTAACAAAGGATGGCCGCGATTCCTTGAAAAATTTAATGGCTTCCACAAAGAAGTTACTAAAACGTTTAAAAGGTCATTCAAAGGAGCCGAGGTTGAAGTTGGAGATATTAAATTTACTATCACAGTAGGGATTTTTATCGTTAGAAGCAACAAGATTGCCTAGACATGGAGAAAGATGGTTTAAGAACAAAAGAATTTCTGTAATGGATCATGGAAGCGTATCCTCAAGTCACTGTGTATAGATGTCACCGTGTTTAAAAGGGAATTCCTGCTCCCATTAAAGAATAAATAGAAAACATGTTGCTTACCCAACAAAAAAATTTATCACTGAAGGTAGATATGGTACTTTCTATGTTTACCATATTAGGTTGATAATGCATTTCCCAGAAGAAGAGCTTAATTTGCCCTATTTCTTGCTTCAAAGTTTAAAGAAAATGGCTTCAAGTGTCCAAAAGAGAATTCAATTTCTGTGAGACAACCTTATATCACCATGGGTTAGTCAAGATTTTGATTGAGCATCATTTTGAGCAAAATAGGGATAATTGGGATACCTCTTGGTGAGAAATCACTTTCAGGAACCAAAAGAGCCTTTCACTCAACATCACTTACAAAGAGAAGCAAGTAAAATGGAGAGCCTCTAAAATTGAAATCGTAGATAAAGCAAGCTTCAAGAAAGCAAGTGAAGAAATAATCTCCGAGAAATTGACCGCATTAAGAGACAAATTTTAAGAAGAAGAGGTTGGATGTTCTTGCGTGGGTCTCCGAGTTTATGAATAAGTTGCATGAGTATGCAAGAAGCTGCTGGGGGTATGTTGAGTCCCAAGATTGTTCTTTCTTCCATCATACTTCACTCCATTTTCTTTGTCCACTGTTATCCCAAAGCTCAAATGATCAATGAAACTAGCTTAAAATTGCCTTTAAGAATGAATATCATAGTGAACTTGCTAAGTTTGTATTTTGTCATTGTAATACATTTTTGAATCGAATTCAGCTGCTGCACGTGCATATCCGTAGCTAGTTGCCAATTTTCGCAAATGCTCATGTCAAGCATGTTCCGTGTCCTCTCGTGAAAAAGCCACACATGGGTATTCCACATCATGTCCCTACTGCTTTTGTTGTTCACCATGAAGATTGAACTAGACTCGGACGTGGTTTCGTACGTGGAACTCGAGAAGAAGGAGACAAAAATTTAATAGGACAAGGACAAATTCTGTATGTCCTTGTCATTTTACGCCGCCACCTTTAGAGTTCTAACCGATTTTGATATGAAAAGACAATGATCCTTGTATTATCTCAAGTCTCCATATGAAGATTTGCTATAATGTAACCTGAAACCGAGAGACGGTCTTGCATTTTGATTAGATTTCGTGGATTGACCGGCTATATTTCGAAGTCCGAGAATACTCCCCGTTTTTAAGTTATTTTTTCTTTAATGAAGAAGACAACATTTCTTTTTCTGAACGCGTTGAGTTGATCTTGAGCTGATTTCGTGCTACTCGTGGTAGAGGGCCCCGCCTCGTGAGCAAATTTCTTTACTTTTGCAATTTAGATAAGTATCTTAGTTCGTTTTCAAGTTTTTGAAGTTTACGTTCATAGTTAATTTCATTAATCATTATAGCTATACTTGTTTCAAGAAACTCTTTCCAAAAGATCATTACAATGAATAAGAAATGGCTCGTAGTGTTATAGATTTATTTTACAATTCCTTTCGTTCATTATCACAAGCAACTTACTCTAGCAAACTCTTCCAAGATATCATTATGATGACTACACATAACCGTGATACTTTAGATTCGCTTGCTTGTTTACACTGCTTATGCCACCTTGATGACAGAGTTGTTAGAGAAGCAGGGGGGAACACCGACATTTCGTAGGGAGTCTAAACCTCCTTGAAGGTGTCGATGTTCCTTATGTGCCGGGGATGAGAAGAACTCATATCCGTCTCAAATTTTGGAGGACAGAGGATATGAGATAATCGTTCATGGGTGGACAAAGCCGATGTATCTCAGGCGCTCCACCGATTCAACAGAGGATAGTGTACGCCATGCAAAGGTGTACAAGTTTGGTGTCAGCCCCTTTACCGGAAAGTAGTAGGCACCGGACAAAGCAGAGCTGCTACAGCTCGAGTCGTGTGAGATTTGGCATCAGCAGATGGGGCACATGTATCATGGAGCCTTGAGGACTTGCGGGAGATCACTACACAAGGTGTGTCAGATTTCCGCATCGATCACTTCTTGATACTTGCAGAGGATGTGCGATGGGCAAGCTTGTCAACCCCTTTTCCCGGTACAGTGATGCGTAGCCGACCGGGATACTTGATTTGATTCATTCGATGTGAGCTAGCTTCTGAGCTGTCTCATAAGCTCTTTGAGTGGATATGAGTACTATGTTTTATTCATCGATGATCACTCCAGGAGGACCCGGATTTATTTCTTGGAAGACCAAGAGGAGTCTTCAAGCGGTCAGAGTTTAGAGTTTCCTTGTGGAGACACAAGACAGTTCAAGATCAAGTCCCCGAGGTCTCGACAATGGAGGAGAGTACACCCTTGGAGAGTTTGTTGACTATTAAAGCAGGCGTGATTAGGAGGAGTTCATTGTTCTCACAACCCTGCAAGAGAACTAAGCTGCGAGAGGAAGAACAGATCCATCCTGGAGGGCCGCCAAAGCCATGTTACATGATCAGGGGTTGCCATTGTTTTTGTGGGCAGATACCGCAACACCGCTCGTTTATTTGCAACAGAGTCCGCATCGTGCCTTGGGGCACATGATCCGTGAGGAGGCTTTTTCCGGGAAGAAGCCCGATATCGGTCATCTTCGTATCTTTGGGTGCAGTCACTACATACTCCTACATACCCAAGGAGAAGAGGACCAAACCAGAGCCCACCTGTGAGAAGGGTATTTTGTGGGTTGCTGTGCTGAGACCTCAAAGGCTCGGATTTACATTCTGGCCAGAGGAGTTGTTGTCGCTGGATGTGAAGTTCGAGGAGGATAGGGCTTTAGGAGGTCATGTGGAGTTAGAGTATCCT
The DNA here is from genome assembly GCA_034641835.2 of Pinus albicaulis. Lineage (NCBI taxonomy): Eukaryota > Viridiplantae > Streptophyta > Pinopsida > Pinales > Pinaceae > Pinus > Pinus albicaulis. The sequence continues at coordinate 144,977 of JAXQQM020061398.1, forward strand.
CGGACTGGCCGTACCTCAAAGAACAATTTCGAGTCACCAAGGTGATCTAGTGGGCAGATTAGGAGGATCCGTGAGGTACACGATGACGATGTCAAATCCACGCGAGCGTTGGCCTTGCAGTCCGAGGGGTGGTGCTTCGGCAAAGATGCGCAGCAAGCCTCCGCAGCGGGGCTTACCAGGGAGTCCACCGATGGACAGCTCACACGTACCCTTTTCGGCACGACAGTTCAAAAAGGCAGGAGGACACAGACAGACGGGTCAAAGGAGTCTGTGCTCCCGATGATGATGAGGAGGGAGTTTCATTCTCCCGCGTTGGGAGAAGTGTGCTCAGAAGAGGAAGCCGGCGGGTTTTGGTGGACACCTTTGGAGAGGCCACACTGTTACCGAGCTCTAAGAGGCCGGCCGCAGAGTGCATCCTCACGTGAGGTTTTGCAGTCATATGGCAAGTCGGCGCATCCTGACTCGAGCCTTCTAGCGCGGGAGGAGCAGCCTAGCCGCACAGTGTCCTGAGAGGCCATGTAGAGGACATTCTTCATCATGAAGAATGACATGGGGAGTGGTGCCGAAGGCTCGAGGGCAAATCCGTGGTTACTTCCGCAGGGCTTTACAAGGTAAAGCATGCTTCGCATATGGACAAAGATTGGAGAAATCCAAAGCGAGGTTTGTACAGAGGGTTCTCCTGTGTAGAGGGAGTTGATTATGAGGAGACCTTCTTATTCCCGTGGCTCGGAAGTACTTCGATCCGCTCCATTATATCGACAGCAGAGGTGGATGGGCCGGAAGATCCACCGCATGGATGAAGACCGCATTTCTCAATGGTGGCTTCACACAGAGGAGGTATCGAGCGGCCTGTTGCAGACCGAGGTGCATGGGAAGAAGTCCATGTGTTAACGGGGCGATGTCTTCTTTATGGCTCCGAAGCAAGCTCCCGCAGCTTGGTACCTGTGACATGATACTTTTGTGATGGGTTTCACAAAGAGTGAGTGCGCATCCGAACCTTTACCATATTGGGGATAGGTAGGAGCTCTCATTCTAGTGTTGTATGTGGATGACTGGTCATTACAGGTGTGTAGAGACTCATACAGCACCGCAAGAGAGATCTTGCTACGGAAGTTTGAGATGAAGGACATCGGCTTGATGCATTACTTTTTGGGTTTGGAGGTGTGGCAGAGGAGGGGCATTTCTTCCGGGGCAGAAGTATATCATGTGGATATCCTGCGTATTCCACATGAGGATTTCCAGAAACTCCATGTTTCCATACCGATGATCACCAACCTGAAGTCATGCTTCAAATTCGAGTTGGTGAATCCCACATCGTACGTACACCGACGGTTCCTTGATGTATTTGGTCAACACTAGACCGTATATTTGTTTGGTACCAACACGATGAGTCGGGCCATGTGTGAGCCAGGGAAGGTTCACACGGGGTGGCCGCAAAACACATTTTTGCGAGATTTGGCAGGGGACAGCGGGATTGCGTGTCCGGACTACCAGTGGGATGGAGTGAGATTGGCGGTTACATCGATTCCGATTGGGCGTTAAAGCTTCGATGAAGAGCACTTGCAGGCCGTTTTGGGTTGGGTTCTATAGTTGGTGTCATGGTTCGGCTCGGGAAGGCACAAGAGTATGAGTTCAACCAAGGCCAGCTAGTAGTACATCGAGTCTACCAAGCAGAGTATATGGCAAACAAGCCTAGCTAGTTGTGAGCTGTCTGCTTCGCAAGATGTTGCTCAGCTTATTTGTCACCGTTGAGACCTCTGATTTACATCGTGATAATCGTAGCTGCATTAAACTCACTAGAGAATCCAAAAGATTTCATGACAGTCAAAGCATACCTGGATCAAATATCATTTCATCGTAGAGATCATGTTCGTAAAGGAGTCGTGAAGCTGAAAGTATATTCCACCGATGAGCAGTGTTTCGTATATTCTACCAAAGCCTTACTACTGCGAGCAAGCATGTCTACTTTAGAGACAAGATGGGTGTGGTGAGGAACACCTTCTGTGAAGAGGAGTGTTGAAATTTGCTGTCGTGAGATGTGGTTCCTCTCAAGGCTTCGATCTTTGGCCTAGGAAAGTGTCCAAAAGAATTTAATTTTTCTCTAAAGTGACTTTATAATTTTTATAAAGTCAAATCTAATTTAAAAGTGACTTTATGATGTTAAAAGTCAATTTAAAAGTGACTTTATGATAAAGTTGAAGCAAAGTCTAATTTAAAGACTTTTTAATAAAGTCAATGTAAAATTAGAAAGGAAAGTGACTTTGGAAATAAATGACTAAGTGGGTCTTTGTCAGTGGGGTGAATTAAAAATAACAGAAAGTGAGATTTAAATGAGCATTTAATCTCGCCCCAGATCTCAATCTATTTCTGGAAATGATTGGATTTAGGGATTCCCCAAAAGTCACTTAGGGTTAGGTTAAAGGAGGAAAAGGAGGGAAAAGGCTCATTCATTCTTTCATGAGCAACATCGGGAGAAGGAGAGAAGGAGGGTCAAGAGATTTTCCGAGTAAAGGGAGAAGAAGGAGGGCAAGAAGGAAGAGATTTCAGCAAAGGTACAACAACATTTATCAAAGCTGGCCATACCGAGGCGTAAATCCGTGACAAAGAAAAGAGAGTGCGTTGTTTTAAGTGAGGAGGCACGTAAATCGAGGAAGAGGGTACACAGCGTAAGCACGCACTCCAAGGCACAAAAACAAGCACGTTTTTCAAGGAAGAGGGTGGTCGTCATTTTCGGTGACAAAACCGAGAAGAGACACAGCCTACGCCCTTCCGTTTTTTGGCACATTTCGAGAGAGGTTGCCGTACAAAATCTACATGTACCGTACAACAAAGTACCGCTATTCCGTGATGCTTCTCGAGGTGGCCGTACAACATTTAATGCCGTCCTAAGGTGCTGAAGCTCGTTGTCAGCAGTAGCCAAGGCACCCCCGAGGCGACAGGCAAGCACCTGGAATCGAGATAAGTCTCAGAATTCAAGTATAATTTTTCTCGAGTTTTTCCGTTTCACCGTAAAAAGCAATATTCGAAAAATAAAAGAGAAGCTTTCGAATTGGCTTTTCCCAAGAGTTGTAGGGGTTTTTCCGTATTCATGTTGACCAAAAATATTATATAAATGTGTTGAATGGCTGCGTATGCTTGCTGATTTTTTATTTCCGCATTTTCTCCAAGATTCTCGTAAATTTTCCGTAATTTGTGTTTTCGCAAAAATTTATTTTCCAAACTTTGTTGAATGTAAGGATAAGGAAAGGGAATTTTAACTATTTGGAGAAATACAGAACCGAAAAAACCTAGGTGGAAAACAGGAAATTTCTACAAGCATTTACTTGCTCAAAAGGATTCAAGGTTTATCAAATGGATGTAAAATTAGCATTCCTGAATGGAGACCTCAGGAAAGAAGTTTACATGGAGCAAATCCGGTATGATTTGATTCGTCAAGGAAAAGACTTTGTATGCAAACTAAAAAGGTATTGTATGGATTAAAACAAGCCCCCCAGTGGCATGGGTATGCTGTTGGATCACTATCTCGCAACAAGAAGGTTTCAAAAAGGGAGTAAGGTGTAGCAATCTCTACATGAAGATGGACAAGGGAAAACTTTGATCACTCTTGTTTACGTTGATGATCTAATATTTGCTAGCAATGATGAAGAAATGAGCCATGAATTTGCTCTAAATATGTCCAAAAAATTCGAGATGTCAATGATCTACGAGTTGTCTTACTTTCACAAATATCTCAAACTTCTCCGTGTGCATGTTTATATCTCGTGCAAAATATCTTAAAGACATGCTTAAAAGATATGGGATGGAAGATTGTGCACCTATGAGCACACCAATGACCACAGACAAATTAAGCAAAGACGATGATAATTCTCAAATAGATGCAACTTTACATGTCAATAATTGGAGTCGATACTTAATCGCTACAAGACCAGACATTATGTAAGCAAGAGGGAATGGTAGCAAGATTTCGCTCAAGTCCTAAACAATCCCATCTAAAGGGCCTGTGAAAAGAATTCCCGTATACATTCGAAAGGAACGACCGATTTTGCCTTGGTATCCTAAGAGTTCAACTCTATTGTGACAACTTATTCCGATGCCGGGTATTGGCCAGAAGCATGGATGATCGAAAAAGCACCAAGGGAAATGCATTCTTTATGGGAGATTGTCTTGTATCTTGGTTCCTAAAGAAAAAGAACCATCTATATCCCTTTCTACACTCGAAAACCGACACATATAGTCGCCGCCGATCGTTGCACAAATTCTATGGATGAAGGAAGCCTTAAAGGATGTCAACATAGAAACTACAACCAATTACTATTTTTTGTGACAATACTGGGGCGTTTACCTGCCTTTCAAAGAATCCAAAGGATGCACTCAAGAACGAAACATATTCATCAAATACCACTTTTCTTCATGAAACAAGTTAAGCCGAACACAATATCAAGTTGGAATACGTCAATACAAAAGAGCAAAATTGCCGATATCTTTACAAAACCCCTTCCACGAGAAGCATTTGAGTATCTTCGCCAAAAAATGGGTGTCATTATTTATAATTTATTAAATCCAAGGAAGATGTCGTGGGTACAAGATGATGGGGAGCAAGTATTTATTTGGGGAGCAAGTATCAAGCATTGATGTCAAAGGGGAGAGAAGAAAATATCGCTATACAATGACAAAGGGGAGATTGTTAATCCAAACTGTCATTGATGGCAACAAAGTTGAAAGACTTAATCAAAACATGGAAGATATCATTTAAAGTTCTCCTAATGATGCCGCACCGTGACATACACATCGCACTACTGGGTACTATCATGATGACGCTATGACCCCATGATTAAGAAGCCAAGCAATGGAGAAGGTATCTCCGTCCTATATATTTTCTTCGCACTAAAATTAAGGAGAAGCATAAAGGAAAATGAATTTTGGCATCTTGGAGGCAACGCCCAATCACAATGGGACTTAGACCATCTTAAAGAGGACTCCTTCCTCTTTCCAACGAGCCTCATATACCCCAAACCTCCCCGTGGTTAGAAAGATATTGTTTTTTGAAGTTGTGTAATAATTATATTTTTCCGAGTCGACTTGTCCTAGCTCCTTCATGTCGCCTACATCTAGAAAGATGTGTCCATTCTTCTAACGTCAAACTCCGTATAAGTATGACGTCCCATCACTTCATTTTATCATCAAGTTTTCGGTGAAGATAAGAAGAGGACATCAGAGCACACGAAAAGGGTTCACATCTCGTGAACTAAAGAAGGCAGATAGAATCGAGTTAAAGATCCATTTTTTTTGGTATGCTTCTGTAACAACAATTGCACCCTTATACATCAACTTATGAACCGAACTACTAAGGCATATTAAAGTTCGAGCTCCCTTCTGAAATTTCCATCACTGTAATACACCGATGCAGAGAGGGTCTTCGAGATCGTATCAATGTGGTAGCACCGAGATCGGTGGATATCGTTGCCTTGACATCGTGATCGTAATAGCATAACATCGAGTCCATGTATCTCTCGTTTTGTGGCTTGCGGCCCTTATCCGTGGAGACAATCTCGTTGCATAAACCTTGTAAGCAAAGGCTTAATTCTCGCTCAACAAAAGTGTACTATCACTCATTTTCTTTGCATATAGCAGGTGAAGAACTTGGAATGGGAAGCCACTTACTCCTGACCGTGTGAAGGAAAATCTCGTATCAAGAAGTCCTCAGAAGATTGTAATGATGCTCAAGCATTTGTAGACAAGGACAACATATATGACAGAGGTCTCTTGGAAACATTTTACTGGATAGTCAAGAACAATTTTGATCAAATGAATTGAAGGTGAAGATTCTTGTCAAGACAATCAAGTAAGTACATCTCACATTTTCTCTAAAGAATTCTCAAGGATTGGTGTCCTCGAGTTGGAGCTCCTAAACACAAGGTTGGTGCTCGAGAAGATAGGCTTCCAAGCCCCAGATGGCCTGGAAATTTCATCAAAGTCCAAGTTGGTGCTTGGCAAACAAAGTTGAACACTGCTTTATTAAAAGGGGTTGGTGCCCTTCTCTCATCTATTGTATACTATTATTAAAAAGGGATTGAAGTTCTCTTTTAATTCTTAATATCATTATTATATATATCTCTCTCATTGCCTTAATTGTGAAGAATGTAACTGCAATAATTAACAATTGAAAAAGAAATACCGATTCACTCCCCTCCTCAAAGATTTCCAACACCGTTTATCTCCTCAATGCTACTCACATGAGTGGTCGTGTCCCCAGCCCTTGTAGATGAAGAAAGTCCTTTTCTTTCAACTCATTCTTGCTACATGGTCCATCAATCCCGAGCAAAATTCTCCCCGGTCAATCAAGCTTCGGAACATTCTAATAATCTTCTCAACCAACCTTCGTGCCTAGCTCATAAGCAATAGGTGAGACAAGTTGTTCTTCCTCCAAATGCTCAATAATCTATTCCGCGACTCCTCGCAAATGTTATCACGATCTCCCATAACCGAAGAGAAATGGACCTATGTGTGCTATGTCTGGTGGTTGCAGATGTTTCTAATGTTAAAGAAACATTGGAACATCTCTAGAATCAAACCATCACACTCAAGATCAAACATGATCTCAAAAGTCTTGGTCATGGCCATGAATTCTAAAATCTCAAGCTTCTTCCCAAGGAGAGCCTCGGTGTTGTTGTCCAAGTCCCTAGAAAGACTCCACTATCAACTTCGAAAACTTCCCTCATAACATCATCATCAGAGGGAGCTATAGGGGCAAGTAGTCTCATGATGTTACCTAGACAAGATGCAACCTAAAGTCTAAACCCTTCACAAGCTTCCTCCAAGAACTATGGTTGCATGAGAGCAAGTATAGCCGGTTTTAATGCCCAAATTAGTTTTCTCCTTCTAACTGCCTCACTTTGAAATGAGTGAATCTAGCTCATCCAATTTGAAAAGGACTTCTCCATGTGATCTTCATGTGTTTCAACTGTTGCAAGTGCAAGAATTTTGTGTCCAATATCCGGCTTCTTTTGCAAATCATTTGATTGTTTTTTCTAAAGGATGGAATAGACCACTTGATAAAGCTTCCGTTGTCTTGCTTGGATTTCTCGGTCTAATGTTGCATGAAGGTTTAAGGAAACAATTTTTGTGTTTAATCTTTCAATTTTGTTTAGGAATTCCTCCATGATTTAATTCGATGATAACAAGTATACTAAGTTGACTATGTCCTACCAACTTTACATGGCATCCATAATCAACATATTCTGTACTATGACTATACAATGCACATAGCAAATGCAGTATTACTATAACATACCAATATAATTATTCAACCAACTCATAGAACCTCACACTACTCACAACAATACCATACCCCAATAGATAAATCTATCTTCGACAAAAATAAAGCTAAGTAAAGAATAAATTCCCGCAAATAAACTAGGCTCCGTAAATAATTTTTGCACAACAAGATGAATTCATACCAAAGAAAAGAATTTCAACTTCGGGCTTGCCAAAGCAAGCTAAACAATCCCAAGAAAATGTCATCAAATGCAAGGAAATGAACTCTCCTCAAGTCATACGACTCCCGGAAGACAGAATCGTCGGTTGGAAGGAACTTGTTTGGGAGCCTCCAAAAGTGCTCTCCAAATTCTTCCAAATTCCACCACAAACCTAGAAAAACCTGCATGATTTCGCAAATTCTACTGCCCACCGGGACCCAAAATTTTAGGTCACTCCTTCCCACTAGTCAGCCAAATAATTCCATATGTTGGTCTCGGGGGCAATCAAACTCCCCAAAAATTCCCCGCAAAATTAGGAGCCAACTTTGACCCCCACCGAAAAACCTTAAAATGTTTTGCTTGATCATTGATTTCAGTAGCACTGTGAGGCCTATGCCTCAAAATTTGAAGGGAGGTTAGGATAATTGTATTCCGTAATACCCATAAATCAAGCTGGGAAATTCTAACCCGCAGGATGTTTTATTAAAATAGCTAATTATTTTTAATGCATGCCTAAGTCTAAACTTAGTGCAATTAAAATAATTAAAGTGTATTACTTAATTGGGTGTGTGAATCTTCTAGAAAAAGACAGAGATCAATATGATATGAGCCATTGATTAGAATCTAATTCGGGCCGTTGATTTCTTTAATGAGAAGATTATAAGAAGGACATCGATGGGCATTTGGAGAGACACATCAAGTGAGATCAAGAGATTGATTTCTATGAGCAGCTGCCATCAGCTTGGCAGTGGAGGAGATCTGCCGAGGAGATTTTCTCACAGTTGAGTGCTGCGTAGATAGTTTCTGGTTGGAGATTTCCCGAGCCGGGACACAACGCAGAGAGGGAAGAGAGAAATCCGTAAGAGGCAACAAGGGGCCACGTTTAAGTGCCACTGCAGCTGGGCGTGCAGTGGGCACGCCAGCTCGTGAGGAGATCCGCAAATTTGTTGAGGGTCGATCGGGCCAGGTGCCGGAGTTGGGGTGTGAGACCGTGAGGGGCCGAAGATCGAGCATCCACCCGGCCAGACCGATCAATTCAGAGGAGGACGCATTCCTATCACCGTGGACGAAAGTCACAAGAGATTGACTACGTGGAGACAACAAGAAAGGCGCATGGGACCGGCCATTTCGAGGCCCGGCCGCGCGGGACGCTTACAATGATAATCGTGAGGTCTTTATCACTAATTTTTATGCGCGCCGTACTCTTTGTATTTGATGCACAAGAAGGCATCCTAGATCGTATTCGTAACCATCGCTTAATAATACAAACCCTCAAATGTTGGCACCGATTTTCCCGAATTGGGTTTTTTCTTTGTGGACATTAGTCCAAACACCCGTGTCAATTGTGTGTATGTTTATTTTTTCTTGCCTGCCTTTGTTTTCGCATATAATTTAATTATAAGGTTGTCGTTGTATTTACTTTGATATTTACAAATAACACAACAACAACTTTATGGAATTAAAAGTAGGAGTAATATCAGCTTTTCGCAGGGGATTCTGGGTTTGTCGAATTTTCATATGGTATTGAAGCATAGGTGAAGCAAGAGAGCAGAGGGCAGAGATCCTAATGTTGGAGCAGAAGAGGGAGATCGAATAGTTGCATTGGTAGCAAGACGAATTCCGTATGGAACTGGCACTCACCAAGGAGGGAAAGATTTTGGTGGAAAATCCTCTCCGAGGAGTCGATAGAGAGAAAATATTTCCGAATGAAATTTTACAAGGATGCCGCAGGGAGCAACGCAGACGCACGCGCAGCGCCCTTCGTGGATGCAAAGTTACTGCAAAGATTTACTCGGTGAAAAAAAGTGTTAGAAGAAGGAAGGGAGGCATTGAGGGAATTCTAACCCTAGAGAATTTCTTGCTCAAAAATTCTGATTTCCCACGTAGAAGCAACGTAAATCAAGATTTATTTTGCTCACTCCGGCCAGGGAGTGTGTGAGCCGCCAGGCCGAGGGTTAGAGGCAACATTCGACATTTGTTTTCGGTGAGATGGCAAAGGAACCAGTGTCAAGGAATCGAGACCCATGGAGGGTGCTCAACGTGTGATCCAGCGGCATTCTCTTCTAGATGAGCATGATCTCAAACCCTTCATCGATAGTGTGGTAGCTCGTTCCCGCATCCGCATCCATCAAGGCCTACAAGAAATATATGGCTAAAGCTAAAAGGTCGATCCTCGACGCAGTGAGAGATCACATTGACTCATACATTTTTGGCAAAGGGACCGGCCAAGGAGATGTGGGATGCATTGGCTACGCTTATATGAGGGATCTTCCGAGTAGCGAAGATGTTCCCGGAGAAGATGAGATCCAGCCAGGATGCGTAAAGGGGAGCTACGATAGGGTCAACGCCTGTGCTACAAAGATGGTGAGGTTGCCCCCGAACTACCGAAGAATGGCAAGTCTTGTCCGCAGTATCCCGGGTAGAGAGAAGTTGGCCGGATTGGGAAGGAATGTGGGCCGGCTTCTTCAAACAGAAGAGATGAGGTGAGACTTGGGTCAAGTGTCAGATGGCAAGAAAGAACACGGGACGAAGCCCAAAGAGGAGGAAGAGAATGCAACCCTTGCATCAAAGGAAGCAGGAGCAAAATAATATGCATAGTTGACGTCTCAAAGATCAAGTGTTTCCTGTGGTGAACTTGGTCACTACGTGCCGCGTTGTCCTCTAAAAAAAGAAGGACAAGGATGAGAAACATGATCCACAAGCCGCAACCGTGGGGATAGAGGAGGAGGAGTTTGTGATGATTGCCCACATATCTAGGGCAGAATTAGGGTGGTCTAGAACCGTAGTTCAAAGAGTCGTGATGGGCAGATCCGAGGAGTCCACCTCTTGATCAATACCTTGCTATGGGAGCTCATATCAAAAGTAGCAGGATGGACACAAGAAAGTTGGTGCAGTAGGAGGCCGAGTGACAGCTGCAGCGGGCTAAGTGCGCCAGAGACCGAGCAACAGAAAGCAGCTCAGCAGTAGTTGGGTGGGGCCAGCACAAGGCAAGTAGGCCGAACAACGCAGAGGCTTTCCTTCACAGGTCGCACGCATCAGCAGCCGCCGATTTTCAAGACGTATGCACTGCGTCGAGCACTTAGTTCAATATTTTGGATGTTTTTCTTCGCCGCAACAACACCAAAGTTGGGAAAAGTATGCGCCACGTGGCATGCAGGTCAATAACAACATAGATGCAACATTTGCGCAGGAGTTGGTGGGTAGTGATGTTAGACATCAACAACGCAGGGAGATGTTACAGAGTCGTTGTATGCTTTAGTTAGCTGCATTACTAGAGCACATTCCTCGGGACAAGAGGGAGTGTTGATTTCCAGCATCATGTGTGCTCTATGCCCAAAAATTTGCAGGGAGGCTAGAACATACGTATCCAAGAAATTTTGCAACGTTTTGGGAAATTCCACCGGAGGATGTTTTATTAAAATAATTATTTATATTTTTAATGGATGACTAAGTCTAAACTTAGGAATTGGAACACTAAAGTGTATTAATAGAACTAGGTGAATTCTAGAAAAAGACTGAGATTGAGTCAATATGAATCTAACTGGGCTGCTGATTTCTCAACGAGAAGATTATAAGAAGGACATCTATGGGCATTGAAAGACACATCGAGTGAGATCAAGAGATTGATTTCTCAAGTGAGTACCAAGAACAACAGAGAGATCGCCTCGAGGAGATTTTCAAGTAGTTGAGGGGTTAAGAAGAAGCTTTGGCTGAGATTTGAATGAATACAACGCAGAGGGTAGAGAGAAATCCTTAAGAGGCAAATACGTAAGGATACACAAGGCAGAGCCACATAGAGGCAACACTGAGCCCGTGAGGAGAATTACAAAATTTGTTGAGGTCGTATTGTTTCAAGGAGCCTGAGCCTGGGTGTGAGACTCGGAGGGCCAAAGATCGAGCATCCAACCAACAGATTGATCATCTAGAGGAGTGACCCGCTCCTATCACCGTGACGCGTATCCGCGCAAAGACAACGCGTAGGCGACTTTGGGATTGGCCATTTTAGGGCTAGGCTCATGGCCTGACGCTGGAAGGATAAGGTGAGTGTATTTCACTAATTTTTCTCGCCACGGACTTTCCGTATTGGATGGCTAGTAAGCATCCTAGATTGTATTCGTAACTATTGCTTGAATAATACAAACCCTCAATCGTCACACCAGCTTTTCCACATCAGCTTTTTTCCACATTAGTCCAAAAACAACAACACGAATGTGTTTTTTTTTCTTGCTTAGTTCTTTGCTTTCCGGACATAATTTAATTAGTGAAGGTTGTCGTTATCACCGAGAAAAAATGAAACATCACTGGATACATTCAGAGTCCAGGCCACATAAGTGCCCATAGAACACACATTGCTAAGGAAAATTTTAAATTTTTCTTATTAGTCTATCCTAAGGTCCAAACCCTCCCCCATTCAAGTCTTTTCATGTCACATCACCATGATTTCCATTACATTTCATTTCCAAGCGCCATAACTCGAAAATGTCATTTTAGCTACAACTCCAAGTATTTCTAGTGAATGACAAAAAACGCACTTTTCGCTACAAACTCATAATACTTTCGTAGCGAAACTCGCCGTAAATACACTAAGAACACTACGAAAGGAGGTATTCCTTGCCCGTTCTTTCAAAACAACACAGGTGTTAGTCAATGATTGAAAGGGTTAGGATGATGCCATTCGAGTCAATTAGGCTAGAATCAAGGTACAATGGTCATGGCCGTAAGTCATTCTTACCATTTTAAGTATGTATGAGTCATAATTATGCCATGAGTTGTCATCGTAACTTAAAATCTTTCCCAATTGTCATTGGTCATTCTCCATTCCTCTTTGCATGTTATTGAGCTCGGAGAGCTATTTCACTAAGCCCAAGCCGTGGGTCGGCATTTTCAAAGGTTGCGTGTGTATCATTGATCAAGCGAGGCCGAAATGGCAGAAAAGTACCATGGCTAAGCAAAGAGAAAGACCAACAAAGGTGGCCACCGTTCCCGCATATATTAATTTCATTACAATCAAAATATGATAACCATATCCTATAGCTTCAAATTTTCAAGAAATTGTGTGGTGTTTGTAGTTTTGCCAAAGATTGCAAGGATGCGACCATGTGCGTTTCTAAAGAGTTTTCCCTAAATTTCAATGGGATAGATGCAAAAGGGAATGTCGAACCTCACTATAACACCAGAGACTATTATGTGCCAAGAACATGAATTCCAAGAGGAGAAGAACAATGGTTCAAAGGTTTCAAATTTAACATGCTGACCGTAAAGAGTTTATCAAGCCAAAACATAGTGAGGTTGACCTGACAATGCCATTCCAAGGAGCTACATGGAAAGACAATTTCTCAAAGCTATTGCTTATCATTCGTAAATACTTCACTTGTATGATATCATAAAGTGTATTCTTACCACTATTTTTGCCATTTCCTTTGTTGGTAACTTTTGATCTACCTTTACTTATATAGAAGCTTAGCAAAAATGGCAAGATAAAGTTCAAGCTAAATCAAGGAAGTGAAACCCGTCTCTACTGTTTAATAAAATTTTATTGTTGTTTAGAGGAGTTTAAAAGACTAGGCAGAGACTGTTTTTTTTACCATGGTCTTAGTGTTTTTATTATCCCAAAGACTTTTAAATGAAAAGTAAACAATGTTCTGTAGAGGTAACAAGAACTCTTTAGGAGTAAGAATAAAGTAGAACCAAGAATTCCATGAAAAGAGCAATTGCGTAAAGTTGATACACCTCGCAAAACAAAGCTTCACTGTGAGCAAACATGGCAACAAAAAGATTACAAGAAGCCAAACAATATCTAAGGGCAATTTAGAAGACATTTCGTATGCTATTGGATATTTGGGAGACTCCAAGAGTCCAAGTCAGAGGATATAGACGAGGAGAAAAGAAGCAATAAGCTAAACGCAAAGAAGCTGAGCTAGTTATGGAGTGATGTAGGCTCTTATGTTTCAAAGCCAGAAACCCATGAAAAGACATACAAAACTCTTGAAAGTAGTAAAGAAGTCTTTGTGAGGGTAACTAACACCGTTCAACCACCACCAGTATCATTGACCTATCATCACCGCAAAAGAAGATTCAAATATCAATCAAAAGAAAAGAAAGGAGAAATCATTGAAAAAAATGTAGATTGAGGTCCTTAAGGAACTCAGCTTGAAGTTAGCAAATCATGAAATAAATGCTCTTGAAGATAGAGGCAAGGAAACATAATGTCCAAAAAGTGCAAACTTTGAGAAAATGAAAGAGATTTTTAAGAAAGGTGTTGATGTTGTGTCAAAGACCTTAGATGATACACATCAATTAATCAAATGGACTCGCTATCGAGGAAAGAGGTGAAGCATGTTAGAAGAATGAACTCCGTACTTCTGAAATCTAAAGAACAACAAAAAACTAGGAGGACCAAGTCAAAGACCTCCAAGAGCGCTTAGAATTAATACATGAGGAGGTGGAGAAGAAGGGCTTAAAGATGACTATAGTTGAGGAACTTATACCAACTCATCATTAATGAAGAGGAAACACCTCAAGGCTTTTAAGTTGAGTTCGATTATGTTTTATGAGGTTAATGGCATGCTGAAGACCAATTTTATATACCGGAGGTTACTTTTTTTGAGGCAAAAGGTCAAAACTGAAATTTCACAAGCTTTTCCACAGCTTTCGTAGCGTTTCCTAGGCTCGGGTTTGGAACAGCACGAAAATTTCGTAGTCACTTTTTCCTTTAAAACCACTTTTCGTTATAGCCTTTCATGGGGAGAATGGTGATGGTGAGGTGTCATGTCAAGATGGACACCATGCAAGAGCAAAGAAGCAAAATTTTTGAGTGAAAAAGTCATTTTTTTTGAACACTACGAAAGGACGCTATGAAACCTCTCGTTTTCACAAATATGGAGTCACGTTCGAGGGTTTTTGAGCAAGCTTAAGAGCAGCTTTGGACAAAATGGACACATCCAACAGTCAAGGACCTCATGAAGCAAACATCAATGACTTGAAGACCATGTAATGAAGACAACTCATCAATCAAGTTTTCGTTGAAGATAGGACTCGTTTTCCCGAAAATAGGATTTGGTTCCATATGTTGAGGAGGATATTTAAGATGTCAAGTAGTGACTCAGCCTATGTCATGCTCATTCGAACATGTGAGGCTTAGTTGTCGTATATGAATCGTTTTAAGAGATAAGGTAGTTTGATGTAAATAAATAGGAGTTTGAGTCCTATTAGGAAAATGGTTGTTTTAGAGTATATCCGTCATTTTCTGATTAAAAGACATGTTTTTATGTTATGTAAGGTGTCATTAGAAGAATTCGCTAACCCAGCTAAGTGTGCGCATCATCTTTGATGTAAGAAGGTCTATTTAAAGGTAGATTATCGAAGTTGTAAGGGGCCGGAGATTTTCGCACTACCGTCGCTTTATGTAATTTGACTTATACGTTGATATAGAGGACTTCTTCTCGACCAACCCGAGATTCTCATGGAGTTTTTAATACCTTTCCGATCTATATTTATGTGTACCACCTGCGTAGATTTCATCTTTATTACTCAATTCATATGTTTATGCTCCGACTTCCTTTATTGATGAAATGATCGTGTTGCCCTATGTTCTATGTGTGATTTGGCTCGTTAAAAACCTTATCCGTCTCTCAACTTCCATGTCAAGAAACCTTGCCACCGAATCCACCGATTTGTTGACTCCATAAGCCCAATGGTTGCAGACCAGATTCTTTTCAACCCACATACATCAAAATCAAGTTACTTTTCAAATAACGTAGTTAGCCATCTAGTTTCATCATTATCTAATATCATAAACCCCTATGAGAGAGCCCTCTCGTACTAAAGAGGCTGTTCTACCACAAGTCGGTTTGAAACAAGGATATAGAGTCATTCCTCGATTAGGCAACCAATCAAGTGCAATTTTTGTGATAACATCCGCAATTGTATTTATTTTGATATTTACAATTTAACACAAGAAATAATTTGTATGGAATTAACAAGTAGGAGTAATATTAGTTTATCAGTAAAGAGTGATTCCCAAGCTTATCGAATTTTCACTATTCCGATTTCCCCGGAATTACCCAAAATTGGTGCATATACCAACCGAATAATAAAACGTATTATTGAACAAAAAGTAAATTTTGGCCCTCGAATACCACTGAAAATTTGCAAATTTAACCATGGACTCTCTCAACAAACCCACAAAACCATAACATTTTGAGCTAATTCCAATGGCCCAAATGCTCAAATAGTGTGAAAATCCCAACTATCCCAACAATTTGCTCTACATAAGAACACGTATTTCTACCCTCGAATATCGCCCGGAAAATTATGAAATTTTAACCACAAACTCCTCTCACAAAACCTAAGAAACCAAGAAAATCTTGGGTAGATTCCGTAAGATACACAGAGAAGCCCCAATTTCGTGCAAGTTTCCTACTCGCCCAACTATGCACATTGCTCCAAATAAGATAAATTTGTACCACAATGCTCCTACACTTCTGCATCCAACGAATTCACAAAATCACAATGAGATAAATTTCCCGCAAAAACCTTTCAAAAAATAAATTGGTTTATGACAGATAGACTCGTCCAACAACAAACTCACCCCAATCGATAAATTTGGTTCTCGTAAATAAACTAGGCTTGGGAAAATAAATTGGGCTCCAACAAATAAACTCAACCCAAAAAATAACGTCGGGCCCATCAAGAGAAATTTAACACAAGAGGAATAATTTTGGCCCCGCAAAATAATCTCAGTTTCAGAGATAAATTCGACCCAACAAAATAATTTTTGGCCTAGCAAGATGAATTTGACCCAAAAAAATAATTTCGCCTCCTAAGGAAATCGCTCTCGTCCTCCAAGAACTATAAATTCGACCTCTACTATCAAGCAATAATTTTTGATTTGATGTGGCTGCATCAAGTTCTCGAATTGGTGCAATAATGAATAATCTAATAAGAAACAAATAAATCCCTACCAAGAGATCAAATCTGAAGATAATTTTGATCCCTTCAACAACCGTAACTCAATTCGTAGAACATTTCTCAATCTAAGAAACCCTACCGTTAAACCTTGATGGTACTTCTCCTACTTGATTAATATACAAGTAATTAATTTGAATATTCGAATAACAACGAAGTAAATACACTAACGACCTACACATAAATCATTTCATCGAATGGCATGTTCATATGACAAAGTGAGGATGATTTTCTGACAATGTCCCCGGAAAACCCAATGCGCGAAAACCTATGTGCTTAGCTCGGGAGGGTTTTTATTATTAAGCAGATCTCGAATACAACATTCGGCACCAAACTTGGTTGGCCCTCAGAGAAAAATACTAAGAACAATACTTTCTCCTTGGAGACAAAAAATATGGCTGATTCGTACTCTCCAATGGGATTTACAAGAACTTTGAGCCCTTTCAAGCCCGCGCGCGCAGAAACCCCGCCGCTCACCCCAAGCGCTTCTCGTCCGTGTCGGCCTTTTGCACGTTGAAGGCTCACGCGCCACCCCTGGGGCGGGCTGCGTTGTCCTCGCGCCGCTCGACCGGCCCCTCTGCCGCCCGCGTGGCCCCGTTACCTTGCGTGGCTTCGCTCGGACGCGCAGCCGCCACGCTCGCGCCGGTCCCGGTATGGGCCGCCTTCGCCGCTGTACTCTTGGCCCGGGATCAAACCATCCCTCGCCACATCGCCCCTCGATGCATCAAGAATCGTTTCCGAAATTCTTAGCAAAACCACGCCCAGAATTTCTGGCCTAGCTTCCCAGGTTCGCCAATGTGTATTCTCTCCTAAATCGAATTCCAAGCTCTTCTCTTATACTTTTCATTGGAACACGAACATTGTGATCTAATCTCTAATCGACTAAGATTAGAAGTCGCTGATCCATTTACTCTTAAGTCATTCTCATCACATGTTTAATTCTAATTCACTTTTAATCTTTTAGTTTTCCCAAGTTATCTAGGGTCCTTAATTAAAAATATTAATTAGACTAAATATTCTTTAAACCTCGATGGAAATTTTCAAATGCTTTCCTGGCTTCGGAGATCTCATGTACTCCATCTCCTCCACAAAAATTTGGGAGCCAGAGCACATCCGATGTCACCCTGCATCTCAACACTCCCTCTTAGCGAGGAATGTACTCTAGCACACACTTCACCCCGAAGCATTGCCTGGACCTCTCGGCATCTGCCTCCGCGCCGATGCTTGGCCTGCCGGCCCTTCATCATCGCGCTCTGCTGCGATTCTCCGCATCGCCGCCCGCGACCGCCATCGGCCACTGCCATCCGCATCGCAACTCCCTCTCTAATCGTCGCATCGTGCCGTCAACTGATCGGGGACCGGGGTGAACTTTCAGGCTTCGAGAGTAAGCAATCGAAGGACGCCTACCCAATGACAAGACAAAGCCGCTGGGTTGCATCTCATCACCGAAGCTCCATAGGCCGGCCGTCGCGTTGTCCTCCTCGAAGCCACCACGCCGGCTACAACTCCGCACCGCGTAAGCATGCCTCCTTTGTGTCGCTAAAGTCCCATCGTCTCCTCTACGTTGCTGCTCTACGCTCGCCGCGTTTCGCACTACGCCGCTCCCTCTACAACGTCCCGGCACTCCTCCTCGCCTCTCGCTTCATTGTGATCCTCTCGCACCCATTGTTCAGTCATTCCTCGCTATTGTCTTAAGCCTCCCATAGCACTGACATGATCCAAGAGTTTGGCTACTCAAGGATCCCCGCCACCACTCGTAGCCGCTCTGCGCATCAATATCGCCCCACCTCTTCTCTCGAGGTACATAAGCGCCATGGCTATGTCATCGTCGTGAGCCATCGTCTCTGCTACCGCAGCCTCCCCCACCGAGCTTCGTCCTTCTTCCTTCGAGGACAATTGCCGACGAAGTGTCCAAGTTCATCACATTGGAAACATTTGATCTAGATAGATCACGCTTTCGCCTTTCGTCGGCTTGCAGATGCCGGTCAGATCTTCCTCTTCGTCCTTCTTCACCTGCTTGATCCTATGGTCGGGCTTCGTTCTCTGTCATTCGGCTGATTCTCCTCTTGTCCGAGGATAACCCACATATCGTCCCGCCTTGAAGGTTCTGTCACCAAGATGCTTTGGATAAACGTTTCCCAATCCTCTCAGGATCGAATTTAGAGTAGTCCTCACCAAGACATCATCCACCGTAGCCCCCATGGCAATCAACTGATCTCGAATCGTCATAGCCTGAAGAGAAAAGGATCAATTTCCTCTCCTTGGTCATCATAAATAACCTCATCCGATTCTCTGTGGAAGCATTTTCTTTTGGACAAATTTCCCTTTGATACATTGTGGTTAAAGCTTTCCACATCTCATTAGCCATCTTCTTCTGGGCCATGTGTGGTACCACATGATCTTTAACCTCGTCCATGATGAAGCGCTTTGGATCGTGCCACCGTCATCAGGCTTCGCTAGGAGAGTCATACCTGCTGTAGCCAAGACACTTTCTACATTCTCCGTATACCGTATGCCTCCAAGACTGTCAGATTTTGCCTTCTAGATAGCAAATTTGGGATGCCGCCGTCCAACCCATCTCGATCATGCGCGTTTGTGGCGCCATCTCGCTCGTAAATACTTCCGTTGGAACGCATCTTCTCTCCCCGCTCTCACCGTAAACCGACCCTAGGGGTCCTTGGAGAAAAAGGCACCCTTCTCGCTCCCTCCGAAAACCGATTCTTCCCTGAAATTTCACAACACAACGAATCATTCTCTTGATCACCCCATTTATCGATCCGCGTACTTTTTGCAATGAAATCTACCGAGCAATCGGTTTCTCCTCCCGCTCGTCAACTTAGCTAGGCACGATTTCGTACCTGCGAGACCCCACCCCGTCAAAGAATCGCTAAAGATCTCAAGCCTTGCCGTACCACGACAAATCTACACAACACTCAAATCGAATGTCACCCCGCCGGCTCGTGAGGAGATCGGGGTTTCGGGCTGCAGCCTTCGCTGTGCACGATCGTGCAACGCAAGCCGCTCCTGCGTCCCTTCCGGAAGGGACCGCGCCGTTCGTTGCCACCTGCACGAGATCGCGTCGCCCTTGCGTAGCCTCCGCCGGGACCGTCCCTCCCGATGTCGCGTCACTCCTCTCCGTATTTTGTTAGCCACCGCGCTCCGCAACAAATACAACCGTGTACCGATTTGTCAGATATCCAAATTTTGATCCCAACGTTCGATACCATGTGAAAATTTTCAATTTAAGAAACCCCATCGTTAAATCTCGATTACTTCTCCTACTTGATTAAATATACAAGTTATTAATCCGAATATTCGTAATTAACAACGAATTAAATACAATTAATAACCTACACATACAAACATCATTTACCGAATAACATGCTCATATGACAAAGTGACGATTTTTCTACAAATGTCCCCCGAAAATCCAATGCGGAAAATCAAAAGTACTAGCTCTGGAGGGTTTTTATTATGAAGCAAAATCTAAATACAACATTTTTGGGCACCAAAATTGGTTTTCCCTACAAAGAAAAATACGACAACAATACCTCTCTCCTCGGAGACATAAAATATGGTTGATTCACACCCTCAAACGGGATTTACAGAACTCGAGCCCATTTTGGCCCACCGGAAACCCCAACACTCAGCCTCTCACCCTCTCGCGCGTCCCTTTCCGGCCCGCGCCCGCAGCTCGGGAAGGGCCTCACAAGCCGCCCCGAAGGGCTTACGCCGCCCATGCGCCGCCCGACCGGGCCTCGCGCGTCTCGCCCGCGTGGCCCATGCCGCCCGCGCCGCCCTCGCTAGGATTGCGTAGTACCTCGCCGCCTCTCGCACCGACCGTTATGCCGCCTTCCCCGCCGTGTACTCTTGGCCTCGGGATCAAATCCACCCTGCCAATACCGCCCGCCGCACCGCAAATTGCGCCCGAAATTCTGAAGAAACCACGCCTAGAATTTCTTGTACTAGTCACACTCCGCCAATGTGTGTATTCTCCAACTGACCCCAAGCCCTTCTCTTATACTTTTCTCGTTGAAACATCAACGATCGTGATCTAATCTCTAATCGACTGCTAAGATTAAAAGCTGCTTGATTTTCGTCACGTAAGTCATTCTCATCACATGTTTAATTTAATTCACTTTAATCTTTTAATTTTCCTAAGTTAGACTTAGGGTCCTTAATTAAAAAGATTAATTAATTAAATATCTCTTCAACTTGATGGAATTTCTTCAAACGCTTTCTGGGTCTTGGAGATCTCACATACTCCATCTCCTCCACAAAATTTGGGAGCTACAGCACATATGATGCTACCCCAAAATCTCAACACTTCGGCATTGCAAAATCTTCAAAAACTAGTTCCTCTTGAAACCTTAACTTGAGCTCCCAAAATACTCCACAATATTGTCTCAAAATTGATCTGTAATAAACCCTTGAACTTGGTCTTTTTCAAATCAATCCCAAGACTAAGCCAAGATCAGCTCGATACCACCGTAATGTCCCAAACGCCCAAAAATTTGGAACGCTCTTGAAATTTTAACTCAGGAAACTCAAATAAAATTTTCCATTCAAGAACAAAAGATTTCCATGTAAAATAGTCGCAGATTTAAGCGTCAACACTATAAACAATTTGCATAACATAAACCCCAATATTTAATACGCAAAAAACAAAAATAGAATATGCAACCGAATAATAGACAATATACACACATAGAAGATCTCAACCTTATTTTATTAATATAGAATACGCCGGTACAAAACCGGAAATGGCCGAGGTAATGGCCCGAAATAGATCTACAATAATGCTCTAATTAGCCTCGAAAAACAAACCGAAAATCAATAAATTGTAAACCTGTGGACCTTAAATGGATCCACCAAGGGAAGAGATGGGTGCTCACCCACTCCTCACCGAATCACCCAAGGTTTCCGTCTTAAGCTACATCCGGCGCAGAGAACCAAGTTCTCAAACCTCTCACACAAGACAATGATCGAAATCCCGTATATCTCCAAATGGCCTCCTCCTCGCCTTTATAGAACTCGATGGATAGATCTCCGGTTTCAGGAAGCATCTTATTTTATTATTCTAGAAGATCCTCCATCGACTTTATCTTAGTGACTTTTTATTTAATTCTATTTCACTTAAGTCACTTTTGGGCCTTTCGCCTCCAATTAATTATTTTTCCTTTTTAATTAAATGACTAATTACGCTCATTTTTAATTATGGAAAATGTTAAATTGCCCACCGTTCTCTCTAGCCACTATAAGTTACTTCTCAAGATCCCATTCTGAAGATCTTCGTATTCCGTGCTCCAACGAGCTATTACATTTATAGGTGTTCCATTAAATAATCTTCTCTGAATGCCACCGAGCATAATTAATTAATTTAGGCTCCATAATAATGTTAATTTTTGAAAGTTGTCAAAATGTGACTCGAACGAAAGACAAATTGTGCGGATGATGAAATATGCCAAGGAATGCCATCGCATCCGTAAAAACTCTTCAAAACTCCTCAAACCCCGATAACACAAACGTGTTGCCATGGCCTCGCCATCCCTTGTCCCGGAAATCCACCCTGCCATAATATCCGTTATAGCATCATTTTTCACCCTCGTGTGATTCATGATTGTCTCTTTGGCCTTGGGCACCCATTCTTACGTACTTGAACAAAATTCATAAAAAATGTTGTTAAAAATCCCATACGTTTATGCCCCGTACTTTTCTCGCGTGTATACGCGAGTCCATACACACTTTTCCGCGTATGCCATTAAAATCATTAAAAAATATATAAAAATTCCCTATTTTCTGGCCGGGTTGATGGTTACTCCCGTAGTTCAACCACCTGAAGACGTGGCCAACTGCTTTCCAATCGATTGAAACTACTTTGAGGAGTATAAAAGCCCTCATGCATGGCCTAAGAGAGAGAGAAATTTATAGACATTATACTTTGTTGGAATCCCAATTCAAGTCCGATCGTGCCTCCGCACTTCTCCCGCATTTTTACAGAAACCCTTGTTTTTTGGAGATGTTCATCCGTTTATATGTCATCTCGTGTGCACAAGTCTTGAAAGTATACTAGCGAGGCAAGGTGGGACTGATCTTACAACTATTTTCCGTTCGAAGATCGTGGAAGGATTAAGGTGATCTCTCCACTTTTTATTACCGGTATGTTGCTCGTAATGAAGAAGAACCATCTTGTTCCATCTACGTGTTAATATCTCGCTTGCATATGTGAAAAGATTATTATTTAAGTTACTTATTATTGTTTATATGATGTTTCACATGGATTTCTAATTTTAGACATTTAGGATAGATATATGTCGTACGTACTCAGATTTCCGTGCACGTTTCTTCTTGGTTTTCAAAGTTGAGGAGGAAGAAGGGTTGTCAGTTTTGACCTCATGGGATCTACATCAAACGTAGGATTACGGTGAGTTCTACTATCGATGTTATCTAGTTTTTAGCATAAAGTGTGGTTGTGTGAGTCCTTCTTGAATAGCATGCTCCCGATCCGTGGAGGTTTTGACCTGAAATAAAACTCTGTGGAGTTATTTGATGTTTTGTCCTTCAGCCCTGCGTTGAATCAAAGAAAAATCATAGTAAATGGTAAAGAAGGGTGGAAAAATCAAGGCTCTAAGACTCTCATGCACTCCACGATTGCTCCCTCCTATGCATTATATACCCAAGTGTGGGCTTCCCGATTAGCTACTCTTATAACCTCGACATGTGGTTCAATATTGCCCTTTCCAATTCCCTACCCATCTTCATCTCTTAATCACATGCTACCACCATTTGAAGGATGTACCTTGGACATACTATCCCCTTTAAAGGTAGAAACCACCTTAATAGGATATCCGTTAACCCTTTGAGCTCGGAGACATTAGCACATGCCAAAACCCACTATGGAAGGACATGCATTATGAAGTGCCCACCGTTGTCCATGGTTTGTAAGCTCTTAACTCGATTTCTTAAAATGACTTCTTGTACCGGAAGGGCAGGGGACGATTGGATCAAGGCGTGTGATTGTGAAGTGGTCTCCATTTTGGGTTTGGTCTCCCTATATGGGGTCCTAACCCCTTCAGAGGGCTACATTGGCACATGTGAATGGTAGAGAGCCACTGCCTCCACAATAGTAGAAAATATTCCATGGATCCCCATAGATGTTCGGGGAGAGATTGCTCGAGATTCACCTATGGACGCAGAAGATGCACTGACACTATGCCCAACCGACCCCACAATTGTACCATGCATGTAATATTCCAAATTAGCACCAAACCTAATTGGAATATTATTTTTGATTAAATTTTGCTTTTCCTAATGTTGGACAAAAATAAAGGGTAGGGGACCTACAAATAACAATTGGTCAAAATAAAGCCACTTCCTAAAGTTACTAAGTGTGAAACAAGGGCCTAGTGGTGGGGTCGAGTTGTCCTTAGGTGGCGCTCGTGGAGGGGGTACGAAGAAGGCAACATGTGAGTGGCCGGAGGAAGGCAGCACGTGAGAGTGGCTCAAGGAGAGGCGCGCAAAGCCAAGGTGGGGCCCAAGGAATGCAAAGAGCTCTCAATGGACAAAGGAAGCAAAGGCCTTATTCCTCATTCATTCGGGCTAATTTCTTCTGTCAATTTGATTGAGCACGCTGAGCCGAGAGCCAAGTTTGGTGCTGTTGTTTAGCACACGAGACTTTCGGCGAGATCTCAACCTCTATCTCGGGGACTTCTAAGTGCCCGCACAGAGAGGAGTTCTACATTTTGTGAGGGAATTATCCATCAGCGTAACCATGTGATAGCGTAGCCTCTTCGGACCGCGCAAAGGTGGACGAGACCGGCAGCTGCGCAGTGGTGTTGGTGCCAAGATTGGAGAGAAGAGACCCTCATCAAGAGATTTGGAGGGGGAGGCTGGGGCCACCTCCTACATTGATTTTTGTAGCATTCCGAAGGCATTTCCTGCATAGCCTTTCCAAAGGGTTCGATTTCCCATAGCTTTAGTGAGCCAAGCCCAAGAGGGCCAATTTCTGGGTTGAGCTTTCTGCATCCTTTTCCTGGGTTTTTGTGGGTTTGTTACAGAGTCTAATGTCCAATTTTAATTTTTTGATAAGGAAGCAAACTTATCCAAAATAATCAAGTTAGCCAACAACGACATTTCCTCTGGCTAGGCAACAGAGATAGAGTCAGCAGAGCCACTCCTAGTAGGAGATTTAGTCAGAGTTGTTCTTCAGGGCCGCCTTTGGCAGCCTAGGTGAAAACTTTCCAACTCCCGCTTCCAGTCTTTCCAAGTGTTAGCCTTCGTGTATGTCGCTGATAAAAACAACTTTTTCTGTAGCTTGTTTTCCATAAAGTCATGATCAAAAATTCTTTTTTTACTTTTTCAAACAAAGCTCCTTAAAATACCTTGGTCAATGAAACGTAGTCATGTATGTTGCTCCATCTCTGTCTACCACCATCATTATCAAGGTCATTCCATCATCATCATTTAAAAGGTCTAGGTTATGTCACTCCATCTCTACAGTCACTATCTAAAGCCTATCTTCGCCTTTTGAAAATCTTTCAAATTGTCACTTAAAATAAGGCAACAACCTCCATTCCACTCAAAATCAGAGAAGGAGCTAGCATGTTTAGGAGATGAAATAAAGACCACTCCGTCTTGTTTCAGTGGCTCAAGTGTTTAAAAAGCTCAAGCAACTCAATCATTTCACCTGCCTCACAAAAGGATAGGCCTCGCTCACTCGTCTATTAAAAGGAGCAAAAAAGTCAAATAAAGTGTTAAAGCTTCAAAGAGTAAGAATACCATTATCTCACTAAAAGACAAAAGGATCATTTTCAAATATCAAAGACAAATTGTCTTATCTTAAAAGGTCATTTCCCAAATGTAAAGTTCAAAAGTCATTTTCAAGTGTCATAGGTGAAATGTCATCTCAAGTTTATAGCAAAAAGCAAACTCAATTCCACTCATTGATACCCTTTAATGTGTGTGAGAATACCTCTACCTCACTTGCCCTCCAAGGTGTTCCAACTCCAAAATCCAAGGCTCAAATTCCATTAAAAAATCCTTTTGCCATCCTTCAAACAACTTCGTTACGCTTTTGGACTACGTTGTTACGCTTCTCGCATATGTGTTACGCTTTTTGGAGAGTGTTGCGAAATCGCCTGTTACGCTTCGAGTGCCGTGTAGGTGCCGCGCATCATACGCTGTTACACTTTTAACCTCGCTGGTCACACTTTCCCTCCGTTACGCTTGTTACGCTCCCGTAGGTGTTGTTACGCTTCGGAAAAGAAGTAGTTTTCATTCGGGTCTTGGACACTTCCAAGTCACTTCAAGTTTGTCTCCACTTCGCTACTTGTAACCTCATACAAGGTAAGTCTTCATTCCTATGCCATCTTTGGTTGAATTTTGAAGGTATGAATCATTTTTCATGCTCATCAGTTTCTCCATATTTTCACTCGTCCATGTATATAATTTTTTTAAAACTCTGGACAAACCTAACTCACCCACCGACCTAAACCCTCAAACCTAGCATCTAAACCCTAATCCACACATTTACACACCTATCCCCACATTCCTATCATCTACACTATCCCTAACGTGTCAAACACAAGTAAAACCCTAAATTCTAGTTATTTCACAAAGAAAAACATTGAGAATTCCCTGTGTTTCACAGACTTTTACACCCTACACTCATCCATTCTTCCTCATTCCACTTTCAAAGGTGGAGCTAAGATGACACCCTATGCACCGAATTTTTCTGAGAATTTTTTATTAGCTCCATGGCCCTCATGTCACCTTCTAAATCCCAGGAAACACTTTTACACTAGCTATTCTCATAGTAAAAAATTGAGAATTTCCTAAGTTTTAAGCATTTTTCCACCCTACACTTATCCATTTCTCCTCATTCCACTTTCAAATTCTGAGCTAAGATGACACCCTATACGCTGAATTTTTCTTAGAATTTTTTATTAGCTCCATGGTCTTCATTTCACCTTCTTAACATACATCACTTCTACACTAGCCATTCTCACTAATACTGGGAATTTCCCGTGATTTTGTCCTTTGGCCACCTTTCTTCACACTCATTTTTCCTCATTCCACCCACAACGTGGAGTTAACACACAACTTAACCTACTCAATTTTTTTCTAGAATTTTTCTCTACCACGACCCTTCATTTCATCCTTCAAACTCACACTTTCCTACACTCGTTTTTTCTAGATTTCCATACATTCACTCATTTCATTAACACCCCAGGGTTTTCATCATTCCAGTTGACAAACACAATGGAAAGTGACAATAAGAGCTTCAAGGGAGGGCGCCACCTCGTGCTAGAACCTTCACAATGCATGAAATTAATGCTTCTGGCCCATATCGTCGTAAAATGCTTGAGAGAGCTCCGTGTTTGAGATTTTAGGAAAGGGCTCATGGAAGAGGGGTATCATCTTCACACCGACTAGCCTATTTGCAACAAACTACCGTTGGAAATATG
Source organism: Pinus albicaulis (assembly GCA_034641835.2). Lineage (NCBI taxonomy): Eukaryota > Viridiplantae > Streptophyta > Pinopsida > Pinales > Pinaceae > Pinus > Pinus albicaulis. The sequence continues at coordinate 171,885 of JAXQQM020061398.1, forward strand.
ATGCAGTAGTGTTGTCCTTGATGGCAACCCACTAAATGAAGATGAAGACATGCTACCATTGACATGTGTTGTCCTTGATGGCAAACCACTCAAGGAAGTTATTCTCACTTGATGGACTTCCGTAAATGATGTAACCGATGTGATATGATGTTTGTTGACAATATGATGTGCCGAGTGTCATTCTTGAAAGGAAACCCACTTGATGAAGATAATGACAACTTACTTGATGAAGTTGTGCTGTAGAGAATATGTTCTCGATGAAGAAAAATATGATGTATCTACAAAGTGTGTACGTAAGGCAATGAAGAAAAGAATTTAATGCTCAAAAGTATGATGAAAAGAGTATGTCTCTATGAATACGCGGGATTGGCTCAGGGGAAGTCGCGCATGCACGCGAAAAGAATGCCAAGTCGTGTATGGGCGAAAGCGCTAAAAGTGCAAAACCAAGGGTAACCACCATGGTATTGACCCATTGTATAGGTAATGATCCGCCCCACCGACCCCGGTCTGCAGTTTTCGTCTATGGTATTGCTTTGGCCCATGGTATTGAAAAAGGGGCTCATGGTATTGAAAAAGGATAAACCTATATAAGGAGAAGAAATTCATCAGGCATAACATGAGTGCGTGTGCACAGGATGTTTGGAGCTTGAATGAATACTTCTCTATGAAGTAGATCCGAATGGAAAGGGTTACACTTGAAGACAAATTCAAGGTATGATGCACCAATGATGAAGAAGGGGATCTAGATCCTAAAATGCACTTGTATCCGTTGTGGACCGTTTATGGAAGGCCTAGATTTGTGATGAGGCGAACATCTGTGCGAACATCCTGTCTCAAGTAAAAAGGGTAATTCTCAATTTGAATATCCGATCCGATGAAGTATGCTTCTCCGTAATGATTGAAGATCTATACGCCATTGTCACGGGGAGAAGCGCGTATATACGTGTACCGATGAAGTGAAAGCGCGTATGCGCAATGAAATATGTGGGTCGAGTATACGCCGAAGTTGATGTGGATTTTGAAGAGCGTATACATACGCGACATCGCAAAGGAAAGCGTTGGCGCAAATCTAGGGGTTTCTGCCGAAGCAAGGGGGCATGAAATATCTCATCCGTTCGGCTATGTTTCTCGCTATCCCATCCGTGTTGATATGTATCCGTTGGTGATGTATGTTTGTGCTTGAAAGTATGGAAAGGGTCCGGGCCCCAGCATGATGAAACGTGGCCCGTAAGTGTTGTTCTATTGAAGTTGTCAGATCTGGGCAGAAATTGATGAAACGTGGTCCACAGAGGTGCGTCGAGGGTTGTAGCCTTCAACACGGGGGTCGTAGCTCCCCTTCCGGTGAGGTCGGGTAAACGAGACTCTGGGGTCGAGCTCCCTTCCGGTGAGGTCGGCAAATCCAGACTCTGGGTCGTAGCTCCCTTCCAGAGAGGTCAGCAAATCCAGGTCGTGGGGGTTGGAGCTCCTTCCGTATAGTACGAAACCAGGCCAGGGACAGGCTCGCGTGTCGGTCAAGTTTGCGCCGCACATATGTTGTAAGATGTTTTCTCTATAATAAAATATTGAAGGCCGAGTAAACTGCGGAATGCGGTTTTCTCCCGACTCTGGGTTTCACCCAAAATCCCGGTGTTCATGTGTGATGCTTGCGGTGATGGCTTATTCCGTTCTTACCGCACACAAGCCATCGTTTATAGAACATCTAATGAATGAATGATGGAATGATATAAGTGAAGAACTAATGGCATAATTAGATCTCCTATATACGCGAGTTTTACATGATATCTGCGGTTGGCGCTACTTGGCTTCATCAAAGTAGCGTATGGGTTTTTAAGGAATGAAAAGTAAAAAGTTTTGAATATGCGAAGAATACCGATTCACCCCCCCCTCTTATTTTTCCCAACAATTGGTGTATCAAAGGTGTTCTTTCCAGAGAAGTTTGATCGCTGAAGGAGATCCGTCGCAATGGGAAGTCAAGAAGGAGTGATGTCTATAAAGCCACCTCATTTAATGGAAGCAACTGATATTCGGAAGGTACGAATAAAGCATATCCGCAAAGTCTTGGTGCGTATGTATGGGCAATCGTGGAAGAAGGTTATCAATATCCAACAAGTATTCCTACCGATGCAAACAAAAGAAAGAAAAGTTAAAATCAATGCCAAAGCAATGAATGTCTTATTGGGAAGATGTCTCGAATCCGAATTTGCTAAAGTGATGCGCCTACATTCAACAAAAGAAATATGGGACAAAATCATTCTAAGTTATGAAGGAGACACAAAGGTAAAAGTGCAAAACTCCAAACTCTTAGAATTGAATATGAAAATTTGAAGATGCATACAGATGAGAGCGTTGCCGCTTCTTTTTCTTCGTCCGGATGACATTGTAAATCGAATGAGAAATTTGGGTGAAACCATAACCGATACTACTCGTGGAAAAGGTCTTAAGATCCTTGACTTCTAAATTTGACTCTCTAAAGCCGCTATCAAAAGGCAAGATCTCGCAAACCTCTTTCGATTGCTCAATTGCATGGTATTCTGATCGCTTTTGAAATGAGACAAGGAGGTCCTTCCCAAATCGTAGAAGTCAAGCTAAGGCATCTACAAAAGGAAAGGAAAAGGGAAGTTGTCAAAGAATCCAACTATATATCCGATGGAAGAAGAAGCAAATTTCGGGGTGGAGAAAGCTCCAACTAGGTACCGGAAGATTCAAAGGTAAGCTTCCCTTCAAATGTTTTCAGTGTGGAAAAGTTGGTCATTATGTCGCTAAATGTCCTTATAGAGAAAAGCATGGTAAAGGGAAACAATTTGAAAAGAGAAAGAGTTATTATGCAAAAGAAGATGATGATGAAGTGTCCAAAGAAGATGAAGATAAAGATCAATTAAGATCCTGGAAGTGCTCATGGCAAAGAAGCAAAAGAAGAAGGTTATTCAAGGAAAGGAGATACCTCGTAAATCATGTATAGCAAAAATTGAAGAAGATGAACAGACTCGACGAAGTTTCATACAGGTGCTCATGGCAAAGAAGAAAAAGAAGAAGGCTACTCGAAGCAAGGAGATATCTCGTAAAATAGAAGAAGATGAATCCTGGGAGAAAGTGATCGGGGTCATCCTTTGCATGATCTTGGTGGCACAAACAATAATGAAGCTCAGGAAAGTAGTGTTTGGAAATAGAGAAAGCTCTCAAGATCAAAGATGAAGAACAAAGAACAATTGATAAAGAAAGATTCTATCAACAAAGAAGATCTCAAATGAAAGAACAAATAGAAATGCTCAATGGCCGTGTGGACAAGTATCAAAATCGTATTAAAGAACTAGGAAGCAGTAAATCAACAATCTAAATGCGTACCGAAAAAATCAAGCAAGAAGAATGAAGAACTTGCAGTTTAAATCATCTTTCTACAAACGTACCTTGAAGCATCAAACAAGAAGAATGAAGAACTCGTCATTTGAAAAGGAAGGCCTTGAAGCAAGTAAATCACTTCTCTCAAAGAAGATCCGGAAAAATCAAATAAGAAGAATGAAGAGTCGGAACAAACATGTGAAGAAAACGAAAATTGGCTAAAAGAAGAGACTCTAAAATCAAGGATCAAGTTGAAGATGAAAGAAGGAAAGAAGAAAGCATGACAAAGCAATGTCAAGCCTTGGAGGTTGAGGTAAACATTCTCAAAGGTACCAATAAAAGGTAAAACTTGAGGTTTCATGATAGTACTAATATTGGACAATATTCTAAGTAATCAAAGGTCTCCCGCTATCAAACTTGGTCTTGGTTTCATGAAACCGCAAAGGAGAATCTAGCTCACAAGGAGGTGCTAAAAATTCGCAGGAAGTCAATGCAAAACCCGAAGTGTTGAAAGAGACAAAAGATCAACCAACGATCATGTATTCTTTAAAGGAATTCATTCAAGAATGTTGAATGTTTTAAAATGTCATAATTATGGGCATGTTGCAAGAAATTGCGTATACATCATTTCAGCCACAAACTAACAACTGCACAGAAAGGTACTGCTTTCAAAGGATATTGTTTTTCATGTAACAAGTATGGACATAAAGTACCAGATTGTAAAAGGAGGAAGAGTAGAAATACTCATTATGATTCTTATGCTTATTTCTTCCGGACACGTGAGATGTTATTCTTGTAACAAGTATGGACATGTAGAAAAGGAATGCAAAGTTGAACGTATATGAGAAATCGATGACTTCAAAGACACAAATAGAAAGTTTAAAACAAATCAGAAAAAGATGGAGGGATGGAATAAGAATCAATCTAGAGAAGAAAAGGATACTTTTGTGGATGCTCTAGAAGACAATGATTTTCTTGAAGAAAACACTCAATTCAAGATGGAGGACCGACTCTAAACGTAGAGAATTTCGACCCTACCGCAACCATCCGCTTCGAAGCCGACTATTGACTCCAGAATATGATGGCATTATAAGATTTAGTAATGTATCAAGCGCAAAGGGAGAAATGAATGATACCATGGTTGATTTGATTATTCTCGTTATATGTATTTCCTCGACAAGCAGGCATCTCGGTGTGAAGAAAAGACAGAATGTATAAATTTGTTAAAAGAGGGAGATGAAGGTGTGAAATTTTCTATATTTCACTTTCCCATAATGCAAGTTATATTAACAAAAGCCGTATACACGCGAGTTTTTCTATTACGCTCGCGTATGCATTGATGATAAGAAAATTTATCTAATAGTCAAGATCCGGAGCGTAGGTCCAGTGGGGAGCACGTCCGATCAACATGATTGCAATCGTTAGCATTATTCTCGTTATACTCATGATAATGAAATGATACATGGGTTCTTGTGTTGAAGATTATGGATGAAGCCCTGTGGGTTGCTTTATGATGAAGAGCATTCGTCAAGGAGAGATGAAAGTCTTATAATTCGTAGATGAGGACGATCATACAGAGATTGTTGCCGATGATCAATAAGAAGGTGTTTTAGATTGCACTAGTTAAGGAAGAGCACTCTGTTTAATGGGAGCGTTAGGCTGAATACTAATGATTGCATTGTTGGCAATATGATCGCTTATTCTTTGATTTTTGTGATACTCATGCTCAAATGATGATGACTGGGTACATGGTTTATTATGAAGGAGTTTTGAGCCTCCGGTTAAGCCGATAAGTATCTTTTGTACCTATTACTACGGATGAGTTTGATGTCATTTTCCAGATTCGTAAATAAATCATAAGAGGTTGTTACTATGGTTGAGAGATCTTGCCTACATATGTTACTTCATGTTAAATCTTGAAGATCATGGTGATGTTGGACCACATGGATGATTGCTTGACACCTATGAGAAGATGTTGTTCTCGATATGATAATCTCTGGAAAGATTGTATTGATGCCGCAAAGAATCAAGGTCATACTAATGTGCTTATGCTACAACCGTTGGATAACGCTTGAAGACACAACTACATTGGCCTATTTGTCTGCCCCCTCCCATGTTCCAGGGAAGCATTCGAATGTCACAAGAAGAAGTCGAGTGTTCTCTCGCTACCAAAAGAACAAATCCGCATAAATTTTAGAAGATGATGTGATACGCCGGTTTCATGAAACACAATGCGTATACGTCGGAAGTTCCCGCATGTTTAAAACCGCGTATGTTTGGTTGTCGGCAATTTTTGCTTTGTTTAAATTTCTTCAAGACAATCAAGTAAAGGTCGTTTGGTATCTCCGATACCGTTTGGTATCCTCTCGTGTTCCGCCTCATAATTCCGTTTCTAATGCTTTGATGAAGATGCCTTGATGATTTGTTGGTGAAAGTGTTCAGGATGCACAAAACGAAGGGGGAGCCTAGTCATATGGAAAGGATGCTTGGTTGCATAGATTCAGAGCATTAGCTTTGCCGAGTATAATGCATAAAGATTGGCATTATGATGATTCCGAAATATGTTCTCTTCGAGGACTTTCCGGTGTTGGTCTTAAAATATATTTGTGTTTGATGAAAAGGTCTTCATGGAGACCCATGGGTGTGTAAAATTGTAATATTCAATCATGTAAGGACTACAAACTTGTAAACCCACTTGGTTGGGTAGCCGAGTCAAATTTTGTAAACCCAATTCTTGTCAGTAGCCGAGTCAAATTTGTAAACCCACTTGGTTGGGTAGCTGAGTCTCATATGTAACCACTTGGATGATTGATGTAAGTATGAGTCTTTTTGTGATGTAGTTCATAGAGTCATGTACTTCATTGAAAATATGTTTGAAGATTCAACATGAACCTGGGGGAGCTTGGCCACTAAGACATATCGACTGCAGTAATCTTACTTTCCACATGAAGAAAAAAAAGGGGGAGAGTATGTTGCTTTTGATCCGCCCTTTGCCCTTGATGTCAAAGGGGGAGAGTAACATGGTGTTTGAATGAAGAGAAAGAATGGTGTCAAATATTTGGGAGAGTGACATGGTGTCATTAATGTATCTATCTGTTGTGGTAACCAAACACCATCATGGTTGCCATCAAGTCCAAAGGGGGAGATTGTTGGAAATATGATGCGTAGTGTTGTCCTTGATGGCAACCCACTAAATGAAGATGAAGACATGCGACTACGACATGTGTTGTCCTTGATGGCAACCACCCGATGAAGTTATTCTCTTTACCGATGGACTTGGTAAATGATGTAAATCTCGATGTGATATGATGTTTGTTGACAATATGATGCCGAGTGTTGTCCTTGGAAAGGCAACCCACTTGATGAAGATAATGACAACTTACTTCGATGAAGTTGTGCTAGAGAATATGTTCTTGATGAAGAAAACATGATGTATCTACAAAAGGTGTGCTTAAGGCAATGAAGAAAAGAGAATCGTAATGTGCTCAAAGTAATATTTAAAGAGTATGTCTCTATGAATACGCGGATTGGCCTAGGGGGAAGTCGCGTATGCACGCTAAAAGAACGTGCCAAGTCGCGTATGGGCTAAAGCGCTCAAAAAGTGCAAAACCAAGGGTAACCACTATGGTATTGACCCATTGTATGTGGTAATGATCCGCCTAATAGACCCCGCTCCGGTAGTTTTGGGCTCATGGTATTGTTTTGGCTCATGGTATTGAAAAAGGGGCTCATGGTATTGAAAAAGGGATAAACCTATATAAGGAGAAGAAATTCATCGTGCATAACATGAGTGTAGGTGTACGATGTCCGAGCTTGAATGAATACTTCTCTATGAAGTAGATCCTAATGGAAAGGGTTACACTTGAAGACAACCAAGGTATGATGCACCAGCGATGAAGAAGGGGATCTAGATCTCGAAATGCACTTGTATCTCACAGATCCGCTTATGGAAGGCCTAGATCTCGTGATGAGGCGAACATCTAGGCGAATATCCGTTCCCAAGTAAAAAGGGTAATTCGAATTGAAATATCCATCCGATGAAGTATGCCGTTCGAGAATGATTGAAGATCTACACGCTATCATGAGAAGCGCGTATATACGCAACCTTCGATGAAGTGAAAGCGCGTATGCGCAATGAAATATGTACCGAGGCATAATGTCGATGTGACTAAGCGCGTATATACGCGACATCGAAGAAAGGAAAGCATATGCAAACTAGGGTTTGGCCGGGCGAAGGGGTATGAAATATCCGATCCGTTCCGCCGTGTTTCGCTATCCGATCCGTGTTGATATGTATCTCAGGATGTATGTCCGTGCTTTAAAAGTATGGAAAGGGTCCAACAAAGTATGATGAAACGGGCTCCGTAAGTGTTGTTCTATTGAAGTTGTTGATCCAGTAGAAAATTGATGAAACGTGGTCCATAGAGGTGCCGAGGTTGTAGCCTTCGGGCCGTGGGGTCGCAGCTCTCTTCCGTGAGGTCAAACGAGATCGTGGGGTCATAGCCTGTGTGAGGGCCGGTAACCAGATCGGGGTCGAGCTCCCTTCCAGGAGAGGTCAAAACGAGTCGTGGCTGGAGTTTCCCTTCAGAGAGGGCCGGTAAACGAGCGTGTGGTGCCTCGCGTCGGTCGTCCGCGCGCACATATGTTGTAAGATGTTTTCTCTATAATAAAATATTGAAGGCCGATAACCGCAGCGATAGTTTTCTCCCCCGACTTGCCTACCCAAAATCCTCGGTGTTCATGTGTGATGCTTTGTGTGATGGTTTATTCGTTCTTACCGCACATGTTTACTCTGCTTATAGAACATCTAATGAATGAATGATGGAATGATATATGAAGAACTAATGGCATAATTAGATCTCCCGAGTATACGCGAGTTTTATGAAGGATATCCGTGTATCGTGCCTACTTGGCTTCATCAAAGTAGCGTATGGGTTTTAAGGAATGAAAAAGTAAAAAGTTTTGAATATGCGTAAATACTAATTCAATTTCCTCGCATTTTTCCCAACAACTACAACATGGGAAAAGTCACTACTGGAGGTATGAGATAAGCCTATCATCGTACCCACTTTTCAAAGAACAGTATCCCTTCTCATGGAGAGCATGGTTCAAAGACATGGAGTTAGACATTGGAAAACTACAAACAATTTCTTTAACCTCATGCTAGAGAGGAGCCGACTATCTATTTCTTTCGTACACCTCTCGTAAACAAGTATGCTCCTTTGATGATGTTCATAATGAAGTACTTCACATGTGAAGGAAGATTCTCCAAAGTTGTATGTGCATCATATCGCTTCTGATGCATTTCACCTTTGTCAAAACACTTGATTTGCCATACTATTTGTATAGGAGTTTGATTAAGATGACCGAGAAGGTTTAGAGTAGAGGCCAAGATCATCACTATAATCTTTTCATCATGGTTTGATCAAGCCTTACCGTGTTGCATCACCCGTCCTCCATCAACATCACTCCGGGAAAATTTCTTGGAGAGGTTGTCACGGCCGCCTAACATTAGCCCTTCTATCTTGCCTAGTACATAATCAACGCATCCAATGGAGGTTGGCTCTTCTAGCATGCCTTCTCGCTCGTGATGCTCCTAGGTTTTTGAGTTTACTCACACCTACATGAGGAAGGGGAAGAGACATATTCGTGCCTAAGTCCCGCCAAGCAATATCTACACTCGACAATTGTCATGGAGACAATGTGAGATAGAGGACAGCCTCTTTTGCATCAACATAGTGAATCAACGCCATTGGGGGTCGAGAAAGGAAAGGGTGGAGGTCGATCAATCAAGAGATCATCAAAGAGAAAGATAAGGAAATAACAAAATTGAAAGAGAGTACTCTAATAGCCAAAATCTCGAATCACTTTCCTTCAACAAGAAAATTTTCAATTGAAAGTGAATCAACTCTACAAAGCAAACCCAAGTTTGACATAGAGGCAAACAGAGGTAAAGGTAAGGAGGTTATTGTCATGGATCAACGTGTGACATGGAGGTCGAAACACAAGCAAGAAGGCCAAGAACTAGAGGCCTCAAAAGGGGCATTGGAGCGAGAAAGACAACCAACTCATCCACCCGAAGAGTTGACCTTGATGAGCTTATTGCCATGGAGATTAATGAAGACAAAAGCTTTTGGTTGTCAAGAGTAAATGAGCATTTGGAGAAGCTCTCAAGAGGGCTAAGAGGGACAATAAGCCGCAAAGACACATGACAAACCACTATTGCTACTGTGAACACCATTTCTCAAATAAGGTCGAAACAATCAAAGAAAAGGCTAAAAGAGCACAAATGAAGCTAAAAGAGAAGGATAGCTTGGACTTATTGGCTATTTAGCCTATCTTCACAGTGCCATAGAACCAATTTTGAGAAGTTTTTGATCAATTTTGGTATTTTATGTGATTTTTGCAAATTCGGAAATTCTTCATTTAAAAGGGTAACGAACTTTTGTTACTCTTATTTTGGGGGCATCTAAATGGTGATTTCTTTACATGGATGGATGTATTTTGATGAGTACATCGTAGATCGTGAGAAGTTTAATTTTGGAGAAAGTTTCTGTAAAACCACGCTTTTCAAGTTTTTGCCATCTTTTTGACCTCACTGTTATCACTTTGATAGCTTAGAATGATTAATACCGTGGTTCATTAAAATTCAAGATGTTATGGAAACTAGATTCACTGTATTGTATTGTCGTTCTTTAAGTGGATTTGGACTTCCTTAAAAGTGCCTCAATAGTGCCTGCCCTCATATTTCTACAAATTTTTGTTACCCTTTCCGTCGAGGATGTCACAAATCAACTCGATTCTTCGTAGACACTTGTCAAGCTCGAAATGGTCACAAATTTGAGGTATCATTGCCCTATGAGTTGGCATTAGAGTTATTGAGATGGTTTTCGCCTCTCGTCATGAGGGAATATGTAATTAATGTAAGGGACAAACACTCCTGTTCATAGCTAAAATTCAGTGAATGATTTCTAACCTCCTAGAATCTAGGAAATGACTCATCTTGTATTTATGATCCATTTTGGATGGGATTTCGAATTTGATGAGGTGTCATAGTCCATATTTTCTATAAGTAGACTCTCTTTGTGTCTTTTGTTGGGTTGGATAGTCTCATATTGCACGGGAGTTTCGTAATCGCCTATTTGGAATGAAATCGTAGACATATTTACAGGAATTGTGTTGAGATACTTGTGGTATGCATCGGAGCATCTCGTTTACTTATCATTTCATGCTTAATACCATGTCTTCTTCTTCATATATGTTTATCTTGTGTAAGTTTATGAGCGTAAATCATGTTTATGCATGCTCGTTTGTACAAGGTTTACAAAAGTGTTTATTTGTTTTCTAAGCCGAGTGAATTCACCTCAGTTGCTCATTCAAACTCTCTTCTACTTCATCCTATACCCAATGACTTATTAATATGCTTTCAAACCACCTATCTTGCCTCACATATTCTCTCGCAAATTCACCTTGAAGTTCGTACCTAAAAAACCTTATACACAGCCTACTCACCGTCTTTTCAATCCAAAGACCCAAAACATTAAACAAACCTATATCGAGCTTAAATATCTAGCCTAAGATCATTAGATACCTTACTCATTCCTTTGATCGTAAAACTGACAACGAGAGAGCTCTCTCTAGTCCCGGTAGGGCTAGCTACCCGACCTAAAGCTCCGTCTCCTGTGGTTACCTTTTCCCCAATCCTATTTTCAAACTGGGAAATCGGGGGAGAGTGATAACATTTTTGGTGCCGTTGTCGGGGGAGAAATTGCTAAAACATTCCCCGGGAATATTTCTTTAATCCTCCGAAAGTTAGACTTGGTAGAGAAGCTCTAAAGATTCAAAATAGTCCGAATTCTTAACCGAGCCAAAGTCCAAAATTCCTATCTTAAGTCAAGGTTCCCTAAAGACATACCAAAGTTAAATCCGTACCCAAATCCCTTACCAATTGTGTATGACCTCGTTATGTAAATTTTATTAATTGTTAATTAGATTTAGTTATCTTAGGTTATTAATGTGGAAGGGCATGATCAAAGATCATGCCTCTTCACAAGGGACACCTTGAGGTTATATTTAAAGCCTAGGCGATCCATCATTGTAATCATCTTTTCATCTATCATCAATAATAATATTATATATTTATCAAGTTTACCAGAGTTTTTACACCTGATTTGCAATGTGAGCTATCGGCTTTCCCGGACTCGTGTGATCAATGTGTTAAAGAATTCAAGGAAATTTCAGAATTTTTTCTCGTGTGATCCGTAGCTCCGAACCTGCTGGGCCAGGGTGTCCGAACAAAGGATGTACGATTACAAAGAAACATTGGAATTTTAGATTCCGCAATTACCCATACACCCTCTCACGTCAATCTCTTTACACTCCAACTCCCTCATGTTAAAAATAAAATAAAATAAAATCCGTACGCATTTTTACACCGCCCCTATTCCCGCGGCTACCGCTATCCACTCCTTTCCAAGGTAACACCGCCCCTATTCCTCACCACGCCGGGCCATTCCCCTGGCTTTCCCACTCATGCGCAAACGCTACCCACCCACGTCACCAACGCCTTTCCACTTACGTTTAAAATTGTGAACAACGTGTGACGATTGCAAGGAACGAATCAATTTGTTAAGAAAATTATGAGCATCGTTTTGTTTTAAAATCGAATTGTCTCTTATAACTATTTTTTTATAACTACACACATCACCCGCTTCTCGACCCACCGCAGCAGACCGTCGACCTCATTCCGCCTGCGGGCTTCTACCTCTGTCAGCCTTCTTCTCTGAAGTTTCCGTCCACTCGCGGCCAAGGCTTTACCGACCCACAACCGCAAACAAAAAGCACGTTTTTAAAATTCTTTGTTTGGACGTGAACCATCAGGTCTCGGTGTGCCTATTCAAAATTAAAGTCGATTTAGAAAAATAAATCGAAGGGTTAGATTAAATCATTGCTGACCACGCCCCATAAATATATATTGTAATTATATACTTATTTATATATTATATAGTTTTCAATTGATAATTATATATATATTTATAATTATATAATTTATTTATATTATATAATTTTCAATTAATAATTATATATATATAATTATATAATTTTAAAAAGAAAATTATTATTATTATTAATTTAATTAATTAATTAATTATATATTAATTAATTAATTTAAAAAATAATTAATTAATTAATTAATTAATTTTAAAGAAAAAGAAAAAGAGAACTCAAGTGCAAAAAGATATTCCCACCTCATACAATGCTTCGATGTCTTCATCAATGTCGATGGCCGAATTCCTTAAGAAATTTGGGAGATCTTCGAGAAACAAATTAATAATACTTCGAAGAATTCGAAGGAGATTAGTCGATCCGGAAGGTACAAATAAGGTGGCATTCCAACGACATCAAAAGGTTCATGATACAACAAATCGAATAGAAAGACAAATGTGGCTAAATTAATACGAGGCTACGTAAAAGCTTAACGAAGCAATGAACAAGATGACAGAGCATAGCGAAGCATCAACAACATGGATAGAACTCCTCTTCAAGAGCTAAATGATAAGATAGATAAGTTAAGTCGACACAATCCCCAATATCTCCTAACAGGAACAAAATCAACAAAACAATTCCGTTGCATTCAGTGGAACTCCGAAGAGCATCAAAGAAAAAACCGATTCCCCCACATCATCAAGAAGATAGTAATGCGTATTTTCAAAATAAGCAATTGAACGCATTCGCTAATCAATATCCCCTTCTTGTTCCACATTAGCATACGCAAAGCCAAGATCGACCTACCCAAATTTGATGGTAATGAAAAAAATAGTGGTTGCATGGCTTAATAAAGCGTAAGAATACGAGATTATGACATTACTAGTGATGAACAAAAAATTAAACATGCTTCCATGAAAATGGAAGGAGAAGCATATAATTGGTATATGTGGTGGAAAAAGACGACGCTTGCTATCGCTGGAGGAAATTTAAAGATGCATTCTTCAAAAGGTTTCAAGGCATAAAGAAGAAAAGTTCTTTCTAACGTTTATCAAATTACGCCAAAAGGAGATGTGATGAGCAACACGCGAGAATGGGAGACTTTGGTAACACGAGTACCCGCATCACTAATCTCGTCTAATCCAAATTACATCTCGTGACTTAAAATCCACATACAAGAAGAGCTCGAACTACATGAAATTACGTCCGTAGAAGTAGTAAGGCAAAAGCAAAAGTCGTTGAAAAGAAATTGAAAGATATCAAAACCAAAAGTATATTCGAGACGATGGCTTCCTCAATCAAAATGTAGATGACACAAAATATGTCCCCCACCATCTTCGTGCGAAGAAGAAAAATCTAGTTTGGAAAACAAAGAATGCGAGAGGCAAGTGCAAACGCGTGAAAACTGGGACCCTGCTACGTATGTGCTAATGGAAAAGGTAAAGAATCTATACAACAGAAGCAACTAACGATGCTAACAAGACATCGATTCATGCGTATGAAGGATTAGAAGACAACTTTAGAGTTCTCTCCGTATGGATGGCGAAATTATTCCACAAGTGTCATTATCGCCTATGACAGTATACATCACAACCTCAAACCCCAAGGTTAAGAGTGACATATTAAGAAAACAATGTAATGGTTCTAATAGACACAAAAAAGATGCAATAATTTTCTAGATTCAATCCATGGCCAAAAGACTGAACTTTACTTTTCCCATGCCTAATATGAAGGTAATGGTGGCCGATGGTAAGAAGATTGAACAAGTAGGAAAATGCCATAAAGTCAAATTGCAAACATTAAAGACTTTCATTTAGAATCTCCATTCTACACCGTTCCATTACGAGGAGTAGATGTGGTCTTAGGAATTCAATGGCTACGAACTCTGTGTACTTATTCTCGCCAACCATCGAAGTAGCTATAAGTTTTAAGTGGAAAAGAAATAAGTTGTATGATTCTTAAGTCCTTTAAAATCAAGTCGTATCTTCCTCTCCTCGATGACGAAGATGTTTCAAATAGGAGCGCCAACATCTACAAGTACAATGTCATCATTAGAAAATGTTATCTTCAAAGAGAGCCACCAAGAGTCACTTAAGTCGAAGATGTGATCCGACCCCGTCGATATCGTATATTTTCACTATCCGCATCAACAAAAGATTGAACTCCCGAGAATATGCTCCACGCATCTTTTTAAATGTGGGAAGCAAGAGCCCGCCGCTCGAGAAACCTGAAGTGCTCGTCAACATCACCGTCTATCGTTACATATGCTTTCGAGGACAAAGCATCTTTTAAGAGAGGGGAATGTTAAGGTAAATTTTATTAATCGTTAATTAGATTTAGTTATCTTAGGTTATTACTGTGGAAGGGCATGATCAAAGATCATGCTCCCTCTTCGCCAAGGGACACCTTGAGGCTATATTTAAAGCCTAGGCGATCCCTCATTGTAATCATCTTTTCATCTACTTCATCAATAATATATATTTATCAAGTTTAATTTAGCTTTACACTCCAACCCCCGAGAGTCTTTTAGAAAGCATGTAAACCAAGTCTCTCAAGGTTGGAAGAGATATCTTCCCACTTGTCAAATCAAATTCTCTCGCCTACAAGATTTGTTTCGAAGATTTGTTTTATAGTTCGAATCAAAGATCTTTGTTTATAACTAAATCTGAAAATTTTCTCGTTAGAAACCACCTTTGATCCTTTCGTATTTCGAGACCTTTGCACCATTTTCTCGAGTCTTTTCATTCAAGTCGATATCGGTCTCGGTCCACTTCACAAACTCAAGGGTTTGATGGATAAGTTTCTGGTGAAACTGTGAGAAGGCTTATTTCCAATATCAACAACAAAGGTTTTACTTCACCCGTCATTACACCTTCTCATACTACTACATCATCAACCCTTCCTTTCATTCCATCATTACCTCTCGCAAGTTTTCACTTCATCAACACCTTACAACCTCCTCCATTAGTCATGGCCACGTATTTGCCCGTTGATGCTACTCACTTCACTACTCCACTACCTCGAACTATGGTCGAGGCTTCCTTTACCAATGAAACATCGTGAGATTACAACTTATCAAGACATTGCCAAAGTGATTGATTTCATGGGGATCTTGAAGAGATCGACAATGACGATGCCAAGATATGCATCAGTCATACGTAGCTTCTTCCGGAGAGGTAAAGAAATGGTTTCGCTCTCTCTCACAATTGGTTCAATAGGTACCGCACAACGCTTAATTGACTCGTTTATGGCGAAATGAGACGAGAAGAAAAATCCATCGCGTATTTACCGAGTACAACGCCTTGAAAAGGAATCAATGAGTCTCCGTCCAGACTTTACAAAATTTGCATTCAAAGTGGAAATCTATGTCCACTCCCCGAGAATATTAAGCTCCTCCGTGCCTTGCTCATTTCACATTCCGATGGTTTCGATCCCGATAGTGGCCAATAACAGGGAAAGAAACCTATCAACTCTCAAGAAATGCAGAAACACAAGGAGTGAAGCTAATTTGATCATCAAAAGTCTAAAATCAAGATGAGAAAAGAGTCACTATCAAAGAAGAAACATCCTACTTCATCGAGGGAAAATTAGATACCTTGATCAAGACCGTGGAGAAGATGATAAAATCAAGTCCATCGCCGATCGACAAGCCGGAATCCTCCATTAGAAATCCCAATTTCGCAGGTCAAAATCAACAAAATTTCAATATAGGGTCAAGCAAAGGGAACAAAGGGGTTAGGATCTACAAATTCAACAACAAATTCATACCCATTTCAGCAGCACTATACCGAAGGCCCCGATGAAGATGATGAAGAAGAAATTTCTAGCGAGAATAATTTATTTGAGGAATATCAACAACCTATTTTCTTCACCGAAGAAGATCAATTTTTCATAGAATTTGTGCACCGGATGATCAATAATATGTCTCTGTCAAATGATGACATGTTATCAGCGTGCGCACGAAAGATTATCGTAGGGATATATGAATGCTCTTCTCAAGTGTAGAGACAAAGTATGGCTTCGAGGAATAGGAATGTTCCTATAACCTCCAATCGTAAAAACAACGCCCAAGTAGATGCTCATCACAAAGAAGTCGTCGCCCAAATCAAAGTAAAGATAAAGCGGACCCGTTGTTCCTAATCATGCTAAAGGCAACGAAGCTCAAATGGCCAAAGAAAGGATAAATAAGTCCAAGATGGAGACAAGAAAGAGTCTTCACACAAAGATCAACCCGAAAAGAAAGGATGCACCATTGAAAAAGGTAGAAAAACATTCGGGCTTTTTTGTCTTGAAAATGAAATTGCCAAATTGGAAAGTCTCTATTCCTCTAACTCAAATAGTTAAGAATGATCAAGACAAAGTTCAAGTAGCTAAGTTGCTTAGAGTTGATCAAATGTCCGACATGGTTAATGTGAGCGATGATTGCCTCCGAGCTTCTTTTTGGTCCCTTCCGTCAAGATGGCAATTTAGAAGATAGTGAAGTCCCTCCATTTTATCTAAGCCTAAAATCCATGATTTTATCCTTCATAACGCCATGCTTGATTCCGTGTCTTCATAACCTCATGCCTAAGGCCATTATGGACAGATTAGGACCGGATATCACAAGACCTTATCATGATCTTTATTCATTTGATTAAGGGAGGTAAAATGTCTTCGTCTTCATCAAGGACCTAGTGGTGTCATAACTTTAGATAACCATGGTGTTCTATGCTTGATGCAATTTTACTTCAATCTTTCTTAGGCCCGATACAATATGGCAATCACATAAGATGAAAGTAAAATGTCAGATGAACACAATAATAGATCAACAAAAGACGAGCTAAATATAGATCGTATTTACAATTCTTTTGTCCAAAGAAAGATATGAGATATTGTATGCTATAAAGCAGTCAAAGAAGATGTTTCCTTCAACCAAATAAAGTCTTCGTCAACCAATCTTCCATGTGTCACACCCACAAAATTCTCAAAGACAATTTCTCATCATAAGTCAACGCTAGTCAACCCAAAGTCAACGAAGGACAACAACAGTAAAAGTCAACGCAATAGATTAGGGCTTCTACCAAACTTCTCCGATTTCCCTCGATTTTAGTGCCCAATCAATGGCTTCGTACCTCTAAAAATCGGAATTTTGGCAAAGAGGTTTGAGGTCAAACGACCAAGGGTTGACGATCGTCAACGCTCGTTAAAGAAAAAGCCCTAAAACGTATCCGTGGAAAACAACAAATTTCTTCGTTCCACACGTGTAAGGGGAAAAAGGCCTCCAAAGTCTATCGAACCAATTAGATCACAATGAGGAGAATGTGTGATGAGTTGATGAGAAAATGATCTCCAAGTCTCTCCAATTTATATCCATCAAAGGAGGGTGTGACACTTCTTTTAGGCATGTGAGCTTATATTACAACCGCTAATCTGTAATATGTGGAAAATAAATTCAAAATAAATGTTATGCTCATCCAAACAAGATGATCCTTTAGATCAATATTGCACCTCTACGAAAGAGGAATCCAACAAAATATGACCATCGTCATATGAGCAGCAAGTAACATGGAGTTTGGACCTTAGTTGCCCAAAATTAACACTCCCTCTCAATTAGGGGAGAACTCCATCATTCACACAAGTGCCATCCATTAGTACCATCATACCTCAAAGAAACGTCGTGTGTCATCCCGCCGTAACTTGGCTTCTGTCGTCTCTTTCAGATAGAACAAAAAGGTGAGTCACAAAGACATCACACTTCGCCGAATTCGAAGTCAACTTAGAGGTAAAAACCTCTCTTGGACTCAAAAAAGAGTCTCATACTAACCCGAAGTTAGTTTACCGACTCGAAGTCGCCTTTAGAGTGTAAACTTCATCATACTTGATCCTGTGATCAAGGTGTTTCGGACACGTGCCATCCTAGACATAGAGTATGAATCTTCGATATGTCCATCAGCCTTGCTATTATTCACCCACATTTCCCACCTTATCGTCAAATGAGAGGTACTTCCCATGAGTCCGAAACTCCATGGGTAGGATGCGATGCACAAATCAAAGAGAGGTAAAACCATAACGATGGGGTCGGCTAATGTAACAAGGTTCTAAGAAGCCTAGCCCCGTATGCTTATAGCTCCAAGGAGCCATCTCCTTAAGCCCCCCCCGGAGCTCCCGCAGCTCATAGTCCAACTCAATCAGACCCCGAAGGGGGTCTTTCCACGATTCCAAGCTCACGAAGGTTAGGAATCCCCACCCCCAGGGGTCGCATGAGAATATCTGCGACTCCGCCCACGGGCTCATATGACCGAGCCCACGGCCTCGCCGGGCCATGTCTTGGACAAAGTGGTACTCCGATATCAATATGTTTGGATTCTGGCCATGGAACACGAGATTCTCGTAAAGACGAATCCCACTTTAGTTATCACAAAGGATAACAGCAGTATCTAACACATGCCCAAACATCTCATCAAGAGATTTCTCAGAACCAAGCAGCTTCACAACAAACATACTAATCGCAATGTATTCGACCTCAAAGCAAAGGTTTCAAAGCCACCGACTTCCGCTTCTTGCTCATCCAAGATATCAAAGATAACCCAAGATGAAGCAACATCCATATGTGCTCAGGATTTACCACACTACCAAAACTTCATATTTCGACACGCATATCCATGGAGTCTCAAACTCTCATAGCAGTATTCAACATGGTTGATCAGGCCTCGAAGATATCTAATAGATTCTGGCACCAATTCAGTTGAATGTGATGAGGATCAACCATATGTTGACTAAAGTACCCATCACAAAACATACTTCCGTGATGGGAGTTCACTAAGAACATCGTGTCCCCCACGAGTTGTCGATACTCTCTAGAGATATGCTGAAGACGGCCCAATAGTGTTTCCACACAACTTCTTGAGGTTGAGTTCCACTTGCCGACACAAGCTTACAAGGCACCATACCAAATCTCTCCAAGAACCTTCACGACATGTTTTCCTCGAGAAAGGAAAATTCGGTACCGGCTTCTCCGCCGTACCTCCAAGCCTAGGATGTAGTGCATCAAATCTCTAGGTCTTTTCATCTCAAATTGGAAAGCTAGTTCTCTTTTTTACACTGATGAATGAGAGGGTCAACACTTGTCGTGAAGAGATTGTCCACATAGAGAATCAGAATGAGATGCCTTTCTCTATCAACCTTAAAATAAAGGTTTGGATCAACATTACTTTGAGGTAGCCCAACTTCATCAAGTAGCTATCTATCCTCTCGTACTGCTTCCGGTGTTTGTCAACCCATAGAGGGCTTTCTTCAACCCGCATACATGGGTGTTCTATCTCGACTTCAAACCCTAGAGGTTTCTCCACATACACCCTTTATGTAACCACAGCATAGTGCGCTCACATCCATTTGTCAGTGAGGACTCCATCCTTGCGTTGTAGCAAGGGAAATAAAAGACTTGGATGGTGGTATAGCAGCCATTGTGTGCAAATATAGCTCTTCATCATAATCTATGTCTTCTTTTAGAGGTCGTGCAACAAATCTTGCCTTGTACTTTTTAGCACTTCCATCGCATCCAGCGTTCGATCTTATAGAGCCATTTAGTGACAATGTATTTGTCCTTCTGGCCTTCGGGACCACTTCCCGTACATCATTTTTCAATGGACTCATATTCTTTCAGGCATAGCACTCTTCCAAACTTGACAAGCTTTACGACTTCTTCAAATGATCCAGTTCTCGCATTGTGCATTTATCGACTATGGTCGCGTATACCCCTTGGTATCTCTTTCTCGCTTCTCGCTTGCCACTTTAATGTCCTCTGGGGCAACATGTCTCTGGCATTTGCGAGTGTATCCCTAATCCATGAGGGTCTTCTCTTATTTGAAGGAGGTGGATCAATGATCCATAGTTCTTTCAACATCGTGCATCGTGTCATCATTCAGCCTCTTCCTACTTCCCTCGTTTCTTCATCTTCTCTTCGTTCTCTCCTCGGAGCTGGGGAAGATTTCTCACTTTCGAGGGCAACATCTTCATCGAAGGTGACATTGTGGTATATCTCCACTTCTCTTTGACCAGGCACATAGATTCTATATGCCTTCGAAGTTTCATTGTAGCCTTACAAATATTCCTCCTTCTTTCCGTATATCCATCTTCTCTTTCTTTTCCTACGCATGAAAGTAAAAATGTGTTCAGACAACCAAAACTCTAAAATGAGAAACATCAAGTTTCTTACCGCAGAAGACTTCTTTGGGAGTTTTGGAGTTCTAGCGAATGCGGGCATCTATTTTGAACGCATACGTAGTGTTCGCCACTTTTCCCCATAGAAACTTTGGAAGACCTCGTCACATAGCATGGCACAGTGCCTTCCACAATGGTCCCGTTATTTCTTTTAGCAACACCATTTTGCCTGGTGATACATTTGTCACATCTCCTCTTAATGCTAGCTTCTCTACAAAAGTCATTAAATTCATTTGACTCATACTCATCTACTGTCTATCTCCTCAAAACTTTGATTTTCCTGCTTGATTTTCCACCAAGGCCTTGAAGGTACAAAACCATTTGAATGCTTCGTCCTTCTTTCAAAAAATATATCCAGTTCCTAGAGAGAAGTCATTTGTAAAAGTCATGTAATAGGAACATCCTCCCAAGGATGTCACTACAAAGATACCGTATGTTCTGGCCATCAACTGCAGATATTAGCTGTATCTTGTGACACTTGAGGGAATGGTCCCCATGCTTCCCTTAGGCACAACCCCGACATATACCCTTCATGATCATCTCTAAATTTTCGGCATCCCTATCGCCACCGCTTCTAGAAGGGTGCATTGTAATGAAGGTGTGCAAACCTCCGTTGTCATAACTCGTTTGAAGAGTTGTATCACATGACAGGGGCTCTGCAATGGACTTCGTCCAACCTGCAGAGTGTATCAACTCTAAAACCAATAGAAAGAGCTTTTCAAACGATAAGCACCTTTCCACCAACAATGCCACCTCGAACCCTTGTCTTCCACGTTGAAATGGGACACAAGGTTCTTCTTCAAAATGTACAAACAACACATCTTGTAATCGAAGTTGACTTAACTTTGAGATAGATGGAGGGTCACAATCCCCCGTCCCTTTCATCCCGGATAGGTGGCATTATCTCCAACATACCCCCATTAGTATCATTCTCTAACCAACCGAGAGGGCTTCTTCATAATCCCCTCATTAGGCCTCACCTAGTTCCCGCTTAAAGCATTAGGTATCTAAATGAAAGAAATCTTTGAATATCCTTAAAATTTCCGATGTATATGGAAACAAATCATCCGTTAAATTTGGGCAACTAGGTCCAAACTCCGAGTTGTGTCGGCCGATGACGATCCCAATATTTTTATCGGATTCCCATTTCCTGAGAGGTGTAAGATTGATCTCAAGATCATCTCCTGACGGATGAGCAGAATATGTACTTTGAATTTATCTCACTTATGTGCTAGGTCGGCTTGGAATATAATATAGACTTAAATGTCTTAAAGGATGTGTCACACACCCCCACTTATGATTACAAATAGGAGAGTTTTGAAGATCATTTCCATACACACACATTGTGTGGAGGAATTATCTTCTCTCCTGGTGCATCTGGCATGCCAGGCTCTTCTCATGACGCCGGATTAAGGGTTTCTTGATGCGCCGTTTTCGCCGTGTGTGACATGCTTGGCCGAATGACCTTATTGAGACTTTGCCGGTTGAAGCATCCCGCCGATCGGCCGTAACACCATCATTCTTCTTTCTCTTCTAATATTGTTGGCTTGTCTTCCATCGATCGTTTACTGTTTCATCTACTTTAGTAATTTTGTGCCCCAATTTGAAATGGCATGTAACATGTTCATAAAATTAACATGGAATCGTAGCATAGGAGAATACAATGTCACACAGCAACAGATGAAGGAAGCTCGAGGAAGAGGATAGCATCTCGTCTTGAGGTCGCAGAACAACAGATAACACGTCTTGAAGAAGGAAGCAAGGTTGAAGCAGCTCGTTTATGATTGTTTGAGGTATGGGTCTCTTATGTTGATGGTCGCATTAAATCCTAAAGTCGTGTTAGGTGATTCCTCCCTAACCGGGCATATCGCACGAAGAAATCACACGAACATCGGCAGCTTTTTTTGGTAATAAAAAGGTCAGGTGAAGTGGATACATCTCAAAGGAGGTTGAAATGTATTCCATGTGGAGACCGAGCTTGAAGGAAGCAGCATGACCGCGGCTTCCCGGTGGCCAACTCAATGCTCAACGAATAAGCTTCCGTTCTCATTTGCATAATCTTGATTGCCGTAGATAGCCGCCCATGAAATGAAGAAGGAATTCACCGATCCCATTCCCGCATTGGTGGGCCTGCGAATTCATTCTCGTCATCTCAACAACCTCGAAGTGTATGTATTAAAATAATTTTTTTTTTTTTCTCTCCATGGCACATGCTCTGGGCCCCATGATTCCCCGTCTCTCGACGAGAGGGGTTTGGAGATGAAGGATGTGTGTCTGGCTAGGCACTTGGGGCGAAGAGTGTATCACCTAGGTCGATCATTACGATTCGTTTCCTAATTGACGGACCCCACTACACCGAAAGGCCGAGCACACGACACGAATGGAAAATTATATGAACAGAGGTGGATACGAGTCGAGTGAAAGTCAAGCTTGGCTTTAATTATTATCGAAAAGAAAAAAAAAAAACCGAATTTATATTTTCGTGGAGGCCAGAATGTTCGAGCTAAGGGAATTCCTACGACGTCTTGTGTCAAAGGGAATTCAACCAAGGTGCAAAATCATGGATCAAAGTCACGGCTAAGTCAATTCAATGTCGATCGAAGATTTATTGGACTCACGTGAGTTTCATGAACTCTCCGTATCGAAATCAAACCGCTCGTTGTAAAAATGGGTGCGTAATTCAAGTCCGAGGTCGTTGATGGATTCAATACGGTTGCAGTTAGGCCGCAGTGCCATAGCTAGTAGCCGGGTCTCTCCTTATGTTGTGTTGGACCACCTTGAACTTACATAACAGACATTCTTCTTTCGCTATAGGTGACAACGTGGTGAGAAGGATCGGCTGCTGGCCGTCTTAGAGCAAGGACAATGGACCGCTAGACCGCAATGAGACTAAGGTAACAATGCAATGGTGTGCGCTCGAATATAGTTGTGCGTTATTCTCGTTGAGCATATGGAAATCTCAGACTAGTGGGCATCAAAAATTTTGCTCATAGTTTAGGACAAATAATGCCATTACGTGGAGAGTTTTTCCGGTGTCGATTCCATCCACGCTTGTCGCAAGCCCGCATGAATACCATGAGAATAGGATTGCACTTCCACACCATTCTTAATTACCGAGACGTAATTGCTCTACGCTGCATTCACCTAACATACGCCAAAGGTGAATGAACAAAAGCATGTTCCGTGCCAAAAGTCCTCAGACAACTTCACCACTTGCATTTAAGTGCGTATGGTCCGTGTTCTTATACCCATCAATTCTCCATATTTTGGTTGTGACTTATAGTCGAATGTTATGTATTTTATGGGTTTATATGTTCATAATCGTCATATCAACCTCTTATCCGAAATCACCAAACATTACATTGTTAGCCTCTATGTAATGATGAAAACGATTCATGAGTTGAGTCATAACCTGATTATTTGATAATCGTTATGTTGTTTCCATAGAAAGTCCATGGCTACTATCATCAGCCAAACTGTTGGTGTCAAATCTTTCGTGAAAACGTAAATGTTGAAGGAAATTTGACCCTCTCTTTAAAACGGACTAAGGGCCGTCTTATTCCCGTGAAAAGGTCATGAGGGTCAGACTTGCAATTAAGGGAGAACTAATCTCGACCCGTGATAGCCTAAAAGTGAAGTTTTCGCTATAGTTGAATGATTAGCCTTAAGTCTTTGAAGACTAGACATGGAAGTTTGCATGTTTATCAATCATAATCATTTCTATGCCCGTGGCATCTCAGGGGTGAGGAAGTATCAAATCATTTAGAAGCATTAATGTCTTCCTTAAAGAAATGTAAAAATAAGTGACACATCATTCAACAATGCGTGTACCTCGAAGATATCATCCCTGGGCCAGTATAGTTCCAAAATTGCAACCACTTGGAGTTCTTATTTTGAGAAGCCACTAAGATCAAGATTCCAAGGACAAATGATGGCACCCTGGCAGAAATTCGGGGATTAAGAGGGAGACTCTATCCGTCTATACCCCGAGCAAATGGACCATTGGAAGGATGAATAAGACCATTGAAGAAGCCGCCCTCGTGCCATGTTATGTGATCATGATTGGCCGGAAGCTTCTACGTGAGAAGCAGAATTCGTCGTGTACACTCAAAAGGATGCCCACATTCCCGAAGTCGTTCTCTTCTAGGAATGCCTATGAGCTACAACATATCATCAAAGGCATACAGAGCTATGTGCAGATAAGTTTTGTGATAAATCTTCCTAGTTCCAAGGAAGACAATGGCCAGCAGTATTTAAGAACAAAGAAGTACCGAAGGATGATAAGGATGTATGATGCTGAAGGAACAATGGACCCTATTAATCCATCTCCTTTTGGTAGGAGAGACCCTTGTCAGTGGACACTCTCGCCGATGCCGAGAGACATATGGCCCCAAGGGGGACATTCCTAGGAAAGCAATAAGTATAATCACTACCAAGGGCATCATGTTCTGCAACACTCACATCCGAGCTTGGAACGTTTGAAGAAGCCGTAAAGCATCAAGTTTGAAAGGATGCGATGCACGAAGAATACGAGTCTATCATGAAGAACGATGTCCGATATTGTTCCAAGACCTGCGGACAAAGCAAATGTCACCTCGAAATGGTTCGACGAGAACAAGCATGAATCTCGACGGCATGCCGAAAGAGCACAAGGCAAGACTCCGTTGCCCCGGGCTTCTCTCAAAAAGGAAGGCATTGTCTATTATAATATATATTTTTCACCTCGGTGGATCGTTATCATACGACCATCCGATGTTATTTCCTCGCTGTGATGCAGCATCCGATAGATGGGAAGACCGCCTTTTTCATAAAGGAAGAGGTGTGCATGGAGCAACCACTCGGGGTCTGAAAGTCCAGTGATAGAGACTCGCATGTATACACAAAGCTGAAGAAAGCTCTCTATGGGTTGATGCAAGCACCCTAGGCTTGGTATGAGAGGATCAATAGATACTCGATGAAGTCGCTTCACTCTCGAAGTAATGCTCATCGAAACTCTTACTCACAGGCCGATCGTGAAAAGCCTCTCACTCGTGCTCCATGCGACGATCTCTTCTTTGACAGGGTGCCGACCCTCTCATTTAAGAGGGAGATAGCTTCCGAGTTCGAGATGAAAGACCTAGGACTCGATGCATTACTTCCTAGGCTTCGGGAGTGTCCGCAGGGACTCGGCAAGATTTTCCTATCTAAAGGAAAATATATTATGAAGTCGCAGAAAAGATTTGGTACGGTGGACCAGTATCCGTGTCGACACCGATGGAGCTCAACTTTAAGAAGTTGTGTGGAAATGCCGCCGTCGGCCAAGCATCGGGAAATCCTACCGAGCATCGCCATCTCGTAGGGACGCCGATGTTCTTAGTGAACTCTCGTCCGGACGTATGATTTGTAGTGAACGTTTTTCACTAGGTCGTGCCGAGAATCTCTTAAGATGTCTTCGAGGCACGATAAACCATGGGCCGAGATACACCGGCCGGGAGTGGGACACTCCATGGATATTCCGATGCCGACGCCGCAATGTGGTGGATCGCAAGAGCACATATGGAAGTTACTTCAAACCTCAGTTCTCGCTTCGTCATCTTGGATGAGCAGGAAGCAAAAGACTCGTAGCTTTGAGCACCACCGAGGCCGCGTACATTACTGGCCGAGTATGGCCTCGCTGTGAAAGCAATTTACAGGTGAAATCTCTTCAAAGGAGCCGTTCGGCCACGTGCTAGATACCACCGTTATCTCAGATAACCCGTAGTGGGATTCGGTTATCCGAGAATCCCGTGTTTTCACTGCACCGATCCAAGTAGGTACCACTTTGTCTCGGGGACATGGCACGGTGGAGCGCCGTAGTGCTCATATAGGAACTATGTAGCGGTAGCAACGGACATTATCATTAAGCCCTCGGGGAAGGCGTCAAGGTCCCAACCTTCCGGGGAGAATCTTGGAATCGTGTGAAACATGCCCCGTAAAATGATGATGAGTCAGGAAAGCCTCCGGGCGTTGGACAATGAGCTCTCAGGAGCTCCAGTGACGATGAGTCAGGAGAGCTCCGAGACGATGAGCCGTGAAAGCTCCGGTGTCTCGTTGGACGATGAGCCTCGGGAGCTCCAAGATGATGAGTTAGTGAGAGTCTCCGTGACGGCGAGCTATAAAAGCTCCAGTCCCGTTGGCACGATGAGCTCCCGAGCTCTGGTGGGGCGTGGGACAATTTTTTGCAAAGCTATAAGCAACCACAAGCGCTAGGCTTGTCAAACCTCGTCGGTGTGCTTTTGACCCCACCGTGATGACACTGAGTTGGTTCGCCTCTCTTTGGTCTCGTGCCTTCGCATGCATCCTACCCATGGAGTCCCGGACTCATGGGAAGTACCCCTCATCTCTCGCCAATGAGGTGGGGAAAAGTTAGAGACCATAGCAAGACCCATGGACGCACCGCGGGATCGCCGTACTCTCTATGACAGGATGACATGTGTGAACCACCGACTTGATCTAGGATCAAGTGTAGGCGATTCCGGGACCTCCAACCGACTTAGGGGTCAAGAAACTAATCTTCGGTGTTAGCATGAGTCTCTTTGAGTCTCTGGAGAGGCTTTTGACCCTCGTAGCCGACTTTCGGTCAACCGTGTGATGTCCTTATGACTCACCGCTTGGAAATAAAGATGCCGTAGAAGCACGCATGGCGGTGGATGACACACGATGTTTGGATCAGCACCAGTGAGCCGCAGTTCTCCCTAGTTGAGAGGGAGTGTTACAATTTGGGCAACCAGGTCCAAACTCGGAGTTGTGTCGCTTCGCAGGGCGATCCCACATTTTTATTGATTCCTCTTTCTCGAGAGGGGTGTAAAGTTGATCTAAAGATCATCTCGACTGGATGAGCAAAAACATGTACTTTGAATTTATTCCCACTTATGTGCTAAGTGGCCCGGAATATAATATAGACTTAAATGTCTCAAAGGACGTGTCATACACCCCTCATCGCATGATTAGCCGAGGAGTTTTGAAGATCATTTGATACAAACACATTGTGTGGAGGAATTATCTTCTCTCCTCCGTGCATCCGTCGCTAGAGCCTTTCTCATGAAGCCGGGATTAAGGGCTTCTTGATGCAACGTTTTAGGGCCGGTGTGACACGCTGCTGCCGAATGACCCATTGGAGACCTTTGCTGGTTGAAGCATCTGGCCGTATCATCGTAACGCCATCATTCTTCTTCTTCTATTGCTGGCTTTTGCTCTCTCCATTGATCATTTTATTTGTTCTATCTACTACGTAATTTTGTGCCCTAATTTTGAAAATGACATAGAACATGTTCCGTAAAATTAACATCATCTTTAAGGGGTCAATGATGAATCAATGGAAGCTTGTAACCCAAGCTATATTTGAAAAAATAGAGAATTAATAATGAAAAAGGCGCACAAGAGGGGTGGTAAAAATAGGCTGAGGAAAGCAACTCAAAGTCCCACGATTGCTCCTCTCTCGACATCATAATACTTATGGATGTCGACCCTCATAGTTGGTACAAAACAATGACATTTGCCATGAAGTAAACCCCATGTTATGTCATTGATCACTTGCACTCTACCGATTGATTGGTCGACCTAAGATCCGCGTTCCTCCCTTAAGGCTTAGAAGCACCTCCAATAGGGCCTTGGTGATAACTTTCCCATATCTAAGCATGGTAACTTGTTTACAAATTATAAGCCAGGAAGACATTTGAGGATGATACATGGGAGAAGTACTTTGATACATAGTTTTAAAAACCAAAACCAATAATCAACCCAATCCACCTATCAACCCGTATTTTTGTACTCGAACCGAAAAAAACTAGACTAGCCGCATCCTCAATGAATCGGCTCCTTTAAAAAATACTTGAAAAAATTAATTTTTAATGAAAATATTTTTAAAGATTTAAAACCATGATTGCAAACTATTAGAGACAAAATATGCAAGGTTTTCTCATCTATATACCTTGCAAGGGTAAATATATCAAAATGGCATCGAGTGCAATACATATCATCAAAAAAATACATAATGAATGAGCCTCTAAAATGGCCCTCTAGAGTCCAAAAAAATGCCAGCAAGCTATTGGGCCACTTTGACCTACTACAAGTCTATGTATTAGTGATCAACATGATCACTCATCAAACTCATCACCACTACTAGACATGGGATTATCAGCAGCCACATAAACATCATTTCACTCAGTAGTTTGGAGGACTCCTCGTACTCCTTTGCAACTTTAGTAGTGGTGATAGCGCAGAACAACAAAGCTAGATGTAATGGAAGCACGAGCTAGTCGAGACCGAGAGAAATCAATCGTTTATTATAAAATGGAGTTAAAGGCTCCTAAGACAACTAATCGGGTGAGCTATTTATATGTGAGACCATGAGAGGTCTAAAACACTATAGCCTCTCATCCTTGTGTGAATAAATAGTAAATCCAAGAGTGAGCCTCCGAGACCTTCGAAGGAGCCGCTAGTTGGAGTGACGACAGGATGTGAAGACATCTAGAAGAAGGCCGCGCTTGAGGTTCACGGACAAGGTTTTGGCCGAATTCTCGTTATGCCTCAAGAGAGAGGCCAAATCCCTGGGGAGGAGGGAAGCACTGGTGTATTTCGTGATTTGTTTCTGATCAAGAGAAGGAGGGCCGAAGCTCCTAAGGATGCAAGTGCAAGAAGGGCTCAAATTGCTAAAAAAAGAGGACCGAGACCTTAACAAGCCACCCAAGTGAGAAGTAAGGAAGCCATTTGAGACACAGGAGTAGGGTCCGAAAGCTATTCGTGACTAGAGCCGCATGTGAAAATTTGGTTACCCAAATCCTACCGCAACAAATGATGTTAATTATTCTAATCGTTATTTAAACGAGCAATTTACTTGCGTATCCTACGAAAAATATCGAATCAAATACAATGCGCCCTTACACAACATAAAATACAGTAAAAATACAAGGCAGGAAGACTTAGATGCACACACACAAAACACAACTATTTTTGGACTAAGTCCCCGGAAAAACCCAACTTGGGAAAAACTCGAAAGTAAAGAACTCGAGGGTTTTACTATTAAGCAAAGAGAGGCAATCCGAGCACAAATCTTTGGATGCCCAACTTGCTATCCAATACAAAGTAGAAAACTCCGACAACAATCTAAAGTGAGAAAAATTCTCACATCCATGGGTAATCCGACATTGACCTTAGCCTCCGCCGCGATGCCTCTTGCACACAGTTGACCGCGTCACTCCTTCAGCTCGCGTCACAACTTGGAGCACGCCGTCCCTTCGCTATCGGTCTCTCGCTACTCAAGAATGGACCCTTCGCGCCTTCTAGACTCACACCTCGACTCTCCTCGGCACTCGGATCCGGACTATCTCCCAACAATATTTCGTACTCCCTTCCGGCTTTGCGCCGCCTCGCAGTGGCTCTAGCGGCCGCCTACGTAGCTTTCGCGCAACCTCTCCGTGGATCCGCTCGTTCTCTCTCGCTATGCCGCGTAACTAGGTTAGGTCTTCATAATGGCTTGTAATTTTGATTTTATGTAAATGACAAAGTATAATGAAAAATATATTTGTTTCGCTCTCATGTGGTTTCCGTGAGCAAGAATTTTTGCAGTATCAAAAGACTTCTTCGATGTCTTTAGGGTGTGTCATTTGGTCATAAAATAGTAATTAAGAAGTCATGTATATGAAGTCGTGTTACACATGACAAATCTTGTGAGTTGTACTCCAAAGATATTGTCACTATGCCTCTGATGCTTCCGCCATAAAAAAGATGATAAACCTCCTCATTGAAGTCACCATCTCCATATCTTATGTTTCGCGCTTAAATAGAAGACCGCATCACCATAGATATAAAGGGCAACATGACCTCCTGCGATAGACCATCACATCGAAAAGTCTCGAAACTTGAAGTGCGCGATCACGTATACGAAGGTAAAGTGTAATACAACGAAGATCTTAACCGAAAAGTGCGAAAAAGATCTTAACTCGAAGAAGTAATACAACAATATCTCGGTGTAATATTCCCATTTTTGGTATCACCCATGACAGGGCTAGAGGGGACTTCCGCGCAGTTAGGAGCAGTACTGGTGTCACATGTACAGTATTGGTGCTACCGTGCCTGTGGAGCTTTTCGTGAGGAGTTTTGAGGAGTTTTCATGGTGTTCAGCAGGCATTCGCTTGATATAATCCATCATCCGAGAAGTTTGGTTTTGTTCCGACATGCATTCCGATAACTTTTCGAATTTTGAGTTATTTACGCTTTAACTCACTTTTAGTTAGGCTCAAGGTGGCATTCTGGAGGAATACACGATGGAACACCCGAAAGGTAATAGCTCATTGGAAACCGAGATGAGGAGACCTCCACACGATGGGACAAGCTTAGGAAACAGTATTTCGATGAGCGGAGGGAGGCATGCGTAGCCGATTTACCCTTTTCCTCGCATTAAAAAGAAATGTTTTGATAACATTTTAATAAAAGGGAAAAGTGTCTCCATGAATAAAATAATAATAAAATAATGGCTCGAGAAGGCTCTAAGGGATCTATAAAAAGAAAGGGAGGAGACCATTGGGAGACATCTTTGGAGTAGATCATTTTTCATAGTGCGAGAGGTTTGAGAACGTGGATTCTCTACTTCGCCCGTAGCCCCGTGATCGTTTAAACCCTCGGGTGAGTTGTGAGTGTTGGACGAAAACCCAACTCTCTTTCGAGGAGACTCTCTATTCACGTGCTCTGCTGCAGCTTCGAAAGATATCGGAGTGAGGATTATTTCCATCTTCAACTTGGGCTTCATCATTTTCAGGTGTCAGCGTGCACACCGTTGCCGAGGGAGAGTGCGTAGTTCGCTCAGGCCGCCGCCGTTCGACAAATTATCTTGTGTGCCAGCTTTCTGTCTCAACTCTTTTCTCGGGTCGCATCCATATGTAACCCCTTTTTATTATCTATAATAAAAAGCCGATATTTTTCCCGTTCTATATGGTATTAGATTGCGAAATGTTTTCCTCGTCTTTTTATTTTACATGGCAATCTTCTCGTTGAGTGAATGTTTATTTTACGCAAATTGTGGCATTTAGTAATTTTACTCGCATTTTTAGTTAAAATATCGCATCCGGGATATTACAAGTGTTGGTATCGTAGCTTCATTCTTGCCTCCGACCAAGCGGTTTCAATTGGCTCACCATAGTGGTTATCGTCGAGGATTTTATTCGAGTGACAGAGACGTAACCCCGGTGAAAATTTTCTTATGTTTGTTAGGAGATCAAAGAGACTTACATACAACCAAGTTAAGTTTCAGAGTCGGAGATTTTCGTGGTCAAATCACCGCTAAAAATTCGTGTTGAAAGCTTCCACCGTGTAAGGGACCACAATTATTGAGTTATGTTGGACTAGATTTATCGATATTATAGAGTCAAAATTTTTATCGAAGACCAACTTTCTTTCCGCTCGAAGTTTCTCTCGATTTTCTTTCATCAAGCCGAGCCTCGAGGGGTTTATCGCAAAATAACTTGGAGAAAATCAAGGTTTTCGGTTTCAAAAATTTGCCGGTGCACAAGATAAATCAAAACCCATTGCCCAAATTTCATGGCACTCGGCTGGTTCTTAGTGGTTACTTTCGCATCATAGTTGAAGGTCGTCAACGCAAACGTTGCATGGAGGTCGTGTTTTCTTACGCAAGAAGATTATGCCGCCAGCGTCATCAAAGTGCTAGGTCGTATCTACATAGGACAACCGTAAAATTGCAAGAATGATAGTGTATCGTGGGGGTGTAGATAGCCGAACCGAATGAACTTTTGGGCTCGGGCCGAATTTGTTTACATCAAGGTACCATCTCGTTGGTGACAGCGACTCGATCCAAAATCATAAACGACAAATACCACACCAAACTGGCTCAGTATGGTGGGGAACACGTTGATTGCAATTTGCAATATCTCGCCGTGGACCGAGTTTTAGCTCGACTCAAGAAAGAATTGGGCTGCCACCGTACATCGCTATCGATGTTGTGCGATCGAGCGCATTCGCCGCACATCGACGCGCCAACCATCATTGGCTAAGCGTCAAGTCGGCGTGTCAAATGTGTGAATGTAGCCAGCACATTATTCGCATTTTGAAGCTGGAGCAGTGGCATTACAAGAGTTTGTTGTGGGCTGTCGATGGACCGTGATGTTATCGTTGTCTCCGCAAAGCTCTGCAAAGCGTGAAGGAAATGCAGTCATCGTTGTTATGGTGCACAAGCAGACAGGGGGTGTCGAATCATGGGACAAGTTCGTAAGGACCAAATTGAATAACAACCGTAAAATATGTAGATAATATATATGTATGCACCGGCCGACCGTATCTATGTTGTACGACAGCTGCTAAACAACAATGATAATGGGTCAAGCCGTGTACAAAATAATAATTGGCGAAGGACGCTCTCTCGCTTTGATGATCGTGTATTCTTGCTCGAGAAGGCGGGGTTTTAACTGTTGTTTCGTCTACCGTCAGAATTTTTGCAAAGGTGGTCGTAGCCACATACTCGAAGTGGTTGAAAGAATTCTACCATTTATCCATCGGAAAGTACACGCCGAAGAGAGTGACTGCGTGATCTTCATTCTCTTGTAGCGTATAACCCATCAAGTGTTGGCACGTGCTACAGTATAGATCGATATTGCAAAATATATCTTTCGCTTAAATGACCGCCGCTAACATATCGAAAGTTCTACACTTTGCTTGTTTATCGGCACTCATATTTTAAACACCGTTGTCGATTATATCGTTATATATCAGCTTATATTTCGATTCCCGCTGTCTTTTTCGGGAGTTTGTTAGTACATGTAATCCATTGAAAACATCGCCCATAAATTAGAATCTATAAAGAGTACTCAAAGCAGCTTTTCATCTCACCGAGAAATCTAACAAACTCGTCAAAATGCAATACCGAGTCGAAACAACTCGTAACTGCACGTACAACATCGTGTAAGCTATCTCGTTTGCTGAAATACTTCACTCGGGGAATATAGCAAATCTTAAAATAATGTTTATCGTGCAAACAATCCGTGATGGAAGAACTCCTAAATAAATTGAGGAGATTGAACACAAGTAAATTAATCTCTTAAACCATGACACACACCTAGAAACTAAGCAAAATACCGTACTTTTCAAAAGAGATTTCCTCTCGCCATCCTTCAAAAAAGGACAAATGCCCAAAAGATTTGCGAAAGGGAACATCGGAGATCGCCACAAAATTTCGCGCTGGGGACAGATCTCGAAAACACATGAAGATGTCATGGGAGAGTTTTGTCTCAAACTAGAAGAGCTTAATGAACTCATGTCTACACATACACCAAGAAGAAGGGAAAAACTCGATTTGGGCTCTAAAAGCAAAGCCTATGCTTGCTCTTATACAACCCAAATTCTGGAGGAACCTCGTGGAAGGGGTCACACCTCCGGCTTGCAAAGCCTGCCTTAGTAACATCATGAAATTGACCGCACCTTTACAGAGCCACATAATGATGATGTTATGAGAAGGATTATGAGGTTGATCAGAGAGACTTTCCTGTGATTTGGACAACATAGAGGTTCTACCTTTGGGAAGAGGCTTGAGATTTTATGGGGTATGGCCACATTCAAGACTTATGTCATCATGTTTGATCTTGAGTGTGATGACCCTGATGTGCAGCATGTTCCGATGCTTCTTTAGCATTAGGAGACATCATCCCGATGACTCGCCATAAGCACACATGCACCATCTTGCCATCATGTATGAGAGACCATGAGGACCAAGGGCCGAGTGTTGCGTACGCTTGCCGAGCACTTTGGAGGAGAGCGCACTGTCCTCACCTTCGTCGGCTATGAACCAGCCTTCCAAGGGCTAGCTGAGCAAAACATTGAGTTTCTCGGTAGAGACAAATGCTTGGATCGGGGAGGAGCCGCACTCGGGCGCCAGGGTCGCAACAGAAATGAGCCGAGGAGGAAGGGACTGGCGTCTACCCGCAAAGAACCTCGTGCTCGATCACTCATGTTTGAGAGATGCAGCATGAGGTGGCAGCAGGTAGAGCGGGTGCAGGGCGTTCCTTTTTGTAGGCCAGAGACGAGGACTCTTCTTCGCATGAGTCCATGGGGTCATGCGTGAGGATGCTTCTAGGGAGTGAGAGCGTACCCATGCAGAGAGGATGACAAAGAGACCGGAGTTGTGTTCCGAAAGCAGGGCAGGATGAGCAACATGGGACTCTAGTGAGAGATGCTCGCGGGTGATGAGTCACTTGGTGACGATTCGACTCAGCAAAGCATCATACGACTTCCGAGGCCTCGAGTCAAACAGAGGAGGATACTATGGACATCGTGCATGACATTTCCTTGGGTGAGTGTTCGTATGGGCGCCCACATTGAGCCTATGATGGATATGCGGCCAACATTGCTTCCACCTCGAGAGGGAGCACCGACGTGGCTGCACACCCCAGTGCAAAGTTGACGGCATTGCGTGCATCCACATACCTCCGGGAGGTGTCGGAGGTTGATGGGATTGTTCTCACAGACGTGAGAGTTGCTGGGAGCATGACATTCTCGATCGTGTGGAGGAGCCGTCGGATATGGTGGAGCATCCAACCGTGAGTCGACACAGTGATGAGGTGCGTGCAGTACGTACACACAATCAACAAAACCGGCAGCATTTCACAGGAGCAGCACTCTCCAGAGCACATCGATGCTTCGCAAAGACATCTTGGCCCGCTTTGGCCATCATAGAGAAAGGGGCTTCCTTCTACAGTGCACTACTCGCGTGCATGGCAGATAAAGTGGGAGTCGATTACGGGCCGGTAGCAACACTCTAGACATGTTCCATATGCGTTGTTGCCACGTCGATTTCTTCTTCCAAGATGGACTCGCCGGGAGATCATGAGTTGGTACCTCGATGGCACGATATTTTTTGTGGGGAGCACGCCGTAGCAAAGGCTCCCTAGACATAGTAGATGTTGCCAGAGTCCTGGCCTGGCAGGAGGGCAACCGTGCCGCTTTACTCAGGACTCCTTCACGATTTACGGTGGAGAGCAGATCGGGCCGTGAGATCGAGTCGTGACTTGGATCGGGAGAGAGTGGTGGCGAGTTGGTATGCAATCGTGCGCATACGTACTGCATGTGTACAACACAAGCAGAGCCCGAGAGCATTGATGCTTTGTTGGTGGTCTTCACCTCTCGAGAGCATTAGCTATAGCCGCAGACAAGCAAGGCAATCTCGAGGCCGTGGGACTTGGGTGATGATTGGCCATGGTGGCACTGCGATCCAGTGAGGATTGTTTGTTGGACTCGGGACAAGCAGAGAGAGATCGCCTTTGGGATCCCGTATCGAGGGATCTCGTTTCGAGAGGTTTGGACACATGTGTGCAGTAGCGCACCCAGCAGGTCGCATGGTGTGACGGTGCATCGTCCGAGACACTGCTGTCGCCAACAAGAGGCCCACATATATCGACTGCTTGAGGGCAAGCAATCTTGGGGCGGGAGGTCCGTAATATTCCCATTTTTGGTATCACCCATGACAAAAGGCTAGGAGGGACTTCCAGACAGTCAGAGCGGACATGTGCTCACGTGCACGTATCGAGCTATCGCTGGCCCAAGAGCTTTTCAGAGGAGTTTTGAGGAGTTTTCATGGTGTTCGGAGGCATTCGCTCGATATAATCTATCATCCGAGCAGCTTTGGTTTTTGTTCCGATGCATTCCGATAACTTTCGGAATTTTGAGTTATTTATGGGCTTAACCTCGCTCGATTATGCTCAAGGTGGCATTCCTAGGAGGAATACACAATGGAACACCTCAAAGTGTAACAGCTCATCGGAACCGGACGAGGAGACCTACACGATGGGACAATTAGACACAGCAGATTTGACCGTGAGTGGGAGGCATGGTAGCCGATTTGCACCTTTTCTCGCATTAAAAAGGAATATTTTTTATAATATTTTAATAAAAAGGAAAAGTGTCTCCATGAATAAAATAATAATAAAATAATGCTCTAGAAGGCTCCAAGGGATCTATAAAAGAAAGGGAGGAGGCCATTGTGAGACATCTTTGGAGTAGATCATTTTTCGTGTATGAGAGGTTTGAGAACGTGGATTCTCTACTTCTGTACCGTAGCCCCGTACGTAAAACTCCTGGGTGAGTTGTGAGTGTTGGACGAAAACCCAACTCTCTTTCGAGGAGACTTCATTCAAAAGTTTCACAAAGAGGCTTCGAAAGGATATTGGAGTGAGGATTATTCAGATCTTCAACTTGGGCTTCATCATTTTCGGCTCAAAGGTCACCGCTACGCGCAGGGAGAGCAAGTAGTTCGGGCCAGTGGCGCGCCGTTCAAATCGTATTATCTTGGTGGCCGCTTTTCTATCTCACTCTTTCCGGGTCGTATCCATATGTAACCCCTTTTTATTATCTATAATAAAAGCCGAGATTTTTTCCCATTCTATAATGGTACTAGATTGCAAAGTGCTTGCTCCGTCTCTTTTATTTTACATGGTAATCTTTCCATAGAGTGAATGTTTATTTTACTACAAATTGTGGCATTTAGTAATTTTCTCGTATTTTTAGTTAAAATATCCTATCCGATATTACATCCGGGCACCAAAATGGTTCACCCTGCAGCAGAAATTACCTCACGGCGAAGTACCTCTTCACTTGGAGACAAAAAGACATGGCTAATTCACACCTTTCAATGATTTACAAAACTCGAGTCCTTTCTACTCGGCTCATCGAAACCCTAACGCCGTCCTCGACCCTCTCGCAGTAGGCCTTTCCGGCGCTGCGGCCAGTCTCTAGCCTGGGACACAATGTCGCCCTCGCTACGGGCCGGGCCCACGTCACCGAAGCTGCCGCCGCCTCTCGCGCCGCCTTTCTCGCATGGCTCGCTCGACCGCGTATTTTGGCCGGCCTTTTGCGTCGCATAAGACGCGCCGTTGTATTCTCGTCCTCGATCAAAACATCCCTGGGCCAATCTCTCGCCCTCACCGCACCAAGCAGAACTCGCTTCGAAATTCTTAGCAAACCACACCCTAGAATTTCGACTTAGCGTCGCTAAGCTCGCGAATGTGTGTGTTCTTCAACCGACCCCCAAGCCCTTTCTCTTATACTTTTCTCGTTGGCAAACCACCGTACGTGATCTAATCTCTAATCAACGACTAAGATTAGAAGCCGCTTGATCCACATCACTTAGAACATTCTCATCACATGTTTAATTTAATTCACTTTAATCTTTTAATTTTCCTAAGTTAGACTTGGGGTCCTTAATTAAAAAAGATTAATTATTTGAATAACTATCAAACCATATGGAGTTTTTCCAAATGCTTTCTCGGGTCTTGGAGATCTCATGTACTCTAGCTCCTCCACAAAATTTCGGGAGCCAGAGCACATCTAATGCTACCCCAAAATCTCAACACTCCCTCTTAGCTGAGGAGTGTGCCTCCAGCAATACTTCCCACATTGAAGCATTGCCCCGATCTCTAGCTTTAGTCCCCGAGGCCCGCACCGATGCTTGGCCTCGTCGCTCTCCATCACCGTGCTGTTGTCGCTATGTACTCATCGCCCATGACTCGCCACGCCCATCGCCACATCCGTACCGTGGCTCCCTCTCAAATTGTTGCATCATGTTGCCCATAGCAGCCCGCCCTTTACCGTGAATCGGCCGTACCGGCAACTCGCTTGCCGAGAAGTAAGCAACCCGATGACGCCCAATCACTCGACAAAAAGCCGGGCCGGGCCGCATCTCATCACCGAAACTCCTCGTCGTCGCGCCGCGCCGTCTCTTTGAAGCCACTTGGCCGCCGGCACTCTCGCATTGCTCTCTCTCTGCGCCGCCGAAGTCCCACGCCCTCTCGCGCCGTCGTCGCCATGCTACCTGCCGCCTCCGCACCGCGCTCGTACTCCCATCTGCGCATCCTAGCTCGCCCTCTCGCTTCATCGTGCTCTCCCGCACCCATCGCTCCACTTGTCCCGCGACTGCCTTAAGGCTCCCGTAGCTCGTATGTGATCCAAGAGTTGGGCATCTCAAGGATCCTCGCTCTCATCCGTAGCCGCTCTACATATCAAAGTCGCCCCACCTCTTCTCTCGAGGTTTGTAATATCCCGAAGGGAAATGACTGTAATATAAAGCATGCAACAAGACATATAGTGCTAAAAACAAACCATGAAGCGGATGCTACATGAAGTAGAGAATGCTAAGCCATTTTATTATACCGAGAAATATAAAGAAGTACAAGGGTGATCGGAATGATGGCACCTCGACTTGCACCGGTGCAAGTGTAGGAACACTCTCGAAAATGTCAAAGGAAATGGTCGCGCTCTCGCTCTAACTCCAATTGCTGAAATACTACTATGCCGCCGCAAATGTCGGAACCAAAATGAGTATTTGGGGTTGCTCCCCTACTCGGAAAAATGCCGATACTCGGAATCGGCCTCTACTCACAATACCTTAAAAAGCCCAAAGAGTGCTTCGAAATGCTCGACCTCCGAAAATGCCTCCCTTGGAGGATCTACGCTATCCTCCTAAAGGGCCACGCTCGGGTGTCGAATGACAACCTCCAAAATAGGGACTCCCTCTCTCCCAAATATCTCAATGAGCAAGGGTGCGCCCCTCCTCGCTCAATCCTCCGACCCGAATCCTCCAAAATGGCACCAATCCGGAACTCTCCCAAGATGAATTGCGTCCTCTCTCTCAAGATACGCGTAGCTCGTAGATGCTTCGCTCCACCACGAAGGCAACCACAAATCCTCCCGCAAAAATGATGGTAGAATACCTCACCCGAGAAAGCACTCGAAGTCTCCCGGGCCGAGGGTGGGATCTCTCGCACGGAGACACCCGGTGTACTAAACAAGCATCACATATGCGTAAACAGCCAACGTGCTCCAAGTTGAAATGACAAGCTCAAGATGCATAAACATGAATGATCAAATGAAGAGACTCTCCTCCCTTTTATCACGATGGGCCTCTCTCAACCCTAGGCCCCACCATCTCCTACGTGCCCCTTGGCCCACATTGCCCCTCTCAATCGCGTGAGGTAGGCCCCATCCGCCCACGTGGTCTACGTCCTCCTCTCCCTCGCGCCGTCCACTTGGTCACTATGCCCCACTTCCTCCAATACGATGTGGACTTTAGGAAAATACTTTATCCTAAGTGAGTTATTTAATATTTCACTCACTTTATTCATGCTCCAACTATAATAAGGCAAAATTGGTCAAAATTAATATTTCCAATTAGCTATCGCTATTGGGAACTATTCGGCGTCTCCCGCAAAATGTTGCTTGACCTCAAGCAACCGTAGTGATGGACGCCGCAAGATCTTCCTCACTCTCCCAAGTGGCATCCTCATCCCAAGAAATTCTTCCACCTCACTAAGAATTCCCTGCACCGTCTTGCTCCGCAACCGTTCTCCCGGTATCAATACGTGGCCTCCGCGCCGTAGCACCAAGTGCCCCTCATCATCCGTAGGCGTGACTCGTCATTGTCACCGCTATCCAAGCGCCCTTCTTCGTGCACGATACGTGAAAGATGTTATGAATCTTGCTACCCCGGGGTAGCTCCAACCGATAAGCAACCTCGCCCAACTCGCGTATCACCCCGTAAGGCCCATAAAAATGGGGCTTGAGCTTCTGACCTCCTTCGCTTGTAGGAGACCGCTCGGCATGGCCGCAAACGTAGGTAGACCAAGTCCCCTACCTCAAAATGTCTCTCCACCCCGACCCTTGGCTCGACATGGGCAGCCCTTCGCCGGTTCCCGCGCATAGCCATGTTATCCTTGAGAGCTCTGAGGATGTCCTCGACTCTCTTGGATCCGGGCCCTTGGCTCTCGAAGCTCCCAGCTTTCGGCACCAAACATCACATCAACAAAAGATAAAGCATGATAACCATATAATGCGTAAAACTGAGACATACCGATGGTCATGTGATGTTTGTTGTTGTAGCAATACTCTCCTAGGTGCGCCCACTTCGGTGATGCTCTTCGGCGCCCACTAACATAGTTACGCAAGTAGCCCTGCACCCACTTGTTAACTATCTCGTCTCGCCCATCCTGCTCCGTGGGTGGTAGCTAGTGCTCGGTGTCAACTCTATCCCCACCAACCAGAAAAGCTCTCTACCAAACCCACCCATGAAGCGTATGTCCTCAATCATCGACAATGGTCTTGGGAAGACCATGTAACCTCGAAGATGTCACTAAAGAACTGACTCCACCACGCTTGCTTGTATAATGTGCTGACATGGCGAAAAAATGCGCATATTTCGTCGACCGATCAATGACGACGAATGTGCAAAGTCCCTGCTCCGCACCATGGGCAACCCCGTGATGAAATCCATTGAGATACTCTCCCATTTCCTCTCGGAATGGGAAGAGGTCACAACAAATCTGCTTTGATGGTTCATTTCCCCCTTTGTGTTGCATCGACAAACCTTACACTCGACATGCTAGAGTACGTCCTCTCGAGGCCCTTCCATGAGAACCTCTCTCTCGATGGCCCCGTAGGTTTTGGTAAACCCCCGATGGTTAGAAATGGTGAATCGTGAGAAGCTCGCAATATCTTCTTCTTGAGCCGAGAGCCCTCACCAAGAAGATCCCGTCCTTGTAGTAGATGATCTCATCCATCACCCTATATCTATCATCTCGTCACTCGTCCATCGAAAAACCTCACAAGCAACTGTCCTTGAAGTACTCCACCAATAGTCGAGTTCCTCCAATCGCGTCCAAACTCATCGTAGACAACGTGGGCCGAGTCCGCATGAAAGTGCATCGGCCACCACGTTGTTCTTCCCTTTGACATACTGATGTCAAAGTCGTAGGTTTGGACCTTGCCGACCCACTTCGTCGCTCTCTCTCTCCGTAGCCGTTTCGCTCTAAGAAAAACCTAAGGTCGTGAGGTCAATCTCACCCCAAACCCCGTTACCTACCAGACATCACGGACTTGGCCAATGCATGCATGATGACGCGCATCTCCTTTTCGTATATGGCATACAACCGCTCATGTGGTAGGAGTTTCCGCTCTCAAAAGCTATAGGCAGCCCCCTCGCATCAACATCGCGCCTATCCCCTCTCCCCGATGCATCACACTCCGCAACGAATGGCCGCGTGAAGTTTGCAATGCTAGCACCGGATAGCCGCTTCATCACCTCCTTGAGCCTCGGCCAAAGGCTCGTTGCGCCGTGTCCGTCCAACCGAATGCCCCCTTCTTCGTCGGATCCGTAAGGGGTGCAACAAGTCGAGAGAAACCCTTGACGAACTTCTCGTAGTAGGTGCGATATACCCACAAACCCCCGAAGTTCCGTCACGTTTCTTGGCTTTGGCCAATCCCGATGGCCCCGTTCTTCTCCTCGTGGACCCTCACCTCGTCCACCCCTATGATGTGTCCCAAGTATAGCATCTCCGTCAACCCAAACTCGCACTTGGAGAGCTTAGCATAAAATTGTCGCTCCTCCAAAATACGCAACACTCGCTCTATGTGCCGTAGATGCTCCTCCCATGTCTCCGCTATATATCAATATGTCATCAAAGAAGACCAACACACACTTTCTCAGTGGTCAGGGAAAATGTGGTTCATACATGACTGAAGGTGGCGGTGCATTGGGTTAGCCCGAAGGGTATCACCAAGAACTCAAAATGGCCATAGTGGCACTTGAAAGCGTTCTGGGAATGTCCCGCTTTCTTCACGTCAATTTGATGCTTTACTTGCATCTGCAAATCAATCTTTGAGAAGAACTCGCGGCTCTCAACTCATCCATCGACTCGTCAATCCGTGGAATAGGGTACCTTTTCTTCATAGTCTTTTTTTTCTGTGAGACGTAATCGGTGCACATCCTCAATGTGCGTCCTTCTTCTTCACCAACACTATCGAAGAAGCGAAAGGACCGGTGCTAGGTCGAATGTGTCCAAGAGCTAACTGCACTTGTGGATAGCCCGCTCGATCTCGTCCCGACAGAGCCTTGGGGTGCCTATAGGGTGTGGTAATGATGGCCTATATTCCCCTGCTCTAGCTCAATCGTATGCTCAAATCCCCCGATCCGTGTGTCGTCCCGGTGGTATCTCCCCAAACACCGCTGACACACCGTCAAGGATGGTCCGTACCTCCGGGATGAACCCGTCCGCCCGGGTAGTCTCTCGCCTCGGATGCACGCAACTCTACCGCCCACTCTATGTCTCCCTTCCGAAGTCCGCCCTCCATTTGGTGAGCCGAAACCGTCCGAGGTGGGTAAGTGCGCATGTTCGTATCTTCTCGTGCTTCCCGTCTTCTTGTCATCCCACTCCATCTCCAAGGCCTCCCAATCTATGGTGACCTTCCCCGCAGTGATCGACCCATCGTACTTCCCCAATACCACATTGGTATCCGTATGTTAACCATGAAAAAAGTGGTCGATCACTATGTAAGTGCCCATTGTCACCGCTGGGCCGCCGGGACATAATCGGCACACTCGCATAGTCTCGATTTCGGGACCAACACTAAAAACCCATCGAAGCTCGCTATCCGTATGCCTCTCCGCTCTACCATCTCGTGCATCGATGAGGCTGTGGGTTGCCCCACCGTCCACAGCATCGATACTTGCCGCCCCCGCACCGTACCCCCGGACGCGCAACGTCGCATACTTGGGAACTCCTCGCAATGCCGCAAGGGGTCCCTCCAGCAGGGGTGCAAAGGCCGCACCTCCCCGCTCCCGGTGGTGGAGGTGGCAAATGATCTCGCGTCGTATGGCCGCCCCTTTGCCCCCACGTCATCATACTCATCTTCTTCCCCGCCGCTCTCGTGAGAAGACCTCGATATAATGTGCTTTACCCAGAAGCACATCCGTGTCCCGGTGCCCACGGCTCCCTCGACAGTGAAACACAATCTCTTCCTCCTCAACTCCCTCCTAGCATCATCATCCAAATGTCCTCTACCCCCGATTCCCCTTTGGAGGCGGAATCCTCACATCCTTCCCCCTTAGGGCCGGAAGGCTTGTCTCTCGGGGGGTAAGGCGCCCTAGTCCCGGTAAGGCATCCCGCAAGTCCCGTGCCTTGCCAACTCGCGTCATGGAGTGTGGTCGGTCTAGTGGATTTGACCAATCCCCGAAGCGCTTTGCTAGCCCATCAATGAACATGTAGATCATCCGTGCCACGGATAGATCCGAGTAGCCATCACGCGAGAGTCTCGGTGAAATCCGAGATGTATGTATCCGAACTCCGATCCGCTGAGCTTCGTCAGCTCAACAAAGTGCTCCTTCGAATCCCTTCGATCAAACCTCTCTATCAACCTCCGGGGTGAACTCGGCATAGTCGGCCCATCGTCGAGTGCCCGAGTGTAACTATCCGCGTGGAACCACCAATCTTGGGCCTTGCCATCTAGATGCGCC
The DNA here is from genome assembly GCA_034641835.2 of Pinus albicaulis. NCBI lineage: Eukaryota > Viridiplantae > Streptophyta > Pinopsida > Pinales > Pinaceae > Pinus > Pinus albicaulis. The sequence goes on from JAXQQM020061398.1 coordinate 215,701, forward strand.
GACGCCACCCTTGATGGCCTCGCGTCTCCGCCATCCGGTTGAGTCGGAAGTATATGTCCAGACTTTCCTCCACCCAAGCAGCTTTGTCAACCTGTTTGATGAACCATCAAACATAGTGCAAATGGAACTCCGTCATCGTATGTTGAGTGTCTCACGTCGTGATAATGCCGGTGTCCCCTATGATGGTCGCGGGGTCTCGCTCGTCCCGCTTTGAGCTAGACAAAATCACGAAATGAAAGGGCATCCTTGAACTCCCGCCCGCACTGTACTCGACTCAAAGTAATCACCCATGTGGCCGTGTTCCTACTCTCGCCGTGCTCCTCGCCCGTGTCCGTAGCCGAAAAGTGGGCATAGTGGAACATGTGGGTGCATGAGATGCCATGTGTCGAGTGGCATCGTGCTCATGCAAATGGTGGGATGTGCCCCGATCCCTCACCAATCCGGAAACCCCTTGGGGTTTCACGTTGCCCTAGCCTCTCGCCGCCGTGAATCTCTCGCCCCCATCTCCTCTATCCGCTTTGACAGTCCCGTACCGACTTGAGGAGCATTTCCCCAAACTCCTTTGTGGCACTATCATTTGCCATCGGTTCCTCCCCGCTCGCATCCACCATCGGAGCGCTAGCTCACCCTCTCAGTAGGTGATTTGCAACCTACGCTCTCGTCACGGTACTTCCTACCCCCCGTAGCAAATATACGCCTTCTCTTTCTCTGTGTCATAGACAACTTGCTCCACTGTGCCGAGCGCAGTCTATGAGCTTTTGATACCACCGTAATATCCCGAGAGGGAAAATAGACAAGAATATAAAGCATGCAACAAAATGTATAGTGCTAAAAACAAACCATGAAGCGAATACACATGAAATAAGAGAATGCTAAGCCATTTTATTATACCCTGAGAAATATAAAGAAGTACAAGGGGTGATCGTAATGATGGCACCTCAACTTGCACTGCAAGTGTAGGAATAGTCTCGTAATGTCAAAGGAAATGACTCGCTTCTCTACTCTAACTCAACCGCCGAAATACTACCGTGCTCGTCGCAACTACCGGAACCAAAATGAGTATTTGGGGTCGCTCCCCTACTCGGAAAAGTGCCGATACTCCGGAATCGGTCTCTACTCACAATACCCGAGAAAAGCCCGCAGAGCGTTTTCTCTGAAATGCTCGACCTCCGAAAATGCCTCCCTTGAGGATCTACGCTATCCTCCCAAGGGGCCACGCCGGTGCCGAATGACAACCTCCAAAATAGGGACTCCCTCTCTCCCAAATATCTCCAATGAGCAAGGGCCGGCCCTTGCTCAATCCTCCCACGAATCCTCCAAAATGGCACCACATCCCAAGACTCTCCCAAGATGAACTGCGTCCTCTCTCTCAAGACTACGCTGGCTCCCTAGATGCTCGGCTCCAAAAGCGAAGGCAACCACAAATCCTTCGCAAAAATGATGGTAGAATACCTCACCCAGAGCAAGCTTACTCGAAGTCTCTCGAGAGTCGAGGGTGGGATCTCCGCACGGAGACACCCGTATACTAAACAATCACCGCGTACAAGCTAAACAAACAACATGCTCCAAGTCGAAATGACAAGCTCAAGATGCATAAACATGAATGATCAAATGAAGAGACTCTCCTCCCTTTTTATCACGATGGGCCTCTCTCAACCCTAGGCCCCACCATCTCCCTACGTGCCCCTTTGGCCCACGCCGCCCCTCAACTCGCGTGAGGTAGGCCCCCACGCCGCCCACGTGGTCTACGCTCCCTCCTCTCCCTGCGCTGTCCACTTGGTCACTAGGCCCCACTTCCTCAAATACGACGTGGACTTTAGGAAAATACTTTATCCTAAGTGAGTTATTTAATATTTCACTCACTTTATTCACGTTCCAACTATAATAAGGCAAAATTGGTCAAAATTAATATTTCCAATTAGCTATCGCTAATTGGGAATATTACAAGGTTCAAGAGCACTCATGGCTACATCATTATCAGAGCCATCGTCTTCTTTAGTTGCCGCAACCTTGGAATCAACTTCCTTGTCCTTCTTCCTTAGATGACAAGTGGTGGCAAAGTGTCCAAGTTCACCACACTTAAAGCATCGGATCTTGGATAGATCCCCTCTTCTTCTTCCCTTGCTGCTTCTTGGATGCAATAGATGCATCTACCTCTTCCTCCTTCACTTTCGTCGGGATCCGAGGTTGTTTTGTCTTTTGGTCATCCGGCGGATTTCCTCTTGTCAAAGGATAGCCCACATGTCGTCCCAGCTTGGAAGGTCTTGTCTGCCCAAGATGCTTTGGACAAATGTTTCCCATTCATCTGAGACTACATTTAGAGCAGTCCTTACCATGAAATCGTCCTCCACTTGAACCCCCATGGCAATTAGCCGATCCCGATCGACTACAACCTCAAGAGGAAAGGATCGATTTCCTCTCCCTATTCATCACTAATAACCTCGTATCCGCTTCTCCGTAAGCATCTTCTTCCGGACGGATTTTCCTTGATACATTGTGGTCAAAGCTCGTCCACATAGCATTAGCTGTCTTCTTCTCGCAATGTGTGGAACCACATGATCCTCGACCCCGTCCATGATAAAGCGCTTAGCACGCACCTCCGCTTCGTTGTGCTTCGCGAGAAGAGCAGCGTCGGTTGGTGTAACCAAGATGTTCTCTCGCATGTTCCCCGAAGTGCGTATGCCTCCCAGGGACCGTGCCAAGATTCGACCTTCCAGATAGCAAAGTTGGACAAGCCGTCCAACCTATCCCGATCACGCGATCAGTACCGTGCCATATAGCTCAAAACAATCTATCGAAACAGTATGTTGCTCTCCCCGCCGTTGTTGCTTCCCTCAACGAAGCTCCAGATCTAGGGTCCTTGGCGAAAAAGCACCCTCTATACCAACCGCTCCCTCTCGACCACCGATTTCCCTCCTCGGAAGTCTCGCAAATATCTTGAATCAACCCTCTTCGATTACTCTCCTCGTCGATCCTTAGATTTATTTAGCAAAAAAACTCGCCGAGTGGTTGCTCTCCTCCCCCTCTTTCGTCAACTTAGCTAGGCACTCTGTTCTCGCACCGACGGAAACACCGTGCCACACCAACAACTTCGAAGACCGGAAGCTACACTTCCAACCTCGATAAACTGCAAAGCGTCATTGCAAACCGGACTCGCGTCACCCTCTAAGGTCTCGCTTCATCCATTGCATCACCTCGCCGTGCCTTCGACCAACACCGCGTCGGCCCTCTATGAAAGCAAGGTTGGCTCGCGTCACCCTCCGTGTAAGCAAGGTTGGCTCTCGCGTCACCCTTCTCGCGTAAGCAAGGCCGGATCTCGCATCACCCTAGTGGTGTTGCGCCGACCTCTCGCGTCCTTCTCGCTGGGTCCGCGTTCCTCTTGATGTTGTGTCGCCTTCTCTCTGGTCTATGTCGCCAGCCTGCCTTCTCCCGCGGCAAAAAATCTTCAACTACTTCGCCGGTGATTCACGCTGATCCGCAATGCTCGATATCGTGTGAAAATTTCTAAACGTAAATCCTACCGCAATGTCTTGATTTAATTTTCCTACTTGAATTAAATTACAAGTTAATTTTCTCGAATTATTCAATAAAATCAGCAAAGTAACACAAACTGCAGACCTTTCACACATTTACATATCATTTACCGAACATCACACACACATGACAAAGTGACACAGCATTTTTCGTACAAATGTCCTCGTAAAAACCCAATGCGGGAAAACCGGTAGCAACTAGATCTAAAGGGTTTTATTATTATGCGGAATATGAATACAACAATATCCGGGCACTAAAATGGTTCACCCCACGTAGAAATTACCCAAGCAGTAGTACCTCTTTTTTCACTCTGGAGACATAAAAATATGGGCCGATTGACACCCTCAAACAAGATTTGCGTAACTCGAGCCCTTTTTGGCCCATTAGAAACCCCCAACACCGTCCCTCGAGCCTCCCGCGTCGCTCCCTTCGGCTTGCGTCGGCCCTCCGGGCCGCCCCCGGGATGGGCCCGCGTCGCCCTCTGCGGGGCTTACGCCGCCCGCGTCACCTCGAAGGGTCACCGTGTTGCCTCGCGCCGCCTTTTGCGTGGCTTTGGGCCGAACCGCGTATTCGCAGGTTGGCCTCTACGTCGCTGCGCACACTCGCCTCTCACCGGCCGTTGTATTTTTGGCCTCGAATCGAAAATTCCTAGCCAATCTCTCGCCCCTCACCGCACCGCAAACTTGTTTCGAAATTCATAGCAAACCACGCCCTAGAATTTCGACTTAGCTTCGGTGCTTTGCCAATGTGTGCGTTCTCCAACCGACCCCAAGCCCTTCTCTTATACTTTTCTCATTGGCAAAACCAACGGTCGTGATCTAATCTCTAATCAACGGCTAAGATTAGAAGCTGCTTGATCCACGTCACTTAGAACATTCTCATCACATGTTTACTTTAGTTCACTTTAATCTTTTAATTTTCCTAAGTTAGACTTAGGGTTCTTAATTAAAAAGATTAATTATGTGAATAACTATCAAACCAAATGGAATTTCTCCAAACACTTTTTGGGTCTTTGAGATCTCATGTACTCACTCCCTCCACAAAATTTCGGAGCTAGAGCACATCCGATGCTACCCCAAAATCTCAACACCCCTCATATGTTTTAACTGTGGTAAGATAGGATATTTTACTATTAAGTGTCCTTATAGGGAAGATAGTGATGATGAACGAGAAATATTGATTGGAGAATTATCCTTCTTCCTTGGACTGCAAGTTTTTCAAATCAACGAAGGAATATTCATTTCCCAAACCAAATACCTCAAGGAGATTCTCAAGTGTTTTGGAATGGAAGAATGTGCACCAGTTAGTGCCCCTATGATTACCGGATGCAAATTAAGCAATGATGATGAATCTCTTGAAGTCAATTCAACACTTTATAGATCTATGATTGGGAGTCTACTATACTTGACAACTTCGCGACCAGACATTATGTAGAAAGTTGTAATTGTTGTAAGACTTCAATCAGCACCAAAGGAATCACATATGTAAGCAGTAAAAAGGATATTTCGACCCTTACAGGACACACTTGATTTTGGGTTTGGTATCCCAAGAGTACAAATTTCACATTAACAACAGGCACATATGCTGATTGGGAAAATACCATTGATGACCGGAAAAGCACCAGTGGAAGTGCATTTTTCCTGGGAGATTGCCTTATATCTTGGTCCAGCAAAATTCAATCATCACTTTCTCTTTCTACAACTAAAGCTGAATACCTATCAACATCATACTGTTGTACTTGAGTTTTCTGGATGAAACAAACTTTACAGGCATCAAAGTGGAATATGATCAGTCCATTGTTCTTTTCTGCGACAACACTAGTGCAGTCAATATCTTAAAAAATCTTGTCATGCAGTCAAAAACGAAACATATTCCAATCAAGTATCATTTCCTCAGAGAACAAGTCAGTTAGCATAATCTCAAGATGGAATATATTGGCACCAAAGAACAGATTGTTGACATCTTTAGCAAACCCCTACCTAGAGAAACTTTTGGATATATCAGGCAGAATTTGGGAGTGATCTCTCTTTCATCTCAGTAAAGGAAGCACAATCTCAAGGGGAGCACCCTTTGCTATTGATGTCAAAAGGGGAGAGAATGCAGACAGGGGGAGCAACTGGCAAGAAATATGAAGAGAATGAAGATAGGGGGAGCAATTGTTAGAAGAAGCAAATATCAAAGTGTTGCCATCAATAACAAAGGGGGAGGTTGTTGAAAATGGTTGTTATTGATGTTAATGGCTGTCCAAATGAAAGAGGAAATTACATAGTCAAATAACATATTCCGAGACCTTTCCAACGATATATGGCACTCCCTTAAAATCCATAGGAATGAGGAGATATGAAATATTTTGTTAAGATGACCAAACCAAAGTACAAGAAGGCCCCATTTGGATGACCTATCTTTGAAGGCATTTTTAGTTCAATAACCTGGCGCAAATGGGAGCATAGGATATATGGTTGGAAAGCTTATTCGAAGACTTTCCAACAATATATGGCATGCTTTCTAACTCCTCGCGGTTAAGGAGAAATAAATTTTTGACTATTCACTATACATTCTGCCAATTGCGTGAGTCAGCTCAGCCAGTGGACAAGTGAGCCCTAACCCAATGTCCAAATGCACTATAAATAGGCGTGAGAAGGAACATTTCTAAGCACTCGACTCAAGCATTCAGTTCTCTGTTTAGGAGAGTGAAGGAGAAGGTTCGAAGTTCATACCTCATGAACCAAGAAGTGAAGTGAAGTTGAGTTGAAGTAGATTTCTGTGGAAGGGTTTGGCGCATTTTTGAAGGGTTTTTTTGCATTGTTCTTGGGAAGGGTTTCTGGTTTATTTAAGGTTTTTCTTTAGGGTGGAGTACAAGTGTTTTTGGAGGCCGAGTAAGCTGAGTTCTGCTGAGGAGAAGGCCAAGCTTAAGGCCTGCCTTGAGGGCCGAATTCTTCCCCTGTAGAGGTTAAGTGTCAACCCTGTCTTAAGCCCGAGTTGCAATTTTGATTTGAGGGCCAAGTTTTGTTTTTGAGAAGGCTGAGTATTGCTCTTTGAAGGTTGAGTTTCAAGGGGTGAGTTCTACTATTTGAAGGCCGAGTTTCAAGGGGTGAGTTCTACTATTTGAAGGCCGAGTTTCAGGGTTAAGTTCTACTATTTGAAGATCTAGTTCAGGCCTGGTTTGAAGGCCTAGTCCTCGTGTCTTGAAGGCCAAATTTAGGCGTGATTTGAAGTCCAAGTTCTGGTGTATTAAAGGCTGAGTTCAAGTTGAAGCCTGCAGTTACTGTAAGTTGGTGCTTACTAAGTATTGTTGTCCTTATCTTCTTGACAGGTTGGAGCCTGCATTTTTTGTAAGTTGGTGCTTACAAAGGATTGGTGTCCTCACAAAAGATTGTAATAAATTAAAGATTGTTTTCAATCATTTCTTCTTCAAATTTTGATTTGCACTTTAATCTCTGTGTTCATACATTGTGGATGATTGATTATGTAATGTGAATTCGGTTTCAAGATTAACTAAGTGAAAATTTGTCAAAAGTACATATTGATTCACCCTCCCTCTCAGTATTTCCAACACAACGGGGTGTTAGAATTATAGGTGGAATCTTCACATGGCCACAACACACTCATCTGTATGATTAATCTATTTGTGATCATGGCTAATGCCATCCTTTGATCATTTATTGTAATACTAGAAAGTGGTTAAGCCTGACCTAGTTAAACCTTGTATAGGTAGACTCATTAACCCCACTAGGGGTTAGTGCCCTACTTGAGCTGTCTATAAATAAACCACAACTTTCATCTCGTCATCTTCTTAATCTCTCTTACAAAGTGTTTTATGTGTAAGGCCACCTACATCTTTGGCATTGTCTTGTGATTGGCATTTCTTTTAGGTGCACTTGTGCATCCCTTGTGTAGCATACTTGTACTTGGGCATTTCTCTGTAATGCAATTGTGGCTGGGTTATTGCAGAATTTGGGTTTGCCTTTGGTTCCAACCGATTCTCTTGTTTTCACTTGGGACTCTCAACAAACTCCAATGTCATAGATACTTAAAGAAGAAACTGAGTTGACTTCCATTGTGTCAAAATAGCATAATGTAACTTGCACTGACCATTCATAATAAAAAAAAGCTGTAATTCCCCACAGCCTTCAGTTACCTTTGAAGTCCTGTGTGTATTAATATAGCAGTGATAGGTGATTGTGAATAAGCTAACTGATCTCATTCTTCATTTTGTTTCAACCAGGAGGTTAATGACATTTGGGCAGGGTTGGGTTACTACAGGCGGGCCCGTTATCTGTTAGAGGTACTTGTACCATGACATTCTTATATGTAAATCAGATTGACATTATAGATAGAGTTCATGTTTGTTTTTTGTAAATGCAGCTATTATTCTCTAGTCTTTCAGTGCTTTCTGTACTTGTTCGTCTTTCATTGGGTTGGTTGAGGGATAATCAATGAAATAATTTAGGTTATTGCTTTGTTGCTCTAAATCAAATCCTACTTTGTTTCTCTTATTAGCCCTTCCTGGCCTGTCCAATTCATGTTGCGTTTGTTTATTATCTGTTTGCTGAGGAATAATTCAAATCTGGACAAAATTAAGCATATGAACTCAGTTCTAGAGTATGTTCTTGAAGGTTTTTAATTTTTTATTCAAAATATATCTGATTTATGTGTTGAGGGTTGAATGAAATATAGGGAGCAAAAAAAATATTGTAGAAAAGCAGGGAGGAGTATTTCCCAATTCTCGGGAAAATCTCAAAAATATTCCAGGGATTGGTGACTATACAGCTGGTGCTATTGCTTCTATTGCCTTTAACCAGGTAACAGATTTTAACATTTTATTTACTGATTTTAGCAATAGATGTTTATCCAATCTATGGAATCTTCATGCTTGCAGGTTGTGCCTGTGGTCGATGGAAACGTGGTTCGAGTGCTTTGCAGGTTGAAAGCTATATCTGCAAATCCTAAATTGTCTACTACTATCAAGCGACTTTGGTAAGCTATGAATGTCCTTTTTTTCTATAAATGCACTCCAACATTTGAAGTTTGAACAGTATTTTCTATTATAAGATTATGATTGAAGTTGTCATCATCTATTAGAGGCACAACTGTTGATCTTGTTTGGAAAAGGGTGAAGCCATAGACACATATCAAAGAACAATGCGATATTTGTAGGAGATTTGCTTGGAACTAGAAGCACATAGAGGAATGTTAAAGTTCAAAGACATTCTCGACTTTATGTAACTCATAAATGTACAAAGCTTGCCGGATCATTGTGCACTTGCTAGTGCATACCATATCTTCACAATCACTGGTTTCACAGCTTCGCTTTTAGAGAATGAACATGGTTGAAGATCTTGATTTCTTTCAACCTCTCGCACATCTTGTTTGTAGGGGCTTCAAATTTGACTTCAGTGCACATCGTAGGAATGCTAGTATTTAAAGCTTATCCTTGTTTGATATATTCAGTCCAATAGGTAGGAATAAATGCAAAATGAATTGGTGATAACACACGTGAGATCTAATTTCAAGCTCCCCGACCAAGCAAGACAGATTCCAAACAAGCTCTTTTTCACAGGTGCAATTAAAAAGAAAGACCGACATGTGGCTGCTTCATATTTCCTTAAATGGATGAGGGTTAGTTGTGCTTTTGATTAACATTACCTTAATTGAAAGTTGTTGGAACACCTAATCCTACATGGGTTGGTGTGGAATGCGAAAAGTCACAATGGAGTCCAAGTGGCCTTGGAAGATGAAACCAAGAGTCACACCATTGTACTATAAATGTACATCTTTGTATAATGGAAAATAAGAAAAGCCTCACGCTTATCCTTCATTGTGTGTTGAGTCTCTTGTGTGTGTGTTTATCTTTCTCATACACCATGTGTGTGCTTCAACATGGTGTTTAACATGGTATCAGAGCGGGCGATTTCTGGCCCTGCTTCAAATTGAGTGAGCCATTTGTGTTTATGGCCTTGCATATCTGCAAAAATTCTTGACATTTTTGCAGCACTCAGTGATTTTGCAGCAGTGTTTTCGCTGCCATTCAGAGGTGTTTTGAAGAGACTTTCTGCAGCAGTCTTTTTGCCACATTCAGAAAGTGGTTTTGGAGAAGGAGCAGCATTCAGAAGAAAGAGCAGCGTTCAGAATTTGAAGAAGAAGAAGCATTCAGAAATTGGCAGCAATCAGGCATTGGTTTTGAAGAAAGGCAGCACTACCCATCTGAAGGTTTTCATTCTCATTTGTCCTGCAATTTCTACATTTTAAATTCTGCATTTGGAGAGCTGTTGGAATTGGGTTTCTGAAGAATAAATTTCTGGTTTTTACTGCAAAAGAAATTTCTGAGTTTTCTACTGCTGCTGGATTTGTTCTGCTATAAGTTTGAAAAAAAAAATTCTGCTATATATTTGAAAGGAAAAATTTTGCTGGTTCTTACTCTTCTCTGCTGTTCTTATAAATAAATAAATAAATTAAAAAAAAAAAAAATTTCTGCAACTCTCCATAGCCTTTTGGCCCCCTTGCTCAGCGCTCATTGCTTACACCCTGCGCTCATTCCTTACCGCTCCACTCGATTTCACTATGCTTAATCCCTATCGCTCCCTCTAACAGCATTTACCTCCCTACTCCACTACCCGCGCCCCCTTCACACTACAGATTTTTAACACCCTGCTCTATCGATTCAAACCCCCGGGCGTCCAATCTGCTACAGCACTCCAGCATAAGCTATCACTCATCTCACACCACTCACCACAGCGCTCTCTTATCAACCTACTTACTCTCTGCCTGCCCTCCTCTACGCCTCCCTCTACACCATATCCGCAGGCTCCATTGCCACGCCTTTTGGCCTTCAATCCAAACGCACCTCTCTGCGCTCCTCCCATTGCAAACGCTCTCAATACAATGCCTGCTCCTTAACAGTCAATCCGTCTCACATTCCACTCGCCCTTACGCTCCTTACCGTACTCTCAAACGTCACGGCTGCTCTATATCCCCATACCCCCTCACTCCATGACTGCTCCTCACCATACGGCGCCCTCTCCTACGCCTGTAGCTCTTCCACTCCACCTTACGACTTACACTTCAACAATACGTAGGCTCCCATCGTAATTACTTTTTTAAAATTTTAATATACGATGTCTTCCATTTAATATTCCCCTCTCCTCCACTATAATACTCCCTCCACTCCTATATAATACTCCCCCTCCCTATACTACTCCCTCCCCCATTTTAAAATTCAAACCCCACTTCTCACTAATACCAACCTTTTAATTTTAAAATCGATTTTTATTTCCCCCTCCCACATATAATACATTTCTCTCCACTATATTTTAAATTAAATCCATTAAATTAATTCCCATTAACTCATTTTTTTAATAATTCCCATTTCTTTTTTAATTATTTCCCTTCCTTTTTTAATTAATTCCCATTAACTCATTTCCATTCCTTTTTTAATTATTTCCCTTTCTTTTTTAATTATTTCCCATTAACTCATTTTTTTTAATTAATTTAAAAAATAAAAAAAAAACAGCAGAGAGAGAGGAGAAAGAGAGGAAGAGCAGAAAAATAGGATATGAATAGCAGAAATAATGAAAAAAATGGCATATGAGGAGCAGATAGATTGAATACATTGCAGATTTGCATTGTGTGATTTGTGGCATTGAAGGGTGATTTTTTTGAAGAATTTTACATGTGAAGACAAGTTTGTCATCATTGCAAACCAGCTATTTGAAGAAAATTCAGCTGCCTTAAAGGCCTCTTGCATAGTGTTTTCAGCTGCACATATTTTGCAGAGATATTGACATTGTATTGATACTGCTTCTTCATTCATAATCAGTATTTGAGTTGTTGGATTGTTGATTGCCCTCCATCATTTGAGGAGCACACTTTGTACTTTGAGAATTTTTTGAGTCATTTGTATTGCTTGTTGCATCACATTGTAAACGGGTGCATTTTCGGTTGAAGCCGACACCCTTTCATTTTTTGAGCCTAAGTTGTTGAAAATGGCCAAGATCAATGAGGCATTAGTGTTGTTGAATGACCTCATTCATTCAAATGTTCATGATATGATAACAATGAGCAAGGATGCTCTATGTAACATTCAGAGTTGTTTGCTAGATGCACAAGAGAAGATTGAGTTTTTGCAGTTGGAATCTCAGCTCCAACAAGAAGAACTTCAGCAGAAGAGTCACCATTCTGAACTTGTTTCTGTTCAGAACATTGTGAAGGACTCTCATCAGAAGAAAGAAGACAAAGATGATTCACATTCAGCAGATGTACATGCAGATGCAGTAGTTCAACCTGCACTTCCTAAGCCCATCATCAGACCTTGGGAAGAGCTTGTCCACAACAAGCACCGAACTGGTCTTGGATATGACAAGGATGTGTCCTTTCATATTCCGGACTACACAAAGCCCATCATATTTCAGAGTGCCGGATTCATGTATGACAGTTCACCTGCAGCTGTTCCAGATCCTGTTCCACTTCCACAACAGATTGAGAAATGCCAACATTGTGATCGAGTTGGCCATATGAAAGATCACTGTTTTGATCTTCATCCATGCAAGCATTGTGGTCGGCACACCCATTCTTCAGACAGATGCTTCAGAAACAAGCCTCCTGCAAGAACCAAGATTCATCTTGGATGGATTGCTTCTTGGCAATGGGCATCAGCAGCCAAGAAGATGTTTACGACACATGTTAGAACTTGTTCACGGATATTGAGCAAACTTGCAGTTGAGTTTTCGCCATCATCTCACCTTGTCCCTGACAGGGGGGAAAATGGTGGTCATGCACAAGCTTCGACGACAGATCAAGCGAGCCTGAGCCACAATCTCTCATTCCATGTTCAGAGTTGTAGCCAGCAGTTCAAGCGAGCCTGAGCCACAATTCTTCATTCCAGATTCAGAGATGTAGCCAGAGACACGAATTCCCATGAGCATGCCTTCGGTTGGTGGATAACCTTAAACCATCATCTTTGGTTGGTGGACAACCTAAAACCACCACGGGTAGTAGACCTCCCTTCTTTTAGGTCGAAGGTCTCCCTTTCATATATGAGGAACACTTCCTCTAGCAGAAGCCTTCAGCTTAGCAGCCTTCAGCTTCTTGCCAGCATTGGTTGAGTTCCAGGAAATGCTACAAGCATTCCAGAGTTGTTGGTAATCCTAAAACCATCACAGGTCGTAGACCTCCCTTCTTTTAGGTCGAAGGTCTCCCTTTTTTATGAGGGACAATTCCTCTAGCAGAAGCCTTCAGCTTCTTGCCAGCTTTGGAAGAGTTCCGGGAACTGCAACAAGTATTGCGTTCCAGTGTTTGTGGTCATCCTAAAACCACCTCTTTTTTCCAACATTTCAGAGAGTTGATTCAGCCCAAGCGCTGCCATGTATACTTTGCATATTGTATTACAACTCTTTTCTTGGACTCACACATACCCCTTCGGATTAAGGGGGGATGTTGGAACACCTAATCCTACATGGGTTGGTGTGGAATGCGAAAAGTCACAATGGAGTCCAAGTGGCCTTGGAAGATGAAACCAAGAGTCACACCATTGTACTATAAATGTACATCTTTGTATAATGGAAAATAAGAAAGCCTCACGCTTATCTTTCATTGTGTGTTGAGTCTCTTGTGTGTGTGCATTCTTCTCCTCATACACCATGTGTGTGCTTCAACATGGTGTTTAACAAAAGTTTTCAAGCCCCTCCTTTGTCTGCCAGTGTGAAAGGAAAGACAAAGACAATCTTTACTGTCAAAATCAAAATGAGGAATATTGTCAGTCATTGTAGTGAGACATTCTTGTCCATGCTATGTGCTAGCAAAAAAACATAGGAGAAATGCATAACATTTATAACATTGTTGTCCACTCTCAGAGCTTTGATTGGATAATATATAAAGGGTTCAATTCAAGTCTTTCGATATGATCATGGATTGAAATTGTATTGGTTTGTGCATGATTCTGGCTGTTAACTTACCAATTCCAAGAGATCAGGTTGTCTGTAATTATTAAGCCTAATGTTATGCCAAATCCCTGCTAAGGTTTGACAAATTCTTGTGCTATTTGACATAATATGGATATAGGAGCCTGAAATTGCAGTCCTTGTACAGGGAGCTGGCAGGTCAACTTGTTGATCCAAAGGTACCAGGTGACTTCAACCAAGCACTTATGGAGCTTGGTGCTACCATTTGTACCCCATCAAGTCCTACTTGTTCTTCATGTCCGGTTGCGGAACACTGTAATGCACTTGCTATTGTTAGAAGCTATGATTCAAAGAATAAGCATGCCATGCAGTCTCTATCCACAGTGTACAACGAAGTAGAGGCTGTGACAGTTCCATCTGTTATTGATTACCCAATGAAAGTTTTGAAGCGAATGCCTAGAGAAGAGTTTGCAGCTGTTTGTGTGGTTGAAATGTCTCCAGAAAATGCAAGTGAAAACTTTCTATGTATAAACAGTGACAGAAATTCATTCCTTCTTGTGAGAAGACCCCAGCAAGGACTACTTGCAGGCCTTTGGGAGTTTCCCTCTGTCTTGCTTAGTGGATTGAATCTCAGCCTCAGTGAACGAAAAGTGACCATGGATCGGTATCTGGAAATTTCATTAGGGATTCAAACTAGCCAAGGAACATATAAGGAAATTTTGCGAAAGTCAGTTGGGCATTATATTCATGTATTTTCACACATTCGGCTTCACATGTACATTGAGTGGATGGTCTTGCATGCCCCAGGTAGATAGAAATTGTATCCTTAACTTTCATATTTTAGAAGAGTTCCATAGAAATTCTTGGTCAGGATTGGTTGTAGTCTAGTAGTCATTCTAACAACTTTTTCTGTGTACAAAGATGGGCATCATGGAATGCAGGAAAACGAAGATGAAAATGGCACAGTTATAAAGTGGGTAGATAAGGAGGCCATTCACAGCATGGGCTTGACAAGTGGAGTAAGAAAGGTATAAATTGCAATATGCTCTTTGTTGCTATTCATTAAACTGATTTATTACTACTGCTGATATATGTTCAGTTGTGCAGGTATATAAGATGCTCCAAGAATATAAGAATAGCCAAGGAACTGGGAAATCTGTGAAAAAAATGAAAAAGCAGTAGAAGCTTTATTCATTTAAGATTCTTTGTAACTTAAGTGTCCACTTCCCACCATATATATATGGGTGTTTTTATCTTGATCAGTTTCTAAAGTAAATGGCTATGTGTTGAGTGTTCCATGCGTGCTACTTTTATATTTTACATGATCTGGATTCTGTATTATTTGTGTTGGATACGTACCTCTATACAAGCAAAGTTCTACTCGACAAATGCCAAGACAAATAGTACTATAGTACCCAATAATGTGAGGTAGTATCTCCAGACTCCAATTATCTAGTCTCACATGACTAATGTGCCAACCTATGGCACATATTAGATATGAGAGCTGTTGTGTAATGTTCCAAACTAGGAAAAACAGTGATATGCAAAGCAAACAACAAATTCAACAACAGAAAATTTTGAACTTTAGTGCACACCCACAACAAACTGGAAATATGAAAGCAACTGAGCCATTTTATTATAAATCTGGAGCAATGGTACAATAATGTGGAAGGAATGTGTTAGTGTCAATATGTCAGTAATAAAAAATACTCTTTCAGTTGTTTTCCTAGAAGTCATAGGTCAAAATTTTTAGTTTTTCAAACAAGTTTTCAAAATAATTTTGGTCACTGAAGGAGTCTAGGTCAAATTTGCTGCTTACTCATCTTATCCATGGCCATCATCACTTTAAAAGTCATCTCATTCATTATCATTTAAAAGTTTAGGGTCTTTTCACTTCATCTCATCTAGGTCTACTGTCTAGGTGTCATCATCTGCCTTTGAAAACAGCCTATTTTGTCATCAAAACAAGGAAATCATCCTTCATTTCACTCATAAGACTTTAAAAGGGAGATAGCATACTTAGCAAGTAAAGTAAGACAAGTTGTCTTATTTTAAAATGTGTTTAAATGTCAAAAAGTTTCAAAAGGCAGAATTGTCTTATTGTTTCACTAGAGGACAAAAAAGGTCATTTCAAGGTTATAAAAGACAAAAGCAAGCTTATCCAAACTCATTATTTCCTTTGTTGTGTGGTAGAGCTCCTCTCTTACCTCATTTGCACTCCTTATGTGGTCGAAGGTTCGAAACCAAGGTGAAGAACTGCTCCAAGAATACTTTGCTACACTTCTGGTTGCCCTTGTTAGACTTCTGTAGCCTCCTGCTATGCTTTCAGAGCCATTTGTTATGTTTCTGGGCCTTTTGTTACGTTTCTGTAGCCTCATGCTACGCTTCTGAGGTTGTTGTTATGCTTCTGTAGCCTCACTGCTACGCTTCTGGGCTATTGTTATGCTTCTGTTCAACAGTTGTTACGCTTTCAGAACAGCTGTTACACTTCTGTTTATTGGTGTTATGCTTCTGGAAGGAGGGCAGAACTTAGGTCTTTTGGCTCCCAAGTCATCCAAACAAGCTCAAGGCTTGTGGGCATCATTCCTTGGACGTCTTATAACAGTAAGTCATCACTCTTATAGCCTCCCTTGGTCAAGTTATCAAGTTTATGATTCATTTTCATGCTCACTCCATATTTCACTATATCATCACTTCTTCATGTCATTGAGAGTTTCTAGTGAGATAAACCCTATCCCTACTATCTAACACTATCCTACACCTCTCATATACCTCATACTCACATCTCCCACCATCCATATCCTCCCTAATAGCCATTTTCATGAAACCCTAAATTCTAGCTAATTTTCAGAGTGATAAATTGGAAATTTCCTGTGTTTCCTTGTTTTAACCACCTTCCTCATATCCATTTCACTTGATTTCACTCACAACATGGAGCTAACATGCAACCCTATCTACAGAATTTTTTGTAGAATTTTCCCTAGCTCCATAACCCTTCATCTCACCCTCTAAACATACCCCATCCCTACACTGTTTTTCCCAAATTTCACTACACATACCCATCACATCAACACACTAGGGTTTCATCCTTTCAGTGATAAACAAGATGGAGAATGAGAAGAAGAACTTCAAGGGAGGGCGCCACCTCAGGTTAGAACCCTCACCATGCATGAAATCAATGCTTCACCCTTGGCCAAAAGATGTTTTGAGAGGACAAGATGTTTGAGCTTCTGTGAGAAGCTCATGGAGGAAGAGTATCATCTTCAACTGACAAGCTTATTTGCCACAAATTTCAGCATGGGAAAGGTCATCATTGCAGGTGTAGAGTTTAACCTATCAACAGACCTAATTTCTTTAGCAACAGGTATTCCTTGTCATGGAGAGAAGTTCAAGGGCATGGACTTAGACATTGAAGATTACAAACAATTTCTCAAACCTCATGCTAGAGAGGAACTAGATTACCTCTTTCCTTTCAGACACCTCCGTAACAAATATGCTCCTTTGATGATGTTAATAATGAAGTATTTCACATGTGAAGGAAGATTTTCCAGGTTGTATATGTACCATATCAGGTTGTTGATTCATTTCACCTCTATCAAAACACTTGATTTGCCACATTACTTGTACAGGAGTTTAACTAAGATGACTAAGAAGGTTCAGAGCAGAAAACAAGATCATCATCCTAGTCTTTTTCATCATGGTCTGGTCAAGCTCATTGTATTGCATCACCTTTCATCCATTAGCATGATTTGGGAAACCTTCATGGAAAAAGTAGCAACAACGCATACCACTAGCCCTCTTGTCTTGCATGGCACATCATCAGCACAACCAATGGAGGTTGGCTCTTCTAGCATGCCAACTCAATGTTCAGAGGCTCCTAGGGTTGTTGAGTTTACTCATACCTATGAGAAGGGAGAAAAACATGTATTTGCATCCAAATCTATCACAAGTGTTCTTACACTTGGCACCATTCTTGAACAAAGGGAAATGGAGGAGCAACCTCTTATGCATCAAGATGAAACACCCTTGCACCAACATAGTGAATCAACACCATTGGAGGTTGAGCTAGTAGAGCAGGTTGATATCAAATCAACTGAGGAAATCATTAGAGAGAAGGATGAGGAAATAACAGAGTTGAGGAGGATTTTCTCCATTGCTAATTCTCTAATTACTTTCCTACACCAGGAGAATTTTCAATTGAAGGTAAAGCAACTGTTACAAAGCAAACCCAAGCCAAACCTAGAGGCAGATAAATGAAAAGGTATGCAGGTCATAGATGTTGATCAAATGCAGGGCATGGAGACTGAAACACAACCAAGAAGGTCAAAGACAAGAGGTCTCAAAAGGGTGTTGGAGCTAGAAAGATAATCAGCTCATCCACTTGAAGAGTTGAACTTTGATGAGATGTAGGAATTTACAGGGTAAGTTTCTTAGATAAAAAACCAAAGGTCACCACTCACAAACAGATCAAAATCAGTACACCAGTATATCACGTGGTGAAAACCCTCGAAGAGGGAAACAGACCACGGCCTGAGCCAACGAGACCACTTCAGGAAATTTATTAATATAAAAAGAAAGTTTACATATGTTTCTCTCATAAAGGGTTACCAGACAAATGGCCCTCCATGCTCTTTAAATAGAGATCATGGACCAATCGGGTGTTAAGCCACAGATCAAGTGTCGTTAATACCGAGGAGAGAGTGAACCGTCTGATCACTACAAATCGTGACTGTCAGATTATAAGTTACAAATGTACATAGTAAAGAAACACACTTTACCTAACTCTACACTAGACCAAATTATACTTAACTATTTCCTATGTGTCGGAATATCCTAACATCCCCCCTTAAGAATAATTTGGGATAGGATTGAAGGATTTACAAAGGTGACACAAAAGGAGCCTATTTCCTATGTGTCGAAGTATTCTAACATCCCCCCTTAAGAACAACTTGGTATAGGATTAAAGGATTTACAAAGGTGACACAATAGGAGAAGGAAGGAGGCATTAGAGCCTATCCCCCCTTAATTATTACTTTCCTGAACTCCCCCCCTTAAGAACAACTTGGGATAGGATTGAAGGATTTACAAAGGTGACACAAAAGGAGCCTATTTCCTATGTGTTGAAATATCCTAACATCCCCCCTTAAGAACAACTTAGGATAGGATTGAAGGATTTACAAAGGTGACACAATAGGAGAAGGAAGGAGGCATAAGAGCCTATCCCCCCTTAATGATAACTTTCCTGAACTCCAAGCATGGATCGAAGTTTGGTAAACTTCACTTCTGTGAGAGCCTTTGTAAAGATATCGACAACTTGATCATTGGTTGAACAATACTGTACTTCAAGAAAACGATCATGAATGAGCTTTCTGATGAAGTGTATATGAAGCTCAATGTGTTTCATACGCCGATGCTGAACTGGATATTTGCATCGCTGAATGTCACTCTGATTATCACACCAAAGTGTAGTTAGATGCTGCTGATGAAGACCAAATTCAGACAGGATCTGACGAAGCCACATGGCTTCCTTGATGGCTTCAACAACACCACGATACTCTGCTTTTGCCGAAGAAAGAGAGATGGCACTTTGTTTCTTACAATACCATGTAATAGGTCCTCAACCAAGTGTGAATATATATCCTGCAGTAGACTTTCTATAATTAGGGTCACCAGCCCAATCAGAATCAGTGAAACCAATCAACAATGGAGATGCTCTTGCACTGTAATGAATCCCGAATTAAACTGTACCTTGAATATATTGAAGTATTCTTTTAGCTACTTTCCAGTGACTTTCATGAGGTTGGTGCATAAACCGAGCAACAAGACCAACACCAAAGGAAAGGTCAAGACGGGTATGGGTTGGATACATAATTTTACCAACAAGTTGATAGTATAAGGTAGCCTCAACTTCAGGGGTAGTGCAAGTGACTGAAAGCTTGACTCCTGACTGAAAGGGAGAAGGGGTTGGCTTACAGTCTTCCATTTGAAAGTGGTGTAGAAGATCACATGCATACTTAGACTAAGAAAGGGTAATACCTTCTTTGGATTGCAAGACTTGAAGACCAAGGAAATAATGCAAGTGTCCTAAGTCTGTCATTTCAAACTTCTTTTTGAGGCTAGACTTCACATGGTTTATATGGTTGGGATCACTACCAATAAGGATAAGATCATCAACATAAAGAACAAGGATGGTGAAAGACTTACCCACTTTCTTGGTGTAGACAGTGTTGTCAGATTGACACCTAGAAAAGCCATTATCTAATAGAAATCTATCCATTTTGGCATACCAAGCCCGAGGAGCTTGTTTGAGACCATAGAGAGACTTCCTAATGCAACAAACAAGGCTAGAGTCGTTTTGGATAAAGCCAGAGGGTTGTTCCATGTAGATTTATTCATGCAAATATCCATGTAAGAAGGCGGATTTAACATCTATCTGATGGACTTCCCATTTAAAGGAAGCAGCAAGGGAAAGAACAAGGCAGATAGAATTCATTTTGGCAACATGGGAGAAGGTTTCAATATAGTCAATGCCTTCAACTTGTGAAAATCCTTCAGCAACAAGACGAGCTTTATGTCTATCCACTTTTCAATTTGGTCTAAACTTTGTTTTGTAAACCCATCTGCATCTGACAATTTTTCTTCCTTTTGGAAGAGGAACAAGATCCCAAGTATCGTTTTCCAATAAGGAACGATATTCTTCATTCATAGCTTCATCCCAATTTAGATGACCAGAAGCTTCTTCAAAGGTGTTTGGATCAGGGTTTTTTGGAACTTGAGCCAATAAGGAAGAGGCTCTTTCGAACTGAGAACGTGTACGTCGTCGATTTGCAGGGTCACCAGCAAGAGAACTTGCTGCATCTCGAGTAGAGCGGACCCATCTTGGAAGCTGTGGAGCGGAAGGAATATCTTCAAGAGGTGGAGGAGGATTTTCATCCTCGCTGTCATCATCTGAACTAGAAGGAATGCTATAAAAAATAGAAGAGATAGAGAGAGGTGGCACATATGTCGAATCAGGCTCACATGCCAAAGGTGGCACACCCGCTGAACTAGGCTCACAGGCTGATATATTTTCATCAAATTTTACATCACTTCTAATGATTATATTTTTGGATTTTGGTTGAAGAAGTCTATATCCTTTGACATCTTCAGAATATCCAACAACAATGCATTTTTCACTCTTAGGTTCTAAGGCTTTATGTTTCACATCTGGAATGTGGGCCCAAGCATCACTTCCAAAAACACAGAAGTGACTTACATCTGGTTTGATTGAGCTCCAGGCTTCTTCTGGAGTTATATTCCCTAAAACCTTAGTAGGAGTGCGATTTACTATGTAATTTGCACAGTTAATTGCTTCTGCCCAAAAATTGAGACTAAATCCTTTTGATTGAAGCATACAATTAGCCATTTCTTTTAAGGTGTGATTCTTCCTTTTAGCTACACCATTTTGTTGTGGAGTATACGGAACGATATCTTGCAATTGAATGCCATGCTCAGTGCAGAAGTTGATAAATTTGTAGTTAACATATTCTCCTCCATTGTCTGATCTTAACTTAAGAATTTGATGTCCATATTGTTTCTCAACAAAGGCCTTAAAGACCAAGAACATGTTAAAAACTTCACTCTTGAGTTTTAAGAAGTATACCCAAGTGTGTCTGGAAAAATCATCAATGAAAGTTAAGAAGTACTTGCAACTAGCGAAAGAAACAACAGGAAGTGGACCACATAAATCATTGTGCACAAGCTGCAAAGGGGTTGAAGCATGCCAAGAGGCACGTTTGTGAAAACTATCCTGATGATGTTTTCCGAGTACACATCCGGAGCAAACACCATCTCGACAAGATACCATAGGAAGACATGTCACCATATTTTCTTTACATAGAGTTTGAAGAGAGCGATAGTTTAAGTGACCAAATCGCTCATGCCAAATTTTGCTCACTTCATCATTATGAGCAACAAAAACAGAGGGAAGACATGATGACCCAAAGTTGTCAAACTTATACAACCTTGTGGAATCATCAGCAATGCCAGTAGCTAAAATATGTCTAAGATCTTTGAGGTCCTTGATTACAACATCATGAGGTGTGAATTCTACTATTTTCTCTTCACTTGAATGAGTTATCTGATAAACAAAGAGAAGGTTGCATGACAAGGTAGGAACATAGTACATCATTAAAGTGACCATTATCTAGATGAATGGTTCCAGATCCTACAACACTAAGAGATCTATCATCACCAACATAAATATGTTTGGTGTTACAATCATTTAAAGAAGAAAACATGGATTTATTTTTGGCCATGTGGTAAGAAGCTCCAGAATCAATGAGCCACTCATGAGAATGAGAAGAAGAAGATACATTTAATGCATAACTAGATGCTTGACAACCACAAGCAGAAAGTGCCATTCTTGAAGATGAATTTGAAGAGGTCTCCAAATTAATGTGGTGCTTCTTCATTGTTGCTTCCAAAGCTTCCATCTTTTTAAAACATTTGGACTCTACATGGCCATCACGATTACAAAAGTTGCAATGTCTATCTGTTTTCTTCCCTTTGTTTTTAGTTGCCTTATCAGTTTGGTGAGTTGCTTTTCAGTTTGCGGTTGAAATTTCTTAGGACCCTTGTTTGGTGTAGGACCATACTTTTTAAGGTACTGCTTCTTGGGATTCTTTTGATATAGTTGCTGTTGGGCTGCTAAGGCTTTCTTAGAAGCATTTCCAGAAGTGATAAGACCAAGGTGTAAGATTTTTTCTTGTTCTCTTATCAAAGAATTGCAAAAGGAATCAAAAGAGGGGTTCTTGTAGGCTGTTCCTTTAGAAATGATGGCTTCTCTAGTGGAATGGAAGGTGGAAACAAATACAGAGTATGTAGGGCCAAGCTTAGCAATAATGGAATAGATGAGGCTACCATCTTCCTTTTTGACCTTACAACCTTCTAAAAGAAGTCTAAGGGTCTTGAATTTGGACAAAAAATCTTCAATAGAGGAGAAATTATTGGGGTCCAAAGTAAGCAACTCATTTTCAATATGGTGGGCCTTGATTTGATTTTGAATGCCAAAAATAGTATTTAGCTTTTTCAGGGCTTTATTAGGGGTGTCAATTTCAAGGATATGAAATCAAAGATCTTGAGCAATGACATTCTTGTCAACCCTCATGCATGATCTTGTTTATTTTCCCATTTAGCGACTTTATCTCTATCGATAGGTTTAGTTTCTTGTCCTGTGGCTATTCTATAAATCCTTTTACTTCTAAGTAAATCTACCATGTGAGATAGCTAATGGAAATAATTGGTGCTGTTAAGAATAACTGGTCAAGCACTTTCCATTTTTTAAAAACTGAAGCTGAAAAGGGATGAAACTAACTGCTCCAATGGAAATACTTTGAAAAATTAAGCCAATTAAAAAAAAAAATGGCTCGAAAAACGACTTCCGGATAAAGAAGTTATGCGCCTTTTTGAAAAATTTGAGTCGTAGATGCCGAATAGTTATGGGAATGGTTGAAATTTGATGAATTTGTACTTAAAAAAAAAATCCCTCCCCTTTAACAAAAACCCTTTTAGAAAAAGAAGTTTGAGAAAGAGACTTGAACCCAAGACCTCTATTCTCGTAAACTAACTATACACCAAGTGAGCTAGTAAAAGGATTCTGTAATTGTTTGAAAGGAGGAACGAGTTTTTCTTTTTTACTCTTCGGTATGCGTGCTTTTTCCTGCAAAAAAAATACAAAATCCGAGCACAAAAAAAACAAAATGCAACCCTTACGACAGAACGTTAGATTTTCGGTTACCCTTATCGACAACTATCCCTTTTTGCTAATTCTGATTACCCGGGATCGCACAAAGACGTGGGGAAAGAGCATACGTAGCCAAAAAAAATCTTGTCTTCTTAATTCTGATTTGCCAAGATCGCACACAGCGCAGAGCAAAGAGCATACATAGAGAAGAGGGTATAGATCTGGCAATAGAAAAATATAAACTGAAATAAACGGAGGGAATCGAAATAAACAAAATGATTAATAAAAATAACCGCAAAAGATCTAAAATGACATAACTTGGGCAACCAGAAACCTATTCGCATGAAACGAAAGGGGTTCCTCATTGTAACAGACGCTATGGACACAACAGAGCTGTTCTCCAAGCCCAAAAATGATCCGGATTTATGCAGGAACACAATATAATACACTTATAACCATAAATACAAAGATGCAGCAGAAATAACACTTCATTTTGATTAATATCAAAGAACTGAAATGTGCTTACAGACAAAATGGAAATAAAATAGCTAGGGCGCTGGTAGCTTATCTCTGAGAAGAGATGTGGTGGCTACAGGCCTCTGAACTGTGTTATAATGAGGCTCGAGGGCCTATTTATTATTTAGAAACAATGGAAAACCCTAAACGTCGAAAACCCTAACCCTAGGAGATGAAGCGCCAAAACTATGGGCCCTGTTTGGGTAAATTGGGGTTTCAACTTCCCGGGGATGTAACTTTGGCATACGATCTCCGTTTGACGCGCTCAATACCTCGTTAGAAAGATCTATATGATGACTACAACTTTTGATGTGAGCAACATCGATCCATGGACCCATGTTGCTCTCGATTTTCCCAAAAAACATCGTTTAGGGCCTCAAAATGACTCCGAAAGTTTAGGACCCGAAAAATTGCTAAAAGTAGTAAGTTGTGCCAAAACTGAAAAACTGAAAGAGACAATGGTGGGGCCCCAAGTGGAATAGGCGGGTAGCCACCAATATCCACCTGGATCATTCCTCCCCCCTTAGGAAGCAATGGTCCCCATTACGTTGAGTTCCTCCATGAGATGAAGAAACTTCTGCTGAACTTGGTCCCTAGTGAACCACTTGCCTTGGTGCGGCAGTTGGCCAACTTTGACAACCCGATACAGTTGGATCTTCTGTTGGCGAGTGTCCTTGATTTGCATGTCCATGATACAATCTGTGGTGGCCTGTTCCATGCAGTCTGGGTTTAACTCTGTTGGTGTGAGTTGTTCTGCAATGTCAGAGGTGTCCATTAGAGGTGGGAAGTAGGGATGAAGGCGGTCCATATTGAATACTGGGTGCAGACCAAGGAATGGTGGAATACTGAGCTCGAAGGCATTGTTCCCTACAACCTTGGTGATGGTGTAAGGCCCATATCGGAGCAGGCGAAGCTTGCAGTGGGGTCCAGTGAGACGCTCCTTCTGCAAATGTAGCCACACTTTGTCGCCCACCTGGAAGTTGTGTGGCACCCGATGTTGATCATGTCGTTGCTTGTACTTAGCATTGGCTCTGTCCAATATGTCATGAACCTGTTGGCGGATGTGCTGAATGCGCTCGATGAAGTTGTTTGCTTTGTCAGCTTCAAACTGGACATGATCCGAATCGGCCTGAGTAACTGCAAATGGCATGGCTATGTCAATGGGACATAGTGGCTGGAATCCCAAGCCCACCTGAAAGGGGCTGTGGCCAGTTGAGCTGTGGAGAGCTCGGTTATAACTGTGTTGTACATAGGGGAGGCTCTCATCCCATGTGCGTGGATGCTTTGAATTGTACATGCGCAAAATGTGTACAATCATCATATTGACGACCTCTGTTTGGCCATCAGTTTGGAGATGGAAAGCTGTGGACTTGGTGAGCTTGGTGTCTAGCATTGACCAAAGGTTGGACCAAAATGTGCTAAGGAACCTACTGTCTCGATCTGAAATGATAGACTGTGGGATCCAAAAGTGCACCCACACTCGTTCAAAGAAGAGTTTAGCAGTGGCTTCTGCTGTGATATTCTTCTTGCAAGCTGCCATAATTGCCATCTTCGAGAATCTGTCTACGACCACGAAAACACAGTCGTTTCCATGCTTAGTAGAAGGAAGGCTCGACATGTAATCCATGGAGATAGATTCCCAAGGTCGACTAGGGGTAGGTAGCGGAGTATAGAGGCCTTGTTTCTTGATAGTCGGTTTGGCAATGGCGCAAGCAGTGCAGGATCTGATGCACTTCCCGACATCCTGTCGAAGGTTAAGCCAATAGAAATACTTCTGCAGTATTGCCACTGTTTTCTCGACCTCGAAATGCCCAACGACTTGACTGTAGTGTGCTTTCCATATCATCTTGGCATGCTCGCTTGAAGGAACACAAAGGTGTCCCAGGTGACATAAAAGTGCATCTTGGAGGTGAAAATTTGGAACTTGCGTACCCCCCAAGAGTGCCTTGTATGTGTGGCCGAATTCTGGGTCGCTCTCGTAGAGGAGTGGCCAATCAGAAGTCTCGTGCCCAGAAGAGTTGAGAACGGTGGTGAGCGCCACGATCGGTGGTCGGCTGAGGCAGTCTGCAACATTATTGGTGCTACCCTTCTTGTACTTGATGTTCAAATGAGACTGTTGCAGATATGTGGACCACTTCTGATGGCGATCGTTCTGCAACTTCCCTTGTGTCTGTATGAACTGCAAGGGACGGTGGTCTGTGTGGATGGTTGTTTCCTTCCCCAAAATGTAATGCTTCCATTGTCGACAAGCTTGCACAATGGAATAGATTTCTTTGTCATAAGTGGGATACTTGCGAACTGTGTCGGACAATGTATCACTGTGATATGCCACTGGATGTCCCTGTTGAGTAAGAACTGCCCCAATAGCATAGTCAAAGGCATCTGTCTCGATCTCAAATGGTTGTTGCAAGTTTGGTAATGTGAGCACTGGAGAAAAACAGAGGCGATCTTTCAATTCTATGAACGCCTTCTGTTGAGATTTCGACCAAAAGAATTTTGCTTTCGCTCCTCCCTTGGTGACTTGACTCAAGGGTCGAGTGATATGAGAGAATCCCAACATGAACCTACGGTAGAAATTAGCAAGACCCAGAAAGCTGCGAAGCTCTATTATAGTGGTTGGGGCTGGCCAATCCCGAATGACTTGGATCTTGGTTGGATCGACATGCACCCCCCTTTCATCAATAATGTATCTCAGATATTGAACTTGGGTCATGCCAAAAGTGTACTTCTCCAAATTGGCACACAACTTGTGTTGCCGCAGTGTTTGGAGGATTTGTCGGATGTGGTTCAGGTGCCCTTCTCAAGTCTGGCTGAAGATCAGAATGTCATCCAAGTACACCACTACAAATGAGTTGGTGAATGGCCGCAAGATGTCGTCCATCAACTTCATGAAGGTTGCGGGAGCATTCGTCAACCCGAAAGGCATGACCAACCATTCGAAAAGGCCCTCCTTGGCTTTGAAGGCAGTCTTCCACACATCGGAGGGTTCGATTTGTATCTGGTGATACCCAGACTTCAAGTTGATCTTGTTGAAATATTTCGCCCCTTTGAGTTGGTCCAGAAGTTCATCAATCCGTGGGATCGGGTACCTATTTCAGACAATGATCTTGTTCAGTGCCCGATAGTCAATACAGAGTCTCCATGTCCCATCCTTCTTCTGCACCAACACGATCGGGGTCCCACAGGGCGATGAACTTGGCCGGATGTGACCTTTCTGCAACAGCTCCTAAATCTGCCTCTTGATTTTATTGTTCTCCAGAAGAGCGCCGATAGATCGGTCCATTGGGTAGCAGTGCACCTGGGGTCAGATTAATGGGGTGCTTGACTTGACAATGCAGAGGAACCCCTGTGGGTGAGGTGAAGATGTCCCCGTACTCCTCCACAACCTTGTCCATTTGTTGTTGTCATGCAGAGGAGCCCTGTCTGGAGGTTGTGGCCAGAGTCTTCTTTTTGCCCTGGGGCGGATCATCAGGAAAACAAATTTCCTGGTTTGGGAAATGAGCTTACTGCATTGTTTTGCAGTAACCAAAGAGATAGCGGCAGGCAGTGGTACCTCTGGTATCCTGTACAACTTATTTCCCAAAGTAACAATAACAACGCGAGGCCAGGACTCATGCACAACATGTCGCTTCCACAAGTATGGTTGGCCTAATAATATATTAGAAACATCAAGAGGAGCAATGTCACATAATACCTCATCTGTGAAGGGCTTGATGCTATAGGGAAGGCGACACTGGTGGCTAACGTGGAGATCCCGTCCTTGGTGAAGCCATCCGATGGTGTATGGCTATGGGTGGGCTGTGGTCGGCAAGCCCAACCGCTTCACAACCTTTGCTGAAATGAGGTTCTTTTGGCTCCCATTGTCAACAATGAACTGTAGCGGGGAGCCCTTTACCCACATCTAGGAGTGGAAGAGACGTTCCTCCTCCTCTGGATCTTTTGGTTCCTCCTTCTAGATCTTTGCAGTGGCAATAGTGGCGTTGGGCTCCGCATCAATAATCTGTTTCCCTTTGTCATTCCCCTTGTCAGGTTCTGATTCAAAGTCGGAGCATGCATTTGACTCAAGCCCTCATCTTGGCCACCAGCGACTGCTTGGCCCGACACTCACTTGTGTTGTAAGTGGAGCTCTTATGGAACTCACACCACTTTCCCGTGTCCTTCTTTGGCTTCACGGTATTGTTCTTTTCTTGTGGCTTTGACAGGTTGTCTTGGGCCGCCATGCCTTGGCTCTGTCATTTGTTCTGTGGTTTGGGAGCACCTTTCCCTTGCTTTTGATTCGCAGATCGAAAGTCTCGCTTTTTCTGTTTGAATTTCTACTCAATCTTGGCAGCATACCGACATGCTGTACCAAGCGAGGAGATGTCAAGGAACTCCATTTCTTCCTGAATGTATCTGTGCAGACAACTGCGATACTTTAGCACCAGATGTTTCTCTGAATCTTTGATACCCAACTTTGTGCGCAGGGTATAGAAAAGATTCGTTAGCTCATGCACATCTTGATCCTTTTGTTGCTGCAGCATGGTCCATTGTATGTACTTGTCCTCATAGCTCCCCACGAGATAGTATTGTTCCTTGATGGCATCTCGGAAAGAATTCCAAGTGGGTATGGCTGAGAACAGAGAGGGTTCTGTTTTGTCCTTTTTCTCACAATAGGTTTCCCATAAGTCCTTGACATGGGGGGCAGCTTTGAGGAGTGCAAAAATAATCTTCTCCCGGTCGAAAAAGTCATGAACCGAGAAATATCCTTCTAATAGATTCAACCATCTATCTACAACATCAACATCTATTTGACCCTCAAATATGGGAATGTCAAAATTTACTTGTATCTTAAAGGGAGTCGCGCCTCCAGAGTGGCTGCTGGATGCAGATGTGATGCTGGTGGGCAGTCGTTGAAGGATCTGGGCAAAGTTATCCATCATCACGTTCCTTTGTTTTTCAAGGGCCTCCTCGAACAATATTTTGATAGGATCTCCTACTCCCTCATATTTCTTTTCGTTCCCCATGGGCATCCGTCGGGGTTTGCGAGACTGATCTTGCAAAGGTTCCACCAGATCGAGCCCTAACTCCTTATACCTCGACCTCGTTGAGGACATGCAAAGAAGGATTGAGAAAAAGCAGACCTCTCTGATACCACTGATCCAGATTTATGTAGGAACACAATAGAATACACCTATAACCATAAATACAAAGATGCAGCGGAAATAACACTTCATTTCATTAATATCAAAGAACTGAAATTTGCTTACAGAGAGAATGGAAATAAAATAGCTAGGGCACTGGTAGCTTATCTCTAAGAAGAGATGTGGTGGCTACAGGCCTCTGAACTGTGTTACAATGAGACTCGAGGGCCTATTTATTATATAGAAACAATGGAAAACCTTAAACATCCAAAACCCTAACCCTAGGAGATGAAGCGCCAAAACTATGGGCCTAGTTTGGGTAAATTGTGGTTTCAACTTCTCGGGGATGTAACTTTGGCATACAATCTCTGTTTGATGTGCTCAATACCTCATTAGAAAGATCTATCCGAGGACTACAACTTTTGATGTGAACAACATGACCCATGTTGCTCCCAATTTTTCCCAAAAAATGTCGTTTAGGGCCTCAAAATGGCTCCGGAAGTTCAAGACCAGAAAAACTGCTAAAAATAGTAAGTCATGCCAAAACTGAAAAACTGAAAGAGACAATGGTGGGGCCCCAAGTGGAATAGGCGGGTGGCCACCAATATCCACCTGGATGAAAAAAAGTTCAGAAATAGTAGATATAGAAAACAACAGTCGTATGTATTCAAACCTGCGTCGGATTTGGATCAACAATGGATGCAGCCCTCAAAATAGCTCTGATACCATATAGGAATTTACAGGGTAAGTTCCTTAGATAAAAAACCAAAGGTCACCACTCACAAATAGATCACAAATCAATACACTAGTATATCAAGTCGTTAAAACCCTCGAAGAGGGAAACAGTCCACGGCTTGAGCCAACACGACCACTTAAGGAAATTTATTAATATAAAAAGAAAGTTTACATATGTTTCTCTCGTAAACGGTTATCGGACAAATGACTCTCCATGCTCTTTAAATAGAGATCATGGACCAATCGGGTGTGTTGTCGCAAAAAATGTTTAGACACCGCGACAACGGCTCAGATCGGGGGCTGTCACCCTGATCCCCAATCTCTCTATCTACGCCGTCTCCTTGCAAGCTAAGGGAGGTAGACCCTAAAAAAAATGAAAGAAAAGAACTGGTTGAGAATCAATCAATTCAGGAGACACAGCTAGATAATCAAATACTTGTTGAGATTTACGAGATTTTATCAATCCAATTAGATTTAGAAGTTTAAAACCAGTGCCTTATGAAGTCAAAAAATATCCCGTTATAAAAATAAAGTCAAGTATCTGATATGTAACTGCTACTATGAAAAATAGATTCACCACAATGATATTCGATAAAATGCGCCACAACTATGCATTAAAGTACTTTAAACCCACAGTAATGTTATCATGAGATGACCAACAATATTTCCGAATTTATGATGTTCTAAGTAACACAATCCAGAAATTAAAAAATTTCATATAGTCAAACTTTAGATAAAAATTTAAAAGCTCATTTGACTATGAATTTTTTTTTTGGAGAATTTTCTAAATTTTTATATTTTTTATTATTTTTAAACAAAATATATATATATACAAATAAAACTAAAACCATGGATTAAAATCTAAAGATTTAAATTAAAAAAAATTGAAATTCTAAATTAAAACAAAACTAAAATTCAAAATCTAAACTAAGACTATAATATAAATGAATGAAATTAAAAAAAAATATGTTAACCAAACTAAAACAAAATCGAATTTAAACTAAAAGGTTTTTTAAGAAATTTAAAATCTAAAATCTACAAACAAAAAACTAAAAATTGAAACCTAAAGTTAATAAACAAAAATCGAAATAAACTAAAATCAAACTAAAACTAAACTAAATAAAATCTAAAAACAAAACTTCTAAACGAAAGTCTAAAAATTAAAATCTAAAACCTAACTCACAACAGAACATGTGTTATATTATTTTTTATTTTTGCTTGTTCGTTTAATGTATGCAGGTCGAGGAGCTGGACGACGGAGAAGAGTCGATGGCTGGAAGAGGAGGACGACACGCAGAGGTCAAGGGATGAGGCTGTCGATAGCGGCTGAGATTGAGGACGTCGGACAACAAGCCTGAGGGAGAGCTCGACAACAAAGAGGAGCTGCTAAAGGTTGCGGATGAGAAGGACGAGGGTTGTGGAGGGCATGAGTTGAAATGAGGCAGCGCAAATGAATGAAGATGGCTGGCAAGAGAAAAGGCTATGGAGGGGAAGGGAATCGTAAATAGAGGGAGCAATAATGGAAAATCGGTGTGAGGACGGCAAGGCAGGGGCAACGTTTTATGCAGGATGTAAAGAAAATCTCAACAAACCCAGTACATTTAAAATCGTCCAACAAATTAAAATTTTCCTCATATAACTCAGATTTATTAGAATGTTGATTTAGATACACTTGATTTTTTTTTTGTACTCAGATCTACCAACAAAAGTGATCCCGAGGTCGGATCTTAAAAAAAATTCTGAGAAACCCTCTGCAACCCTGCAAAAAACCAGAACAGATCCAAAACTATGCACAAAAAATTAATAAACCCTTACACCCTAGAGAAAATATACAAATTTACAATGCTAATCTATAGATAAGAGGCTCTCATGGTCAGATTTAAACCCATTTCAGCACGATTTAGAAGATAGAAAATTTTAAGAGAGGGACAAACTCTAGAAGGCCCTGTAAAAACAAAATTTCGTAAGATAGCTTTGAGAATTAAGAAACAATGAACTTTTTCAGATTTATGAAATCCGAGAGTCGGCTGGTCTAACTGAAGACTTCCCCAGACACTCGAACCTTAAAAAAGATTCCCTGCACACTTAGATCTGAAATTTAGATTGATAGAGATTTAAGAAAATAAACATGAGACCTTTCAGAAAAATATATAACTAGTTTTTCCGTCAAATCAAAAATGTCATTTTATGAACTCAGAAAACTGCACAAGATACTTGTATGTAGATTAATCCATAAAGGCCATCAACCATAAAAATGCCAAATAAAATAGTAGAGTTTAGAGATAAATCACCACATAGATATGGAAAATGAACACCAAAGTTTGTAACCCCAAAGTTTGTATGCTTTATTCATAAAAAAAATCACAAGAGCTATCAAGAGCAAGTGCACGATTCAAAAATCGGATGCAAATGTCACATCAAGACCTCTAATTTATAAGACAAAATCTCCAACGGCTAGTTCGGTTGATCCATGTCAAAATAATCTCGACCGTCGAAAATATTTGATCATCTTTTAATCTGGATTGTCAAAATTATAAATTTGAGGAAAAACGAATTTATCATTTAATTCCATTTTAATTAACTCAAAAATAATGTTTTTGAGTTAATTACTTCAAAATTTTGACTTTGACTTAACCCCCTAGGCGCAAGGGTCCAAAATTTCTTGAAATTCTCAATATTCTCTTGGCCTGGGACCTTTAAAAATTCATTTTTTGAGGACCAATGAATTTTGCTTTTGAAAAATTTTATACTCACCTAGGACCTAAAATTAATTAAATTTCTGGCTTAGGATTTTTAATTAATTTGGCCATAAAATTTAATTAATTGACTGAGAGGGAATTTAATTATTTTTTAACCTTCTTTACATAAGATAAATACACTTAGACACATGAAGGGGGAATACCCATTTGTATAGACCCTCAAATAATTACCCAATTTTGCAACTCAAAACATGATCTAGTAAACCAAATAGTTTGTAATAAAATAATCTAGCCAATTAGCTAGGATTATTCCCAAACTACTTTTACAAAGACTCGATAGAAAACACTAGGACTCATTTAGCATCTTGATCACAAAATCCACCCTAGCTTTGTGGTGAGGTTGGAGGGAAAAACTCTGCCGATCACTTGTGTTGAAAAACACAAGTGAATCAGTGAGACAAAAAAACCTCCTAGGATAGAAATCGTCACCAACATACTAGGCTTACCTAGGTTGTTACATACATGACAATTTTACTTAGATCATTTACATCATAAACATGCAGAATGGGTTTACATCATTTATAAAAATGTTGGCTGTCGATGAAATCTGAATGGCGTGAACCTTGAACATGATAAGTCCCATTTGAAAAAATGGGGGTGTACTGCTATTGGTCGTTGACAAAGTGTGGTCAACATCTGGCTCTACTTGGAGACACATTGCTTTATTGAAGGAATGTGAGAATCCAAAATCTGCATCCAAGCAACACACAAAATTACATAAGTAGTGTCCATCCAAATATCATCATATAACATTAAACACATGAAAAATAGAAGCTCTTCTAACATTTATTATTCTACTTGACATGAAAAGTAAATCTAATCTAACTACAAAATGAAACGCTGAAAGGACAAGGAATAGGGTTAGAAATACAATATAGAGGATGCCCAATGGCATCAGATGTAATCTTTGAAGAACAACTTAAGCAGTTGGCCATTCGCAGCTAGCTGAAGTGGTTCGCGTTCCAACGTGCTCAAGTGGAATGAGTTTGGTCCAACAATGCCTCTGATAATATAAGGTCCTAGCCACAAACTGTCAAATTTATTGTGTTTTCCGGGCTTTTCATTTTTTCGGTCCCAAAGTAATACCATGTCCCCAACCTGCAAAGATCTAGATCGAGATGATTTATCAAAGCTTTTCTTAATGTTAGATTGATTCTTACACATATTATCTAAAGCTTTCCTACGAGTTTCATCCAACTCCACAATATGATCAATTCTATTTTGAACAATATCTTTATCAGTGGAAAAATGTTGAAGGAGTTGGTAAGCTGGCAATTTAAAGTGAACATGCAAAGTTACATCCAAGCCATAAACTAATTCAAAAGGACTTTTACCAGTAGCTTTCTTTTTAGTAATTCTATCTACCCACAAAGCATACTTGATTTTGGTATCCCAAGATTGCTTATTATCTCCTACTATCTTCTTGATAATGGTTATAAGATTTTTATTACTTGATTCAACTAAGCCATTACCCTGAGGATAGTAGTTAGATGAATGAGATAAAATAATGCCATACTTAAAACAAAAAGATGAAAATTCAAAAGAACTAAAAGCCTTGGCATTATCAATAGTGATCTTAGTAGGGACACCAAACCTAGTAATTATTTGATTTTCAATAAAGTCCATAATGACCTTTTCATTGGCATTCTTAGCAGGAATGGCTTCAACCCATTTTGTAAAATAGTCAGTCGCAATTAAGATCCAAGAGTAGCCATTGCTAGAATTTTCATGGAATTTCCCGATGAAATCCAAACCCCAGTGTTGAAAAGGTGCCTCAACAACCACAGGTTGTAGGGGCAGGGAAGCTAGCTTTTGTTTTCCAGTGAATAGTTAACAGGCTTGGCAACTTCTGACAAATTTGCACATCCGAAAAAATCGAAGGCTAAAAATAACCAGCTCTCAGAATTTTGTGGGCGGTAGTTCTAGCAGCATAATGACCACCACAAAATCCTAAATGAAACTCAGAAATTAACTTTTTAGACTCAATTTCATCAACACACCTAAGTATTATCCCCTCGGGATTTCTCCATCCAAGGCCATCCTTCATAAGGCAATGTTACACAGCATTTTGTCACTATCCCTGCAATCCCTCGTCCCGTACATTGGAGGACTATTCCCGTGACCTGTGAATAGTAAAATGTCCTGAAAACACCTTGATGGCATCCTTCTGCATAAGGGCAAGAATCCTCCTCAAGAACATTTCCTCTGAAAAACCCTAAAAACCCATGTTTTGGTATTGGCACTGGTAGCTAGTTCATCCCTCGCGCCAATGGGGAAAATATACACTAGTGGGCACGCCAACTGGCGCTTTGTCCCTGTGTTGTGCTAGCGCCAAGCCTATTAAGGAATGTTTTTTGACAATAGAAGGTGGAAGTTCGATTCTAACAACTTCAAAACGAGTCATCAAAAAGAGGTTGGGCTGTTTGGCTCCGGATCTCCTTAATTAGGAAGTGGTTTTCCACCTCTCATGGAACCTTCCTAAGAGATAGGACTCTCCCCCATGATTATAGGGATCCTAACCTCTCCTTCTCCTTCTATAAAATCCTGCCATCTCCATTTGCTATTTCGCAGAACTTTTGGGGAATGAAATTATAGTTGAGTGACAATCAAGAGCAGAGTTAAGGAGAACCCTGTGAGAGAGAGAGTTTTGTCAAATCCCTGACGAGCTTTGTGAGATATGTTTTGCTGGAATCCTGTCGAAGGAAGATCATGACGTGAGAGCACCGGTTGTAATCGTTCTCTCATATCTTAATATACATGACTCTGCTATTGGTTCCATGATTGTGTTTGTCCATTATATAATGCAATTTCATTCGTTCCTCTCTGATTGATCGATAGTTATAAAGTGTGAAATATTACGTTGCATGTTGTCTATCCCTACTAGCCCAGCAGGGGTCTAGCAACAAACAAACAATGCTATGACGCAGGCTCCTAGTTACAAATGAAAGATTTGGGATAAGAACCTACCTGGATTCCAGCGCTCGATCTGAAAAAGAGATGCCCCCGTCCTTCAGTCCTGGCAGATCACAATCCTTCCACGATCACCGTGGATGAACACCTGCACACAGAAAGAACAAACAGATACAAGCATAGGAACCAGCATACGTAACTAAACATCGGTCAGAAAAGACATTACTCGCATTAACATAATGGAAAAAGGAGTGGAACCATAATCATAGTCATATATTAAAGTGGTAAACGAATAGAAGTTACAACCAAGTTCTGACGCTGCAGCCTCCTTCGCGCGGGTCTCCGGTCGTCCACGTCTCGCAAAGCTCGCCGGGGGAAAGGGAAACCTCTCCAGATTCTCGTGACAATGGTCTCCTTGCTCGAATGGGCCTTAAGGGAAAGGAAGGATTCTTTTCAGCACAAAGGCACTTGGGAATAGGAGATGCAAAGCTTCAGCACTTCAAGACTAGCTTGCCATGGATCTGAGCAAGCTTTTATAGATGGGGAAGGAGGGAGTTGGGATCCCTATTATTATGGGATGGGCCCTATCAACAAGGAAGGTTCCATAGAAGGTGGCAAAACTACTTCCTTCCATAGAACTCCCGTAGCCAAACCTCCCAACTCAAGATAGGCAGTGGTTGTGAGTTTGTTTGAACTCAACTTCCGCCATCCATATATAAAAAACAGTCCCTAAAATGGGTGGCGCGATTGTTGCTCTATGACAGAGCGCCAAGTGGCGCGACCTCTTTACAGGATTTCCCTGAGTGGCGCGAGTACTGAACTGTCTACCCGCGCCAATGCAAAAAGAGCTGTTTTTCATGGATTTTGCAAGGAGATGTCTTAAGGGGAAATGAAGCTCATACTCAGAGGGATGCATTGATGATGTTTTCAAGGCATGACAGTGTTCACAGGTCACATAATGGGTCCTCCATTGTGCGGGACGGGGAATGGTAGGGACGGTGACAAATTACTGTGTAACAGATGCCCCCTAAAGCATGAGGCCCGAGAGAGAGAGGGGTGAAATGCTTTACGAGAACATGTCCAACCGAAGGCCCGCCGTCGGAAAACCTGCACAGAAAGATACAACTGATATCTCAAGTACATGATGTATATATATGGTATGGACGCAGCCATCCGAACAGAGTATGCTATAATCCGCATCTAGGGTATGGGCGCAGCCATCCAACCAAGATCAAACAAATAGACTCAGGTATGGTCACAGCCATCCAATCATTGAGTCATGTACATAATGACAATAATCCACAATCGCACGATTACGCGATGGTCGCGGCCGTGGTCTTCGCGCCCCATCTCTGGTCAAATGGGGCACAAGTTCTAGCACGAATATGTGAGCCGATACCGAACATGTGAAGAACAACCTCCCCATTAATGTCACCAAGGGTGAAAGCCAAGTACGACGCGAGAGGAACCACCAATAATGACAATGGTCCTCAAGGTACTACAGGTACAATCCACGGCGTGTGAATAAATGAGCTGACGTCGAACACCCGCAGAATCATCCGATCGAAGGTCAATAATGAAAACCTCTCGTCGAATGCGACGAACCTGCCATTAAGGCATGCAGGCCCCAAGGTACCATCAGGAGTCTCTAGACCAACTTCCTGGATAATGAGTTGAACTCGACAAGAAGTGATCTTGATCGAAGGTGGGCCATAATGATTCCCACATCATCGACACGAGACAGAGGAACATAATGTTTTGTTGTGAATTAGGATCATATGAGAAACAGAGGAAGGTTGATATTCGCAGAGGCCAACTTCTCTTGAACATATAAACGGCACGGAAATGGACTTGGCAGCATTTGACATCAACAGATCAAAGGTCATGGCGACGAGGCAGTGAACAGATGAGAGGTCAAAAGAGATTACCCAAACCCATGGAAGCAAAGTGAAACAACGAGATGAGATGTCCCCAACCCGACATGGATGCAGACAAGTGCCATGTTCAAGAGCGACATACTGCCGACGATAACGACGATGGTTCCATTTTTCCCCCACCATTTCTGGCGAGTACCCCAATTATTTTTGATGACACGCTTGAAGGGGATAGCATATGCTTGTAATATAAGTCCGCCCTTCGGGCGAATCCATCCTAGTGCATTTAACGAGTCCTAGGAAGGAGAAACTCGGAGAACGTCATCGCGACGGAATCCAATGTCATCAGGGTTTAACGAGTCTGACAAAGGAAGAACTCGGCGTCTTTTCATGTTTAGAGAGTTTGAAAAGACAGCGGAAAAGAAAACTCCACAGGTCCCTTTTCGTAAATAGTTCCCCAGATCCGAAAAGGTAGAAAACAATATCCGGAAAAACCTCCTAGTCGCGATAGGCTAGGGTATTCCTTTTTCGTAATCAATCCATCCCAGCCCGAAAAAGGGTTAAACTTATACTGGGTGGATGTCGATTCGTGTTCATTTTAACGAGATCGAAACGACAAGGGCCTCGGCGATCTTTTCATATTTAGAGAGTCAGAAAAGAGCTGAAAGATGACTCCACAGTGACTTTTTCGTGTATTTACCGAGTCCGAAAAAGTATAAAATACAACTCGTTTCCACCTTTTAAGTCGCAAAAACCTGTCACTGCACATACCCAACAAGCGTAAAATCCATTTTTGACATAACACATGCAAATATTTGACAAGAAATAACTTTTTAAAACACATTTTAACGTTGAAAAGTTATAAATACGTCCAATGGTAAAAAATGAAATTACTTTTTACTATTTACCTTGTGGAGAGTAGCAGTGGTTCATTTGGAGCAGAATCTTCTGACGGCGATTGCGACCGATCCAGGCAACCATTCAGCGTCTCGTCTGTGACAGGTAAGAGGCGCTCTCTTTCTCTTTCTTTCCATGTATTTTTTAATGATTTCCCCTAGAAAACCAGCTCTGTAAGGGCATTCTTGAATTTTTAGGGCCGGCCTAAGTGGCGCGGGTATCGGGCACGGACCCGCGCCACTGAGCTCTTTTTATCAAAGGGCCCGCGCCACATGGCGCGACTGTTAGCAAGACAGTCGCGCCAGCGGCGCAACCCAAATTTCCGCCTAAAAAACCTCTATTTATGCCAAAATTTTTGAATTTTTTGAGCTCACAGAAGATCTAACTAAAGGTTTTGAACCATGTGAATGCAGACAAACAGTCAAAATGGTGATTGAATGGAAGGAATGGGAACACGGAGATGAGGACGAAGAAGCCATGCAAAATGAAAATTGCATGAATGCTCTAAGGAACTGTGGTTTAAAGAAATTCTTCCTCACGCCATGCTTACGAGCTCAGCCTGAGCTCCTCCAATATTTGATCAACCTCTGGGATGAAAATGACCAGGTATTCAGAATACGAGACCAGGTGTTGAAATTGGAGGTCACCGACATTTACTTTGTTACCGGATTATCCCGCAGGGGTCCAATCCCTGTACTGACTGGGAGCAGACCATCAGGGGAGAAGATGGAAGAAGTAATGGCGCGGGTGTGCCGTGGGGCACAAACAGGAACAGGGAGTAAGAAGGTGTACATCTCGACCATCCCCGACCTAGCACTGAGAGTCGTACTCCACACCATTACGTGGGCTGCTGGATCGCAGGCACCGCACGAGGCTTCAAAGGCTCAACTCTTACTGGCCTCAGAATGCATGGGTCC
The DNA here is from genome assembly GCA_034641835.2 of Pinus albicaulis. Lineage (NCBI taxonomy): Eukaryota > Viridiplantae > Streptophyta > Pinopsida > Pinales > Pinaceae > Pinus > Pinus albicaulis. Next base: position 254,583 of record JAXQQM020061398.1, read on the forward strand.
CCGACTGTATGACTGGGAAACAGCTGTCACCATCAACATGAAAAGGCAGCTCACAAAGTGAAAAAAGGGCAAACTGAAGCAGTTTGGGTATGGTTCCATCTTGGTGTCGTTCATTCTGGAACGCATACCAACCTTCCAGGGCCAAGAGGCCCCTGTGGCGAGTCCAGTACCACGAGAGCCGAGAATGGCTCGCCGGGCAGCACTGATGCCCAGATCTGGAGGCGGGCAACAGATGTCCTGGAAGCCCGAGTTCTTCAGATGGATACGGCGCCAACTGATCGTTGTGGAAGATTGGCCCTATGCGGGAACTGACTTTACAGGGGACCCGGATCTCCCGCTACCAGAAGGAGACCACTGGGACGAAGAGCTGGGTAAGACCTCATATTTTTGATTTTATGTTTATATGATTTTTTTTTATTAATACACAGTTGTCTTAACACAAATATACATGCATGCAGATGTAGGACTTGAGAGACCAGCCGGGATGTCTCCTATCTTCCGGAGGACACAGCTCGCCCCTGAGATCCAGGGGGAAGGTGCCGGAGGAGGGGCACTGGTTCAGAACCTTGAGGGGATCGTTCATGGGATCCCAGACTATGCCCGACTGTCAGATGTACCACTGGAGTACCAGCGCCATATGGTGGGAGTCCCAAATCGGCTCCACCGAATCCTGAGGCGGCTAGTGCGTGCAGTAACGTGCTATCATGAGCACCATGCTGATTAGTCTCTAGGATTTAGCCACACCTATTTTTTGAGAGACTCAGTGTCTCCGGATGTATTAAGACACTCATGTATATTTTTTGAGTTTTATGTGACACACTTCTATGTAAACATTTCGATATCTATATATGCATACCTATTTCTGGATGAGTCTTCTTTACATGTGATGATGATTTATAAATTGCTCAAATGTCTATCTAACACCAAATTTGCTACTGTATCTGCTAATGCATTCAAATGTCTGGGTATATGATGATATGTAATATATTCAAAATTCCTTTCCAGTAATCGAATACGTAAATACAATCGTAAAATGGACGGGTTTCTTACCGAATAGTGCCCGTTCAGCTGCAACACTACAAGCCGTGAATCTAGGTACACGAGCAATTCACGGATACCAAGGTTTATTGCCTCGGTTAATAATTCCAACACGGCGCTATATTCCGCGATATTGTTCGTGGTACGCCCTAAACAAACACCTTGCAGGTCGATCAACTCACCAGCAGGATCGTAGATTACCCAGGCTGCAGAAGACAGATTCCTGGTACCGCGGGAGGCACCGTCCGCGAAACCAACAAATGGATGAGTAGACATCTGCACAACCAGGAAGGCCCGATCAGCAGAAAAAGTTTACAAAGCACACCACACCCTGCACACAAATGACAATCACGCACCTATGTACACACAAGACGGGCATGCCCCCGGCATGATGTCTCAATTCGAGGCGCATGCCCCCCAAGCTTCAGTCTTATGAAAAATAGAGTGAAGTTTGAAAAAGAGATTTTGAACTAAATCTATCAAAACTCGAATTGGACGTGCTCATGTTTCATTGTTTTAACGAGGTTGACACACTCAAAGGAACTGTCCTCGTTGCATCGTGCTTCATAATTCGAACAGCTCGGTGCAGACTTGAATCTCCCTGGGAGAACAGGTCACACCTACATGAATATCCTCAACAATCCTTGGTTTGACAGAGATGTTGATAGGAACCGTTTGAGTAATGTTACTCAGATTGCCTTCCGAAAAGACCTCATGTGTCAAAATCGGTGTTTGAAGAGGCGGGGAAGGGACCTGAGTAGCAAAACACTCGAGACAATCCGTCATTGCCCCCAAGCTAGGCATAAACGAGGAACGATGATGCCCATCGCCCCAAGGTAGCTCCTCCAGAGACATAGTTTCAATTATAGCCTCATCCGAGGGAAAAGTCTCTCTAAGAGGATCAGGCGAATCAGCCTGACCAAGCCAGGGGGATTGTGAGTAGACGTCAAGAGCCATGCTCATCGGAGCATGCTGAGGAGGTGGAGGGTCCGATGCAGCAACAATCTCACAGTAGCTGATCTCTACTGGCGTTAAAGGCATGAACTCTCCCAACTCATATACCTGCTCAGGTGTAGGAATCAGCCAGGGGTCATCAGTCCTGGACAACATGTTGACTTGAGCGGTATTCGGTGGCGGCGCAGGGAAAATACCCATGAGGACCGGGTCTTTGAAAAGACCAGGTCCTATGCTGTCTGGTGGATTCGGGATTTGATCCACATACGGCACGTTGTTCTCGGAGCTCGAGGTAAAAAATGACAACTGGTCTACCGTCACAATCTTGCCCTCGTGAGGGAACTTGATGAATCGAAAGACAGTAGACGGCACGCAGAGCATGGCATGGGTCCAGCTGCGGCCAAGAAGTATGTTGTAGTTGAGTTTAGCGTCAACTACTTCTACTTCCACGTTGACAGTTTTTCCCCGTAATGTAATCGCCAGACTCTCGAGAACTCCCAGGGGTTTAGATTCCCGGCCATCAAATGCCTCAAGGGCATTGGGAGATGACGATAAAGTTGGGGAACCGATGGCTCTCCAACAAGCGGAGGACATAACACAAGTAGATGCACCCTCATCTACGACGGCTCTATGAACGTCCAGGCCGTTAATCCCGACTTGAATAATCAAAGCGATTTGATGTGGAAGCCGGGGAGTAAAATTCTCCAGATCAAAGGTGAGAAGGCTCGAATCGGCGGGGTCAATACCACCGATGGCAGACAACAAAGCCTTCCGTTGTGAAGGACAACTTTGAAGAACCTCAAGTGCGGACATGGCACATGGCGCCTGGGCCAGATCCTCAACAATACTGTAATGTTGAGCGGCGCGGGCGTTTGGATTATAAGAGGATCTCCGAAGAACACCCTTGGGAGGTGGTTTCACAACGGGTTCGAGAGTCGGCTTCTCAATTTCCAATGAACCAGAAGCAGATGCGGGAGGCGGTCCATCCGCCACTGCCTTCCCGGGTGCCTGCTGCTGATTATTGTAATCCTTTGACCTCGTAGCGATAGTGATAGGTGCATTAGTCTTCATCATGAAAACTTGAGACCCAAACGGTACAGATGATGAACCTTGTTCGACCATCTGGGTCTGCTGAGATGGAAATGGCTCTTTTAAAACAGCCGGATTTCCCTTTGAGCCTTTAAGAAGTTGACTGACTTCGGATCGTCTTGGACAATCTTTAGTGTAATGGTCACCTTCACAGATGAGGCAAGGAAATTTCGGCTTACGTTGTGAGCCATCCTCAAACTTGGATTTAGATTCCGGTTTTGGGGCATCAGATCTGGATTTGCCTTTGCCCTTTTTCTTCCCCTTGGAGGATTTGTCCGCAGGATTGGCCTGAACGGCATTTACCCCCGAGGTTTTACCAGAATCGGATGAGGCGGGTTTGGCAGAGGGATCGTTGGAAGAATTAGCCTTCTGCTTCCCATTCGAAGACTTCTTCGAATTTTGAGAAACGGAACCAATGACACCATCCACGGAAGGGGTGGGCTGGGTTTTTTTGGCTCCGGGCCGTGGTGCATCAGGCAGGATGTCATAAAGCGTGCCAGATTGTGAATAAACAAGATCCAAGTACTGGGAACGCGCGATAGCTTGTTCCTCCGTCACACACGCTCCCATCGCAATATCCTGAGCGATTTTGTTCACAAAGGAGGTGGTGAACCAGTGAGTCAAAATCTGATCAGGTATGTGAAACTTGATCAGTCGACGACGGCGCCGCCACTCATGGATGTGATCCGAAATGTGAGTGGCCGAGTCCTGCTTCAGGGAAGACAGGAGGTGCGTCCCGGTCTCATACCGGACTGGTAACTGGAAATGCGTGAGGAAAGCCATAGCTAACGAGTTGAAATCCCGAAAAATACCACGGGATAGCTCTATGTACCACTTAGCAGCAGCTCCTGTTAACGTACGCTGGAAAAGACGCAAACGAACCGAATCGTCAGTCCAAGAGTTAGACGAGCACCAGAGGTGATACGTCATCACATGCGCCTGGGGGTCTTCTCCAGATTTGCCCTCAAACTTGGGACAATCTCCTGGTATCTTGGTTGGAACCGGAGGCCAATGTGGATTGTGAGAAATCGGATCATTGGTCAACTTTGAAACGTCCGGCAAGTCCAAGGTAGCCAGGCACGGCAATGGAGGGTTAATTCCCGTGCCAGTCCCAGAATAAGGTCCGGTACCCATGCTCCACGATGGTTGTGAATATCCTTGCCCCCAGGGGTTCTGTCCCGTAGGATTCTGACCGTGAGGGGCCTAATTCGTATAGCCAGACTGATTTGATTGCTGGTAACCATTGTGTGGGGCCTGATAACCAGGGTTCGAGCCCTGACTAGGCGTTTGCCCTGTATAAGCAGCATTTGGATTTGGCTGCTGAGCATAGTTAGAACCGTGAGGAGGAGGATACTGAGAGCCCCCAGAGTGGTTATAGTTCGGTTGAGATTGACCATGAGGATAATAACTGCTCTGAGGATGAGTAGACTGCTGATAAGCGGAACCCTGCGGAGCCTGGTACGTAGGGCGCAGCTGTTGATTTGGCTGCGGCAGTGAGTGAGCAGGCTGGTGAGCAGAGTGAACGAAATGAGGGGGCTGGCCTGAATGAACAGGTTGACCCGAATGAGGGGGTGCTCCTGAATGAACAGGTTGACCCGAATGAGGGGGTGGCGCTGGTTGCGCAGGCTGACCCGGTTGTAAGTGGGCCCCAGGTTGCACCGAATAAGCCGGTTGGCCTGGAGGCGGGACACCAGGTTGTACCGGATGACCCGGTTGGCCCAGTGGTGGAACAGGACCAGGTGCTTGCTGGAAACCAGTTTGACCCGAAGCAGAACCGTAAAGAGGTCCTTGCTGAGAGACAACCGGATACTGCGGTTGCATCGGTAAGGAAGGCTGGATTTGCCCCCCAGGTCCATAGGTCGGTCCCTGTTGATACCCCGGCTGAGGCTGAGCAGGTTGACCAGCAGGGTTATAATATGGTCCTTGCGGATTATAGAATGGCCCTTGCTGGCCCGCAGAGTAGCCTTGATTGGGCCGTCCCTGTGGGTCGTACTGATAGCCAGGTTGGCCTGCAGGTTGACCTTGGAAAGGTTGTGCCTGCAAGTTCTGAGCCTGGTTGTACGGTAAACCTTGAACATAAAGATAGGCCTCAGGAGCAGGGAGACGCAAAATGTCCCCATGCTCGTCAAGCTGACCCGGAAAACCATACACGGGGGTGCCGTCTTGAGCATAATGCGAAAAGAAAGACCGATAAGGATCTTGGGGGAGTTGTCCAGCTCCGGCGTTCGGCTGCTGCAAAAACAACCGATACTCCTCCGGAGAGATTTTCTCCGGTATAGCAGTAGCTAGATAAATGTCCTCTGGAGTTGGCCCAGATCTAGAAGCAGATGCTGAGGCAACAGCAGAAGAGGCAGCCACACAAACGGTGGGTCGCACGGGAACAGAAGTGACGGGCGTCGAAGGAGACACCCCGGGTGTAGTGGCAGCTGGCCTCGAAGCAGGAGATGATATTCCCATAGAGGCGGCAGCTGAAATAATCTGACCCAGAGATCTGTATCCCTGTGGCAAAGAAGGACCAGCTGACGATGTGGTAGCCAGCTCAGACTCGTCTCCCTCGAACAATCTACGAGGGATGCGCTGATAGTCATCAGACCCGGGAATTTCCTCACCATAATCACTCATGGTTGATCCTGCCGCTAAATCACGCAGAAGACGGCGAGGACTAGGAGGAAAAACAGCAGCAATAAACGGTGAACCCGATGTAAGAGAAAGGAAATCAGCTCCTAATCTCAATTCAGACATAGGGTCCGAAAAGGGCCAGTTGAACTCAACTGGTTCTCCAAAGGGTTGCTCGGCGAGGACCGGTCCCCCGTCAGGGAACTCGGAAACAACAGGCTGTTGTGGTTCAACAGAAGGCTCAGAAGCCTCTGAAGAATCGTCCGTGTAAGGACTACCAGTAGACGAAACCGAGGGTTCCGCCACCGTGACAAAAGACTAGAAGAAGAGAGCACACACACACACGGGCTGAAAATGAATTAAGACACACGATCAAACAGTCACAAGCAATATCTAACTGGGTGTGTAATCGTGGGAGATTGATTTAACGACATTGGAAAATAAACAAATTCTACCGTTTCATGTTTTAAGAGTCAAGAAACGATAAAAAGATGACTCTATCTCTTTCAGAGTTGACACAAGCGTGAAAGGACAAGCGCTTGACGGTCTTTTCAAGTTTAGGGAGTCAGAAAAAGACCAAATGACTGCTCAGGAAAAACTAGGCACAAAGGGTGTACCAAATATCCGTGAACTGCAATATACACCTTGGTTTCAAAAATGAAACAGAAATCGACCAAGGACTTTCCGTACGTGCAGGTAGTCTCCCCGAATGCTGTGTTCGGTGTATCACGGGTAAAAGGCGGCAGACTCGGCTTCCTGTGGATAAAGGATTGCAAACCCATAGGGGTCTCCCTTTATATACTCGACGGTACGGGGAGCGCAAGTCCGTACTAGTGCTGTCTAAAGCCAATAGGCGAACGACAGCTGCTAGGTTTAACGACGCCGGAACACGTCCCTAGCCTAGACCTTCTAAATATGTTGCGTTAAGTTCCAATGTTGCCTTAGGTTAATTGAATGAATTTTACAGTTGATCTTCAATTAAGTTTCAATTTCCAGGCCTTATCGTATGTAGTGTCTCCTAAATGCAAGCTATATGCCACGATGCAACATTTCGTTCGATGGAAACTAGTTAAATGAGAGTTGAGAGCTTTAATACAAACGAAATGAACGGAATACAAACAAGAATGTCTCTAATGCAACTAATGCAATTGCACATTTTTCATTCAAACACTAATCACTAGTGATACGGAAAAGATGACAATTTGCACTAAAAAACAAAAGAGATTATATTTTTTTTTAAAATTTTCAATGTCTAATGGCTAATGTGCACTGAAAACAAAAGGAACAATTAGAGAAATGATAACTAAGAGAGCAAAGCAAACAACATTCACTCACCAAGCAAGCAACCAAATCTCTAAATCGACCCAAAGTCTCTCAAAACGAAGAAAGACTCAAAAACACCCCAATGGACCGTGTGATCTGGGTCCAAAGCAAGGGCAAACGAATCCTGAATGAAAGAACGAACAAACACCCAAAAGACGCAACAAAACAATCAAAGACTGCTAAGAGGGCATGGAGGGTTAAGCAACAAGTCGACAGGACAATCAAGACACCAAAGCTCCCAAGGAGGGCTCGATTCACTATGCCACTAGATGCCCTAGGCCTCAAATCGTGAAACCGATAGATAGAGGCAAACAACCAAAGGATAGCGGTGAATTCCAGTCAAACCAGGCTCCAATGCACTCAAACAATCAGGAAATCAAGAAGAAAAGTATTGGTCAAGCTCAGAAAGCCAAAAATTGAAGAAATTCAAAAAAGTCACAGGGGTGGCGCGACTGTGGCCTTGAAACTAGCGCCAGAGGCCGAGTGGCGCGAGACATACAAATGCAACACGCGCCAAGTGGCGCGACTGTCAGGTAAAAACCCGCGCCAGTCGAATTCTTCAATGAAAACTAAAAAACAAGCTAATCTGAGAAAAAGACCAACACAAGCTAAGCAAAACACAAGGCTAAAATAATGAAAGAACCCAACCCAGAAGGTTCATCAAGCAAGGAGAAACAATCAAAGCGAACCAATCATAAACGAGACAAGGAAAACCGGACGATCCCCAGCGGAGTCGCCAATTTGTTGAGGAGGTAAATCCCCTCTGCGGACAGAGGCGATCCCTACTAGCCCAGCAGGGGTCTAGCAACAAACAAACAATGCTATGACGTAAGCTCCTAGTTACGAATGAAAGACTTGGGATAAGAGCCTACCTGGATTCCAACGCTAGATCTGAAGAAGAGATGTCCCCGTCCTTCAGCCCTGGCAGATCACAATCCCTCCACGATCTCCGTGGATGAACACCTGCACACAGAAGAGACGAACAGATACATGCATAGGAACCAGCATACGTAACTAAACATCGGTCAGAAAAGATATTACTCGCATTAACATGATGGAAAAAGGAGTGGAACCATAATCATAGTCATCTATTAAAGTGGTAAACGAATAGAAGTTACAACCAAGTTCTGACGCGGCAGCCTCCTTCGCGCGGGTCTCCGGTCGTCCACGTCTCGCAAAGCTCGCCGGGGGAAAGGGAAACCTCTCCAGAGTCTCGTGACAATGGTCTCCTTGCTCGAACGGGCCTTAAGGGAAAGGAAGGATTCTTTTCAGCACAAAGGCACTTGGGAATAGGAGATGCAAAGCTTCAGCACTTCAAGACTAGCTTGCCATGGATCTGAGCAAGCTTTTATAGATGGGGAAGGAGGGAGTCGGGATCCCTATTATTATGGGATTGGCCCTATCAACAAGGAAGGTTCCATAGAAGGTAGCAAAACTACTTCCCTTCCATAGAATTCCCGTAGCCAAACCTCCCAACTCAAGATAGGCAGTGGTTGTGAGTTTGTTTGAACTCAACTTCCGCCATCCATATATAAAAAACAGTCCCTAAAATGGGTGGCGCGATTGCTGCTCTATGACAGAGCGCCAAGTGGCGCGACCTCATTACAGGATTTCCCTGAGTGGCGCGAGTACTGAACTGTCTACCCGCGCCAATGCAAAAAGAGCTGTTTTTCATGGATTTTGCAAGGAGATGTCTCAAGGGGAAATGAAGCTCATACTCAGAGGGATGCAATGATGATGTTTTCAGTGCATGACAGTGTTCACAGGTCACGTTATGGGTCCTCCATTGTGCGGGACGGGGAATGGTAGGGACGGTGACAAATTACTCTGTAACAATAGTTATAAAGTGTGAAATATTACGTTGCATGTTGTCTCTCTTCTTTGCATGTGTATAGGTATCTGGATGCAGCAAGCTCACGGATCGTGACCTGTCCAGCTAGGAACGGAAGCGACACTTCTTCTTCGACAACAACAGCGAAGGAATCACGGTAAGCGATCTATCGCGATTCTATCTTTTGTAACTAGGAATCAATAGCTTTGCGTGTTTCGATTGTTGCTAGACCCACTCTAGGGCTAGTGGGATCGCCTCTGTCCGCAGAGGGGATTTACCTCCACAACAATTTGGCGACTCCGCTGGGGATCAGTGGGAGTTGGTACTTCCTCCATTGGGTTGTTTTTTGCCTTTTTGTTTGATTAGTCTACTTTTTTGGTTCACCTTCCTTGGTGTTAAAACCCTGTTCAGCCCCCAGAAGACCAAATCTAGCCTCTGTTAGTTCATTTTCATAATTTTCTAGGGTAAACCTGATTGGCGCGGTTATACCTATGACAGTCGCGCCGAAGGGCGCGAGTTGCTAGTTAGGCATACGCGCCATCCCCTGTTTGGCACAGATTACAGCCAGACAGGCGCGCCAACCCTGCTTGGTTTTAGGGTTTGGCTATTTTTGGATTCTCTGAGCTTGAGTTTTGGTCCTGGTTTGTTTTTTCTGATTGTTTGAGTGCTTTGAAGTCATTTTTTACTGTGTTTAGCCCTTGTCCTCCGGTTGTTTTCCCTTTTCTATCAATTTTTCATTTTAGCCCTAGGGCTTCTAGGTGCTTCAGTGTGCTGAGCTTCCCGTGGGAGTTTTGGGTCTTTGCTTTCTCGGTCAACTTTGTTTCCGCTTCTTTGCATTCATCTTGCTGAATCCAATTGAGTCATTGCGTTTATTGAGTGATTGTCTTATCTTTCGTTCAGTTTTTCTTTGTGTTGCTCCAAGCCTAGATCACACGGCTTGTTTGAGTTTCTTTCGAAATTCTTCTTTGCTTTGAGGGATTTCGTCATCGGTTTGAGTCTTGATTATGTTTGTTTGAGTTGAGTGAACTTGTTTTGTTTCAGCTTTCTCTTTATCAATCTCAAATTGATGTTTTCATTAGTTTTTCGTTTATTTAGTGCATTTTCTCTAATATGTTGAAAAATACAAAAAAATCTTTTGCATTTTTTATTGGCATAGTGAAAATTGAAAACTCTTTCGCATTACTAGTGTTGTATAATTATAGAGAAAGTTTTACAGTTTCATTAGCTTGCATTGAAATCGGCAGTGGAGGTTTTTGTGTGTTCATTTTGCTATCATTTGAAAGCTCTCAACTCTCCTGTAGATAGCTCTTCATTGAACAAAAATGATATTTTGTGGCATGTAGTTTGCATCTAGAGGTTTTATGAGATCCAACATTTGATAGGGCCTTGAAATCGAAACGTAAATTGAAGATCAAGTTTAAAATTTACTGAATTAACCTAAGGCAGCATTGAAACTTAACAGAACATCTAGTAGTTTAAGGTAGAGACCTGTTCCGACGTCTTTAAGCCTAGTAGCTGTCGCTCGCTAGTTGGCTACAGACAACACTAGTATGGACTTGTGCTCCCCGTACCATCGTGTATATAAAGGGAGACCCCATTAGGTTGCAAATCCTTTATCCATAGGAAGCCGAGTCTGCCGCCTTTTACCCGTGATACACCGGACACAACATTTGGAGAGATTACCTGCACGTACGTTAAGTCCTTGGTTGATTTTTCTTTCATTTTTACCAAGGTGTATATGGCAGTTCACGGATATCTGGTACACCCATTTACCTAGATTACCAGAGCAGTCACTTTGATCTTTACTGACTCTTTTAACTGAAAATATCATCGAGCTCTTGTCCTTTCAAGCTCGTGTCCAACGTGAAAGCGATAGAGTCACCTTTTGCTTGTTTCTCGACTCTTAAAATATGAAACAACAGAGTCTGGTTTCAGTGTCTTAAAAAATTAATCACCCACGAAATATTCCTGTTTAGAATTTTTTTCCTTAGTGTTTTATTTCAAGGTCATTTTCGATGGCAACTTTTTCGGAGTTTTCCAATCAAGGAGTCCCCTCTGAAGGAAGTCCTAGTCCTTTTCCTGCTTTAGGAAATATTGGTGCTCCTTATATGGCCACATTGTCCCTCCTTGGGTTAACTGTTAGGTTGCTTGTTTGGTTGTTTTCAACCTCTATGGTCTCAAGTGTTCCGGCTGCCGTACCATCCACTCCTCCGCCTAAGCAATGTCATGTTGATTCGAAGGTGGACCTCTCCCCTTTTTCGCCTGTTCCTTCGTCCTCATCTTCTACTTCGCTTGGTGACAGTTTGGATTCTAGTACCCAGGTGGCTAAGAAGAAGAAGAAGAAGACTAAGAAGAATAAGTCAGATAAGTGAGAGGCTAATTCTGCAGCTATTGCTTCTAAAACACTTGCTCTCGATGAACCTTCCAACCCTCTGCGGAAAGTTAAGTTCCCTTGGATGTTGTGCCAGGGAAACCATCTTCTTCGAGATTTCCTTGACATTCCCAAGGTGCTCGAAGTATGGTCCAACGGTCGTCCGCCATTGCCTTTGGCTTCCGGGAGTCAGGTTGGGGGCACGTCTTCAGCGAGTGCTAGTAAAGCTCCTAAGAAGCAGGGTAAGCTTTCCAATCCCTGTAAGTTGTGTGGAGGGCACCGTGCCATTCACCTTTGTCCATATATGGATGAAGCCAAGAGAGTTTTGGACAACTCAACTGTTTCTGTACTGTGCCTTCCGGCTGGTTACAAACAGCTTTCTTTGAGTCCTTCACCAGTTGATTCAACGATCAGTCAAGAGTCGTCCTTGCTTGATCCCGCTCCCCCGAAAATTCACCATCATGAATCCATTCCTGACCAACCATTGGTCGTGGGATTGGTTGAGTTGGCCTCGTGTGCGGTGCACCAGGTCTTTTCCGTTGAGAGTGGATCTCACATCCCTCATGTTCTTCTTGTTTCTTCAGATTCTTCGGACTTGGAGAAATATTCTCCCATCCCTGTACCTTTGGAATCTACTCCTTCGCCTCCCATGATGGAGGTCCCAAAGGATACTCCTTCTACCTCCATGATGGAGGTGGCAGATGACGCTCCTTCTTCTCCCGTAACACCAGGGGAAGACCATCTCGGTTCGATGGTAGACCCTCCAAGTAGTTTGGTCACTTCCTTTGATTGGGGTTGATTTGCAGGTTATCGCCTTCCTTCTTATGTGCCCTTTGAGATCATGGTACAGGCCTCCCATCTGGTCGTACCCAACACCATTATAGATGAAGGCGCGTCTGTTAGTATTTTATCCTCAACTACTTGGCAAGCTTTCGGTTCGCCGCCGCTTGTGCCTATTACGCAGAATCTGTTGGCATTTAACAGAGGAACTAGTCAACCATTAGGGATCCTTCCAAAGTTCCCTGTTACTTTGGGAGGGAAAACTGTCCATATGGACGTGATGGTTATTCCTGGCCCCTTGGACTTTAATTTACTCTTGGGCCACGGTTATACTTATGCCATGGGAGTGCTTGTCTCCTCCCTCTTTCGTGTGATATGTTTTCCGCACCAAGGTCGGATTGTGAACATCAATCAGCTTGCATTCTTTGGTCCGGATATGGCAGCTAGTCCATCATCATCCCTGCCGGATCTTTATCCGCCGGTTGTGTCATCACCACCGCATGTCAATTATGTGGCTACCTGTCTTGTGCCCGTATTCAGTGATAGTGCCGTTGTACATCGTGTGCTGGGGTCATTGGATCCAGACTTCCAAGATGTTTTCCTTCCATCAGACGGGCGACCCTTGGAAGCTATGACTTCTTATTCATTATGATGAGGTCTGTTGGAGCATGGTTCATCTTCTTGTGTCAAGCTCCTTAAACCATGAAACAAGGTCATTCCGAGGATGGTTCATTTACTATGTCAACCTCGTTAAAAAATGAATTCAGATTTGAGGATGGTTTGTTTTCTATGTCAACCTCGTCAAAAAATGAATTAGCTCATGAGGATGGTTCTTTTAATGTGTCAACCTCGTTAAAACAATGAAACACGTTCTCTATTCAATTCGAGTCTTTGATTAGATCTCGTAAAATCCCAGTCGAGTCTTTCACTTGAACTCATAATTTGAACCTTCACTCCATTTTTCATATGGACTGAAGCTTGGGGGCATGTATACCTTGAATTGAGTCACCATGCTGGGGGCATGCCTGGTTTTCCTTATCATTTCAAGCATAGTTTGTTTGGTGTTTTCAAGCTTGTGTAAAAATGAAAACTCATTTCAAGCATACTTTACTTTGTGTTTCGAGCTTGTGTAAAAATGAAACCCATCTTCAAGCATAGTTTGCGTTTGTGCTTTTAAGCTTGTGTAAAAATAAAATATGTTGATTTGATGCATTTTGCGAACTTTTAACTTTTCCATTGGGTCGTTACTATGCAGATAATTTAGTTGATACATTAGATAACATTGTATTAGACATTTGCATAACATATAAAACATTGTCATATGTAAGCAAGATCCATGTAGAAAATAGATGTATATATATATGTCGAGTGTTTGCAACGTGTGCATCATATAAAACCAAAATATACATGTTTGTTTCAGTTACATCCAGAGACGACATGTCTCTCAAAAATATGCAAATAGAAATCCTAGGTGACTAATCGGCATGGTGCTCGTGGTAGCACGTCACTGCCCGCACCAACCGCCTCAGTAAGCAGTGGAGACAATTCGGCACCCCTACCTTTGATAAGCTAGGGGAACATCAACTAAACGAGCATAATCTGGAATTCCACGAGAAATCCCCTCTATGTTTTGTATGAGCTCGTCCCCCTCGCCCCCCTCTGTAATATTCATTTTCAGGGATATCTCTAAAACACAGTCAACTCTAAACCAGAGATGGACTGGAGGGGCGTTTACCAGATATTTCATCTTTGAAAGAGGATGAGATCTGGAGGCTATCTGGCCCTTTCCAGACTCTGTCTAAGAGTGTGGGAGAAGACACAACAAGTGGTACAAAAATCACAATGCAAAGGGAAGAAATAAGAGACATGCAGACATACAATAATGTGTATCCAAAGCATGAACAGATACTCAAGAAATACCAAGGGAATGCTGAGCCATTTTATTAATCTGATAAATATAGAAGAATACAATAAGCGATCAAGCGATAGCTCCTAAACTTGCACAAGGTAGGTTAAGATCTATTTTCAGAACGCTGTTGTGTTTCAGATCTGCGTTGCATGGGACGGCTGTATCTCAGATCTGCGTTCCAGCTGATGAAAAATGGCTGTGTCGCTGCCCAGACATACCTCCTTGCGGATCTGTGCTTCCCTCCAATTAATCACGCCTCCATTGTCTGGGATCTGCAATAATACAATCATCTGCTGATCCAGAAGTTCCCCCAATAGACGCGCTGCTATTCCTGCGCTTAATCTCCTGTCCATGATCCTCCAAGAATACACCCAGTGCTTCCCAAATACGGACTGCGTCCTCCCGCGTAGCCAATAAACGCGCTAATCCTCCACAGGTGCTGCGCAGTTAATGAACACACTGCTCCTCCACAAATACATCGGATTGATCTTCCTACACAGATACTGACGGGACTACCTCACTCGAGCAGGCACTCGAAGTCCCCTGGGGCTGAGGGCGAGATCTCTGAACGGAGACACTCAATGCGCTAAACAGCGCTGCAGACAGGTTAAATAGCCAGCGTGCTCAATAGTCGCAATGACCAGATTCAAAATGCATAACTCTCCATGATGTCCGAATGAGGAAATTATCTTCTTTATATAGCGTTGGCCGCTCTCGAATCCTACGACCTCCTCAAACCATGATACCACGGTAATATCCCGTTTCTGCGTGCGTCTCCACCCATGATACCATGGTAATACCCTCTTGTTGCGTGCCCAATTCGGCCCTCCTTAATTACCACGTGTGTCTTATTTTAGAGTGAGTCGTGGTCCCTTTACTCACGTTTATTCATAAGCTAACTACTTAAAGCAAAATTGACCAAAATCGAATATTCCAATTAGCCATTGCTAATTGGGAATATTACAATCTCCCTCGGCAGAATGTGCTTGTCCCTAAGCAACCGTAGTGATGGATGCTGTAGGATTTTCTCATTCTCCCAAGTTGCATCCTCATCCAACAAATTCTTCCACCTCACCAAGAACTCTCGGATTGTTTTGTTCCGCAGCTGCCTTTTCCTGGTATCAATAATTGCCTCAGGCTGTAATACCAAATGCCCTTCATTATCTGTAGGTGGCCGCTCCTCTGTCACTGTCACCTGTTGCCCCAATGCCTTCTTCAGGCATGATACATGGAAAATGTGGATCCTCCATCCCCAAGCAATCATCCAAACAAAATGAGCCACCTCCCAACAAGGTAACTCCTGAAAATCTCCTTCCACCTCAAGCTTTGGAAATGAAGGTGGGCTGAAAATTTGAACATGGCAAGCATTGTAGCCTACCTCAAGCTGTCCTCCTCTCCACTTATGATAAGTGTAGAGTATGTGTTGATCCTGGGCTACAAAAGTATTGCCCTCAAATGGCAAGGTGAAGAGCAATCCTCCAAAGAATTCTCCTCCAACAATGAAGAACGTGCTGGCCCAAAACAATCCATCCATGTTGAATAGGACAAGATCATCATAGAGTGTCCCAATGAGAAGTTTGCTGCAAGTTATACATGATAGTGCACGATACAAACAATATCTCAATAGGATGCAGCGCAGTTTCACCCACTGCAACTTCAGAAAATTACATGGCAAGCAAGGTACAAGATTCATCACATCTACTAAAAGATAGGAAATGGCTGAATGTAACAAAAACACATGATCAAGCACTTGCCCATGGCTGTACATTGGATGAATATCAACCTTATGGCCCACCTCGAAAGAGAATAAATAGTTGGCTGTGGTGGCCATATCTCCTCTTATGCTCCCATTAGAACATGTAGTGCAGAAATTGTGAGAATTCTTCCCACTCAAGGACACATCCAGCTCATGTGTCTCCCTCATAATCAAGCCTCCCATACAGATCTGATCTATATCAACAAATGAAGACATGATCAGCAGCAAAATTAAGAAAACGCTGAAGGTTACAAGTGATGCAAGAAGGTACCAACAGCTTTCCCAGTAGTGACAGCGCAATTTTACAAGTTGCTGCTTGATAAAAGTACATGGAAAAATGTTTCTTTTTACATGGTTAATCATGCATGTCTTTATATGATACATGCTATAGTGCAGCAACTGAACATACATGCGGTGATAAAGCATTTTCCTAAGGCCACAAAAGAGATGGCTGCCTCCATCATGTAGATTGGCCCAATACAACTCATGGAGCAATTTGACAAGCTTGCCCTCTTGTGAAGCAATGCACTGCATAAGAATGGTAAGAGTGTGAAAATCAATGAATGTATATACAAACTTCTCGCCATATGCTGGAAGTAATATGGTACATGGATCCATGAATGAGTTCTCCATAGTGTTTTGGCATGCTATGAGGAAAAATGAACCATGTGCTGCAAGAAGGTGCTTGGAACCCCAAGTCAAGAAGAACATGCCATAGTGGTAGATGGCTCTATCATCATTACCTCCTCTTTTATCATCAAGTGCAATAAATATGAAATGATCCTAGGACTTGTGGGTTATGGATCCTCCACATTTCTGCTGGGCACACTTCATCCATAAGGCTCTGCTCGAAAGTGACAACACTATGAGCTTATGCAAATAAGCCCCTGTCAATACCAAACTTTGTTCTTTGACATGCTCCTTGTCAAAGATCCCTCTAATAATGCTGCAACAAATATGGAATACTCCCCAAGATGGAAGAGCTCCCAAATCATCAAAAACCAAAGAGATAATGCCATCTCCTCTTCCTGCAACATCATGCAAAGTGTGAGAGCAAATCTGCTCTTGCTCTCCCAGACACAGGCAAAGCAACAAGACATTTTGCTGCCTCCCCATACCTCCATCATATCGATCATGTGATGAAGACATGATGAATGATATGAGTATCATATCAACACCATGCATCCATACTCTATGCTGCTTAATGATGTAAGTACCCATCCTCTTACTCTTAGGAAGAGTGTTTTCCAAGCGATGGCCAAACTCTTTCAAGGGTAACCAGCGCAGCCAAGCCTCCTGTTGCCCAGTATCATAGATCTGAAAGTAGCCTCCTAGCTCCTTGCTCATCAACCAAATCCACTCAATCTCTTGTGGATGCCTTCTTCTCCTCATCTTGGTACTCCTCCCATGAGGGCTACCATCCTCCCAAATCAAATTCTTGTCTTTGCACTTCATGGAATTTTGAAATGTAAGCTTCTCAAGGATCAATGCAACCCTATCAAGAATCAAATAGGTGGTAGGAAAAACCCTCCCATCATGATGTGTATGGCTCAAGGAATGTCCAACACAGGCATGAGAGATGTCATCCATCTTAAGATGTCCTCCATCTTCTATCTACTCTTGTGAGAAAGGAAGAAAATATTTGCACTCCATGGTGTGTTGAAGTGCACCTCTGGTGAGATCTCTCCTTGAGACCTCCCTTTTATCAATAGTCTTCCAAAACCAATGAGGTCTTGGATCTGAAAGTAGAAGTTCCTTTTTGAGCTGAGAGGAGCTCATTGAGAAAGTGTCATCTTGAAGGGAGAAAGGGTTTCTTACTCCAAGATGTCTACCATCAATCTTCAAGGCTTCAAACCCCAACCTCCAATGTGATGTACAATCCAACAATGGCCCATGAGAATGATGGTTTGATTTATTCTTGAGTGTTTCCATGTTGCACAGCGCAGTGCAACCAAGTTGCTCTATAGTAGCAATGGGATTTGACCCTTGGTCATGCAAAATTAAATCTCCACATTGATCAAAAGAATTTGCTACAACAATGGAATGTGGAAATCTTTTCATACCTTGATGTGCATTTGGAACTTCTTGCAAGGTTGCAAGATTCCCTTCCTCAAAAGTGTTGGCTGCCCCAACTGTTGATGCATGTGGCTGCTCCTCCATGAGTGGGACAACGTTATCTCAAGCCTCCTCAAGAGGTGATGTGATCTTTTCTTTCTTTTCTCTTTCTCCATCAAAGGTTTGGATCAACCTTTGAGTGAACTCTGCAAAAGTCTTCACCCTTGCATGGCTCAAGTGGTTGCACCACCAATCATAGGCTTCACCCTCCAAATGCAGCGCTGAGATTTCAACGGCTTCTTTCCTTGCTACAGGATGTAGTAGGAAAAATGCTTCCGACTTTCTCACCCAAGTTCTTGCATTAGATGACCCATCAAAGGTAGACAACAGAAATCTATTTCCTTTGATTTCTTTTTTGCTACATGGTCTCTTCTCTTCCTTCAGCTGGATGAAATGAGGAAAATCTAGAGTCTCCCTGAAGGCTCTAGGTTGAGATCTATACTCAACAAGGTAATCACTGAGAATCTGATGATCCAAGTATCTTCCATGCTCAATATCTTCTTCGTGATGAGAATAGGAAGTGCATGGTACTTCCACTTATTTTTCTTCAATCTTCTTGACCTCCTCAAAGGTGGATGCATCTCCTATGGATCTGAAAATAGATGAGAATAAACTCATCTTTTTCAACGTTCTTATCTTCTTGGGCTTAGACTCACTGGGTGTATCAACATGCTCCCCATGATCCTATGGGCCCTCATCCTCCAAGTGCGAGGTAGCCATTTTGATGGCTTCCCCTTCCGTTATTCGGTCAAGCTGGAAAGAGGTATCCAACCTTTCCACCCGATCTCGAACCGTGAAATCAGTGGATCCATCATATGTGGGAAAATGTATCCTCCTAGTGGTACGCTGCAACTCTGAACTCTACGTGCTAGACCCCCCACTGTTCCTTCCTCCTTCATCCTGCCTGAGCTAGCAATAATCTCTGAAGGGCAAAGCCGCTCTGAAGTTTTCCCCCATGGACTGCCATTCACGGAAATAATCTCCATCATGGTAATGTCAATGTCCTCTGTGATGGTCGCGGGGTCTGCTGTCCCGCTTGATCTGAACCAAGTCTTTGAATAAAAGAGCATCCTTGAACTCCTGCCCATACGCCTGGTACTCAGCAAAATAATCACCTATGCGGCCAGGCTCTGGCTCCTGCTGTGCTTCTGTCTCAGTGTCTGTGTCCAGGAAAGTGGGCATAGTGGAACGGGTGGGGGCATGTGAAGCTTGGTGTGGAGTGGCAACTCGGTCTTGCAAATGGTGATATGTGTCCGACCCCTCACTAACCTAGCGACCCCTTGAGGTTTCATGTTGTCTAGCCTCCACAACAGTGAATTTATGACCCATCACCTCTATTTGCCTCGCCAGATCCTGCATTGATTTGAGGAGTGCTTCCCCAAACTGTTTTGCATCGCTATCATCCGCCATTGGCTCTCCCTGCTCTGCTTCTACCGTAGGCTCCTCCTGTTCTGCGTCCACCACTCGAACGCAGTCTCCATCTCCGCAGGTGTTCTCCAACCTACGCTCAATATCTTTGTACTTCCTACCTCTATGGTAGATGTAGGGTTTTTCTTCCGATGACATAGACAACTAGCTCCAGAGGCTGAGCCAGATCTATGCTTTGATACCACTGTAATATTCCTTTTCAGGGATATCTCTAAAACACAATCAACTCTAAACCAGAGATGGACTGGAGGGGCGTTTACCAGATATTTCACCTCTGAAAGAGGATGAGATTTGGAGGCTACCTGGCCCTTTCCAGACTCTGTCTAAGAGTGTGGGAGAAGACACAACAAGTGGTACAGAAATCACAATGCAAAGGGAAGAAATAACAAACATGCAGACATACAATAATGTGTATCCAAAGCATGAACAGATACTCAAGAAATACCAAGGGAATGCTGAGCCATTTTATTAATATGATAAATATAGAGGAATATAATAAGTGATCAAGCGATAACTCCTAAACTTGCACAAGGCAGGTTAAGATCTATTCTCAGAACGTTGCTGTGTTTCAGATCTACGTTGCATGGGACGACTGTATCTCAGATCTGCGTTCTAGCTAATGAAAAATGGCTGTGTCACTGCCCAGACATACCTCCTTACGGATCTGTGCTTCCCTCCAATTAATCACGCCTCCACTGTCTGGGATCTGCAGTAATACAATCACCCGTTGATCTAGAAGTTCCCCCAATAGACGCGCTGCTATTCATGCGCTTAATCTCCTGTCCACGATCCTCCAAGAATACACTCGGCGCTTCCCAAATACGAACTGCATCCTCTCGCGCAGCCAATAAACGTGTTGATCCTCCACAGGTGTTGCGCAGTTAATGAAGACGCTGCTCCTCCACAAATACAGCGGATCGATCTTCCTACACAGATACTGACGGGACTACCTCACCCGAGCAGGAACTCGAAGTCCCCTGGGGCTGTGGGCGAGATCTCCGAATGGAGACACTCAATGCGCTAAAAAACGCTGTAGATAGGCTAAACAACCAATGTGCTCAATAGTCATAATGACCAGATTCAAAATGCATAACTCTCCATGATGTCCGAATGAGGAAATTATCTTCTTTATATAGCGTTGGCCGCTCTCGAATCCTACGGCCGCCTCAACCCACGATACCACGGTAATATCCCATTGCTGCGTGCGTCTCCACCCATGATACCATGTTAATACCCTCTTGCTGCGTGCCCAATTTGACCCTCCTTAATTACCACGTGCGTCTTATTTTAGAGTGAGTCGTGGTCCCTTTACTCACATTTATTCATAAGCTAACTACTTAAGCAAAATTGACCAAAATCGAATATTCCAATTAGCCATTGCTAATTGGGAATATTACACCCTCACCTTGAGGGTCATGAGCGAGAGGGGTCCTCCTCGCTATTGGTGACATTCCGGCGGGCCTCTCTGGGCCAACATATGCATACGTATAATATTAGCTTTTAAAACATGAATGGATACCAAAAAATCATAAAACTCATAAAATTAAAAAGAGTCTTACCAACCTCCTCGTCCCAGTCCTCTCCCTCTGGGAGCGGAAGGTCTGGGTCTCCGGTAAAATCGGTGCCCATATAGGGCCAGTCCTCCACGACGATCAACTGTCGTCGGAGCCAGTCCAACGATGTCCAGTGATGAAGTATACATCTGATACTTCGAGCTCAAGTTCCTGGTCTTGAAGTTTGAGTTTCTCCTCATCCTCATCCCAAATGCTGGTGAGATACTGCAGTAGTTCGGGCTGAGCCCAGAGACATGGTGTCAGAAAGAATTTTTTTAGCCAACAATTTCGAAGAGCATTCATACAATGCTCATTTCCCATTGCCAGTTCATCCTCTTCGCTACGCTCTCTTTTTCCATTCAATTACCATCCTTTTGGTTGGATACCTGCATCAATCAAACATAGGAACGTAATAAACCTCCTTGGGTATTCAAAATCACATTTCATTGGTTGTTTTTTGAGGAATTGTAGCCGGATTTTGTGTTGCGCCGTTGGCGCGGCTGTTTGGCTAACAGTCGCGCCAGCTGGCGCGGCCTCTGTGTAAAACAGAGCGGATTGGCGCGGGTCCGTGCCCGGAACCCGCGCCAACCACGGAGCCCCAAAATTTGAAAATCCTTCCCTAAAGGACCTCAAACAATGATTAAATACAGTAAAATGTAACTAAAAGATGGACAAAGAGGTTGGATCTTACCTGAACTGGACGGAATTCGATTTGGTCCACTGGATTAATCGCACTCGACGTCTGAAGATTGAAGCACAAAAGGGTCACTGTTGCTCTGCAAAGAGGTAAAAAGTGAAAAGTAAATATTTTTTACCACTGTTGGTCTTTTATAGATTTTTCAAGTCCTAAATGGGTTTTTAAACATGTTTGTCGACACATTTTTACATTATTTTCATCGAATATGTTTTACATGTGCCTCTTTGTGCATCAACAGGTTTTTCATGTGGTTTTGACGAAGAGATGAGTTGTGTTTTATACTTTTTCGGACTCGGTAAAAACATGAAAAATTCACTACTGGAGTCACCTTTCAGCTCTTTTCTGACTCTCTAAAACTGAAAAGATTGCTGAGTCGCTTGTCGTTTTGAGCTCGTTAAATTGGTTGCGAAACGACATCTACCCAGTATACGTTTACCCATTATTCAGGCTGTGATAAATTATTTACGAAAAAGGAATACCCTAGGCTATCGCGACTAGGAGGTTCTCTCAGACATAGTTTTCTACCTTTTCGGATCTGTGGGACTACCTATGAAAATGGATTGCTGGAGTTTTCTTTTCCGCTATCTTTTCAAACTCTATAAATATGAAAAGATGTCAAGTTCTTCCTTTGTCAAACTCGTTAAAAACTGGTGACATTGGACTCCGTCGTAATGACGTTACTCGAGTTCCTCCTTCCTAGGGCTCGTAAAATGTACTAGGTTGGATTTGTCCGAAGGACAAACTTACATCGCAAGCATATGCTATCCCCTTCAAGCTTGTTTTCAAAAATAATTGGGGTACTCACTAGAAATGGTGGGGGAAAATGGAACCAATATTATAGTCGTGTAGACAGTATGTTGCTCTTGAACATGGCACTTGTCTGCATTTGTGTCGGGCTGGGGACATCTCATCTCATTATCTGCTTGCCTTCATGGGTTTGGGTAATCTCTTTTGACTGCTCATCTGACCTTTTCCACGTCACCATGACCTCAGATCCCTTGATGTCAAATACTGCCAAATCTAATGTCGTGCCACCGATATGTTCAAGAGAAGTTTGCCTTTGCAGTTTTCAACCTCCCTCTGATTTTCTGTTGGTCTTGATTCACAAACATTATATCCCTCTGTCTCGTGTCGATGATGTGGGAAACATTATGGCCCACCTTCGATCAAGGTCACTTCCTGTCGACTTCAGCTCATTATCCGGGAAGTTGGTCTAGAGACTCCCTTCAGGTACCTTGGAGCTTGTATGCCTCAATGGCAGGTTCTTCGCATTCGACGCAAGGTTTTCATTATTGGCCTTCGATCGGATGATTCTGCGGGTGTTTGATGCTAGATCATCGTTCACATTTCGTGGATTGTACCTGTTGTACCTTGAGAGCCATTGTCATTATTGGTGGTTTCTCTCGCGTCTGTTAACAATTTTCATCATTGGCTGGTAATCAGACGATGTTATTGCATGTTCGACTTCAGCTCACATATTCGCATGCTCAAACTTGTACTTTGTTCAAATCGAGATGGAGCGCAAGACCCTGGATTTTGTCTGATGAAATCCGGGGGCTGCGGGTTCTTTATGGATTATTATGACTTGTTACATGAATTTTTTGATTGGATGGCTGCGACCATACCTGAGTCTACTTGTTGATCCTTATTTTACTGGATGGCTGCGTCCATACCTTGGATCCCGATTTTTGTACACTTTATTATGGATGGCTGCGCTCATAGCACATATCATGTATCATAGATATCAGTTGTATTTGTATTCGCAGGTCTTCCGACGACAGTGTTTTCAGTTGGACGAGTTATCATAAAGCATTTCACCCCTCCCTCTCTCTTGGACCTCATGCTTTAGGGGGCATCTATTACACAACATTTTTTCATCGTCCCTGCAATCCCTCATCCCGTACATTGGAGGACTATTCCCGTGACCTGTGAACAATAAAATGTCCTGAAAACACCTTGATGGCATCCTTCTGCATAAGGGCAAGAATTCTCCTCAAGAACATTTCCTCTTAAAAACCCTAAAAACCCATGTTTTGGCATTGGCGTGGGTAGCTAGTTCATCCTTCGCGCCAATGGGGAAAATATACACTAGTGGGCGTGCCAGCTGGCGCTGTGTTGTGCCCGCGCCAAGCCTTTTAAGGAATGTTTTTTAACAATAGAAGACAGAAGTTTGATTCTAACAACTTCAGAACGAGTCATCAAAAAGAGGTTGGGCTGTTTGGCTCTAGATCTCCTTGATTAGGAAGTAGTTTTCCACCTCTCATGGAACCTTCCTAAGAGATAGGACTCTCCTCCATGAATATAGGGATCCTAACCTCTCCTTCTCCTTCTATAAAAGCCTGCCCTCTCCATTTGCTAGCTAGCTGAACTTTTGGGGAAGGAAATTATAGCTGAGTGACAATCAAGAGTAGAGCTAAGAAGAACCATGTGAGAGAGAGAGTTTTGTCAAATCCTTGACGAGCTTTGTGAGACATGTCCCACTGGAATCCTGTCGAAGGAAGATCACGACGTCAGAGCACCGGTTGTAATCGTTCTCTTGTATCTTAATACACATGACTCTGCTATTGGTTCCATGATTGTGTTTGTCCATTATATAATGCAATTTCATTTGTTTCTCTTTGACTGATCGATAGTTATAAAGTGTGAAATATTACGTTGCATGTTGTCTCTCTTCTTTGCATGTGTACAGGTATCTGGATGCAGCAAGCTCACGGATCGTGACCTGTCCAGCTAGGAACGGAAGCGCCACTTGTTCTTCGACAACAACAATGAAGGAATCACGGTAAGCGATCTATCGCGATTCTATCTTTTGTAACTAGGAATCAATAACTTTGCATGTTTCGATTGTTGCTAGACCCACTCTAGGGCTATTGGGATCGCCTCTGTCCACAGAGGGGATTTACCTCCATAATAGGCAATACTTAGTGGCTTTTAATCTAAGAGCCCTTCTTCTATGAGCAACTAAATGGTTAGGACATGTAAGATTTAAAAAATAATAAATAATGTCCTTATACCATTCATGCTCTCTTAACCTTTGCAGCTTAGGCGAAGATGCATCATTAAGACAGATCAAACCAAACGCTTTCTCATTACCTTCAGTCATCATTTCAGCCAAGCCTTGACCCTTGACTAACTTGGTGGGCCTAATCTCTAAATCATACTCGTGAATTTTAGTAACCCACCTAGCATGAGTCCCTAAGCAATCAGTTTGAGTTAAGATATCTTTAATCGCGGAATGCGGGACGAAAGCAATAATTTTAGAATAACCCACATAAGTCCTAAAATGCTTAAGAGACTTTACCAAAGCATAGGCTTGCTTTTCCATAGTAGTATACTTTAATTCAGAATTTTGAAGCGCTCTACTCATGAAAGCAATATGCTGTTTGTGACCTTCCTTATTATTTTGTAACAAGATACCAGCAATAGTATCTTCAGAAGCGAAAGAGGAAATCATAAAATCCTTTGAATAATCAAGACTCGCCAAAACAGGAGCTTGAGCAATAACACCCTTAATCCCTTGAAAAGCCTTTTTACCATCTTATTTCCACAAAAAAATTACATCTTTTTTCAGAAGACTTTGAATGGGCTTAGCTATTTCCGCGTAATTTGGAATAAATCTTCTAAGAAAATTAGTTTTTCCAAGAAAAGACTGAAGGGATTTAAGGTTATGAGGTAGAGGAATATTTTGGATTGCCTCAACGCTTTCAGGATCAATATTGATCCCATTCTTGGAGATGATGTGACCAAGTAATTTCCCTTCAGTTACTCCAAAAACAGATTTAGCAGGATTCAAGGAAATCCCGAATTCTCTACATCTATCAAAGACCTGCTTAAGATGACCTATGTGAGTAATACTATATTTAGAAAAAACATTAAGATCATCTTGATAAATTTCAATAATTTTTCCACTTAAACCTTTAAAAGCATAATCCATAGCCCTTTGAAAAGTAGCCCCAACATTAGTCAACCCAAAAGACATTCTAATGTATTCGAAAGTACCCCATGGTGTGGTGAATGTAGTTTTGTGACGATCTTCTTTTTTAACTCAAACTTGATTGTATTCAGAAAAACCATCTAGCAATGACATCAATCTGAACTTGTTACTCTTTGCAACATGGTCTCCATGTTGGGCAAAGGGTAATTATCCTTTTTACATGCTAGATTAAGGTTTCTAAAATTGACACAAAGTCTAATGATACCATTTTTCTTCCTAACAATCACCAGGTTGGAACACCATGTTGAATGTCTAGTTTGAGCAATGATTCCAGCTGCGAGCATTTTTGAAAGCTCTTTCTGAACCAAAGGGGCTAACTTAGGATTTATTTTCCTAAGCTTTTGATGAAAAGGTTTAGCATTCTCATCTTTCAAAGGGTTAATGTGTTGTATGACATCTTCCCTATATCCTTTTAACTCATCATATGAAAATACTAAAACATCCCCATATTCATGAAGTAAGTTGGTCAACTTTTTCCTTTCTTCTTCATTAGTACCTTTACCGATTTTAAAAATCTTAGGATCCTTAGAAGTACCAAGATTTACTTAAATGAATTCATCCGGATCCATTTTATTCTCCTCTTTCAGCTTTGTGGCATCATGCCGATCAAAGTGTTTCTCTAAAGCAACAATATTCCCAGGAGTAGGATTTATGATATCACCATGATCTTTAGATCCATCCTCCTTAGAACTTATCCGAAAATTTTCAAACTCATCCAAATTATTAAGAAAACGAATGGCTTGCTTTTCATCATTAAAAACTTGCCAATGCTCTGAATTATCCGGGACTGAAGGTCTGAAAATAATTTCCATTTTAATCTTATCCTTAATTAATTCATCAGATAATTGTAAAGTAGAAGCGGCTACAACAAGCTCATCCACCAAGGCATTCTTTTCTCTTGGGACAGCTTCAAGGTTAATGGCATCAAAGTGTTCCATAACATCCCACACAACATTTCGATAATTCCCTAACCTTTGATTTTTACATGTGAATTTTTTCTTAACTTGCATGATAACCAGATCAGAGTCTCCCTTGATACTAAGCAACTTAATTCTTAAAGATTTTTCCAACTCAAAACCCAACAACAAGGCTTCATATTCAACCACATTGTTGGTTGCATCAAACTCTATTCTATAGGAAAACTTAAAAATATGACCAAGGGGAGACTTCAAAACAATTCCAGCACCCTTACCATACCTAGATGTCGCACCATCAAAATGCATGTACCAAACTTGATCCCTTAGGTCCTCAAACTTCTCATCAACCTTGTCATCTAAGGGAACTATGAAATTAGACATAATAGCAGAATTTCCCATGTCAGGTTGTTCCTTAATTATTTCATTATGAGGTCTTTTAGGATCTTCCACATGGAATCTTCTTTGAGGCTCTCTATTTAGCCTCACAAACCCTTCACCTCTAGGGGAAGGAATCATAGCATAAGACTAGTTCATCTGAATGCTTCCTCCTAGATCAGAGGCCCAATTTCTAGATAACAACATACCCCAAGCATCTGGAACATCAAATACAACTATGTCCATAACAATCATGATGTCAGGGTACACCGATAAATGAACCTGTAAATCCTTGATTAGCCCATGAACTTCAATTTTCTTAGAATCCAAGGAAAATATGTTGTAGTATGGTCTAGAAACTCTTAAATTAAGCTGTTCCATGACCCTCTTGGTCATGACACAAGCTGAAGCACCAAAATCCAACATACAATTATTGAATTTATAACCATTAACCATTAAAGTAACAAAAAATGGCTGATGATCTTTGTTATGCGACTCCATTTTTGCAAATATATAGGGGAATCTTGATAAGAAACTTCAAGAGTCTTATCTTGAGTAACATTAACATGCGACACTCCAAGAACATCTAAAACTTTAGTTCTCTGAGTAGGAAGCTTTAAGATCTCAGTAACAGGCACCAAGATCTTAGCATTATTCAACCATGCACCCAAATCAATATCCAAACTAGGACTAGGATTAAAAATTCGAGGAGTTTGATTATGACCTTGCTCTTTATCCCTTCTTTGATAAGTTAATCCTTTTTCCTTAGCAATTTCCAAAACTTGATCAGGAGAAGGCTTTTCACCAAATAATTCAATCATCAAATCCCTCTCATGATCAAAATTATTGATACTATACGAAGATGTGGAAGGCCTAACGTCTTGAATATTTTCCTTAACTTCCATCCAATCTTCCATAGACAAAGAGAACTCCTTACCAACAACATTTATCTAATTACTTTTCCCAAACATTCCACTATTCATGATTCTTTTAACAGTGGGACAAGTAACCTCCTCATGAAAAGCATCACAAGCTCTACAATAACGTGGAGCTTCATCAACCATATTAGTAGATTCAAGCGGATTAGGAGGTCTCTGCTCACTCGACTGTCTTTTTTTCTGCCAAGTATTATTACCTCGATTATTATTATTATGATTCCTAGGTTGGGAATTTTGCGTTTGAGCCCTTTCCATTTGGAAGAACCTAGACTGTAAAGTGCTTATTTCCTTAGCATGGTCAGAGATTGATTTCGCTTGGTTAAGCTCCATGCTTTCAAGCTTTTGCATTAACTTTTTCATAGGGTCGTCATCATCTTCTAGAGGTTCTTTACCTTTAGGCCTTTTTAATTTAGTCGCAGCCCTATCTAAACCAGGAATTTCAGACTTCCCTGATTCCCTTTTATCCTTTTCAAGTTCTTCAACTAAAGATTGGCAAGCCTTATAATTTGCAGTTTTAGCTCGCCTTAACTCATATGAAGTATCAGAATTAAAAGCATCAATGTAAAAATTCAGAAGAGATCCATCAGGAGGTTTATGAGTTTGAGATATTTCTTTAAGGATACCATTAAATCTCCTGTTAAATTCTTCAATCGTTTCATTTTCTTTCTTTTTTATGGTACTGATCTCTTTCACCAAATGTCTATCTTCCCTTTTATCACCATACTTGTCCTTAAAGGCAGCTACAATGGATTCGAATGAATTATCAAGTTTTTCAGTAAACCATTCCACAACATCTTACTCAAAAGTAAGTACAAAGAGCCTCATCTTTACATCATCGAAATTGTTATTTGCAACCGCAAATCTATTGCACCAATTAGCGAAAGCAAACAAATGAGATTTGACACTAACTGCATTATTTCCTTGAAAATAAGGTAATTTATCCATTCCAGTTTGAGGGAAAGCATGGGGATAACCCTGAATATTAGCAAAATTACACGGGGCAAATAACTCCATGATATCGTGTTGAGGCGGATCACAAAAAAGAGAATGGATATCAGAGAGAGCTTCCTAGTTGAGATTAACAAGAAGTGTACGAGAAGAGAGATTGTGTAATTGGACTCTGAGAACCTTTTCAGGATCCGGAGTAGGATTAATCAAGCTACCTGGATGTCTTTTAGTACAAATTCTTGTGGAAGATGAAGCCAATGGAGTCGCCACTAGGATAGGAAGATAACTCAAACACCTGAGATGAAAGATGAATAAAGAGATGAATGTCGTAAAGCCAAAGTCCAATAAATTGGTCCCTGGCAACAACACCAAAAAATTTTGTTGCAAAAAATGTCTAGGCACCGCGACAATGGCTCAGATCGGGGGCTATCACCCTGATCCCCAATCTCTCTATCTAAGCTGTCTCCTTGCAAGCTAAGGGAGGTAGACCCTAACAAAAATGAAGGAAAACAACTGGCTGAGAATCAACCAATTCAGGAGACACAGCTAGATAATCAAATACTTGTTGAGATTTACGAGATTTTATCAATCCAATTAGATTTAGAAGTTTAAAACCAGTGCCTTATGGAGTCAAAAAATATCCTGTTATAAAAATAAAGTCAAGTATCTGATATGTAACTGCTGCTATGAAAAATAGATTCACCACAATGATATTCGATAAAACGTGCCACAACTATGCATTAAAGTACTTTGAACCCACAGTGATGTTATCATGAGATGACCAGCAATATTTCCGAAATTATGATGTTCTAAGTAACACAATCCAGAAATTAAAAAATTTCATATAGTCAAACTTTAGATAAAAACTTAAAAGCTCATTCGACTATGATTTTTTTTTTTTGAGAATTTTCTAAATTTTTATGTTTTTTATTATTTTTAAACAAAATACATATATACAAATAAGACTAAAACCATGGATTAAAATCTAAAGATTTAAATCTAAAAGTTAAATTAAAAAAAAAGTGAAATTCTAAATTAAAACAAAACTAAAATTCAAAATCTAAACTAAGACTATAATCTAAATGGATGAAATTAAAAAAAAAAAAATGATAACCAAACTAAAACAAAATCGAATTTAAATTAAAAGTTTTTTTAAGAAATTTAAAATCTAAAATCTACGAAAAAAAAATTAAAAATTGAAACCTAAAGTTAATAAAAAAAAATCGAAATAAACTAAAATCAAACTAAAACTAAACTAAAGAAAATCTAAAAACAAAACTTCTAAACGAAAGTCTAAAAATTAAAATCTAAAACCTAACTCACAACAGAACATACGTTATACTATTTTTTATTTTTGTTCGTTCGTTTAATGTATGTAGGTCGAGGAGCTGGACGACAGAGAAGAGTCGACGGTTGGAAGAGGAGGAAGGCACGCAGAGGTCAAGGGATGAGGCTATCGACAACAGCTGAGATTGAGGACGTCAGACAACAGGCCCGAGGGAGATCTCGACGACAAAGAGGAGTTGCTCAAGGCTGCGGATGAGAAGGACGAGTGCTATGGAGGGCGTGATTTGAAATGAGGCAGCTCAGAGGAATGAAGATGGCTGGAAAGAGAAAAGGCTACGGAGGGGAAGGGAAGCGTAAAGACAGGGAGCAGTGATGGAAAATTGGTGTGTGAGGACGACAAGGCAAGGGCAGCGTTTTATGCAGGATGCAAAGAAAATCTCAACAAACCCAGTACATTTAAAATCGTCCAGCAAATTTAAATTTTTCCCATATAACTCAGATTTATTAGAATGCTGATTTAGATATGCCTGAAATCTTCTTTTTTGTACTCAGATCTGCCATCAAAAGCGATCTTGAGGCCAGATCTTACCCTTTGGGGGTTAGATCTGGCTCAGATCTTAAAAAAAATTCTGAGAAACCCCCTACAACCCTGCAAAAAACTAGAACAGATCCAAAACTATGCACAAAAAATTAATAAACCCTTACACCCTAGAGAAAATATACAAATTTACAATGCTAATATACAGATCGCAGGCCCTCATGGCCAGATTTAAACCCATTTCAACACGATTTAGAAGATAGAAAATTTTAACAGAGGCACAAGCTCTAGAAGACCCTGTAAAAACACAATTTCGTAAGATAGCTTTGAGAATTAGGAAACAATGAGCTTTTTCAGATTTACGAAATCTGAGAGTCAGCTGGTCTAACTGAAGACTTTCCCAAACGCTCAAACGTTAAAAAATATTCCCTGCACACTTAGATCTGAAATTTAGATTGATAGAGATTTAAGAAAATAAACATGAGACATTTCAGAAAAATAGATAATTAGTCTTTCCGTCAAATAAAAAATGTCATTTTATGAACCCAGAAAACTGCACAAGATACCTGTATGCAGATTAATCCATAAAGGCCATCAACCATAAAAATGCCAAATAAAGTATCAGAGTTTAGAGATAAATCACCACATAGATCTGGAAAATGAACACCAAAGTCTTTATGCTTTATTCATAAAAAAAAATCACAAGAGCTTCCAAGAACAAGTGCACGATTCAAAGATCGGATGCAAATGTCACATCAAGACCTCTAATTTAGAAGACAAAATCTCCAACGGCTAGTTCGGTTGATCCATGTCAAAATAATCTCGACCGTCAAAAATATTTGATCATCTTTTAATCAGGACCGTTGAAATTATAAATTTGAGGAAAAACAAATTTATCATTTAATTCCATTTTAATTAACTCAAAAATAATATTTTTGAGTTAATTGCCTCAAAATTTTGACTTTGACTTAACGCTCTAGTCCCAAGGGTCAAAAATTTCTTGAAATTATCAATATTCCCTTGGCCTGGGACCTTTAAAAATTCATTTTTTGAGGACCAACGAATTTTGCCTTTGAAGAATTTTATACTCACCTAGGACTTAAAATTAATTAAATTTCTGACTTAGGATTTTTAATTAATTTGGCCAGAAAATTTAATTAATTAACTGAGAGGAGATTTAATTATTTTTTTTCAACCCTCTTTACATAAAATAAATACACTTAGACACATGAAGATGGAATACCCATTTGTATAGACCCTCAAATAGTTACCCAATTCTGTGACTCAAAACATGATCTAGTAGACCAAGTAGTTTGTAATAAAATAATCTGGCCAATTAGCTAGGATTATTCCCAAACTACTTTTACAAAGAATCGATAGAAAACACTAGGACTCACTTAGCATCTTGATGAAAAAATCCATCCTAGCTTTGGGGTGAGGCTGGTGGGGAAAACTCTGCCGATCACTTGTGTCGAAAAACACAAGTAAATCAATGAGACAAAAAACCTCCTAGGATAGAAATCGTCACCAACATACTAGGCTTACCTAGGTTGTTACATACATGATGGTCTTACTTAGATCATTTACATCATAAACATGCAGAATGGGTTTAAATCATTTATAAAAATGTCGGCTGTCGATGAAATCTGAATGGTGTGAACCTCGAATATGATAAGTCCCATTTGAAAAAATGGGGGTGTACTACTATGGGTCGTTGACAAAGTATGGTCAACAACGTGTTAAGCCACGGATCAAGTGTCGTTAATATTGAGAAGAGAGTGAACCGCCAGATCACTACAAATCGTGACCGTTAGATTATAAGTTACAAATTTACATAGTAAAGAAACACACTTTACCTAACTCTACACTAGACCAAGTTATACTTAACTATTTCCTATGTGTCGGAATATCCTAACATAAGCTAATAGCCATTGAGATCAATCAAGACAGAGAAATTTGGTTGGCAAGAGTAAATGAACATTTGGAGAAGCTCTTGAAAAGGGTTGAGGGACAATAAACTCCAATGACACATGGTGAATCACTATCGCACGAGGAACACAATTTTTCAAATAAGGCTAAAGCATCTGAAGAAAAGTCTAAAAGAAGCTCAAATGAAGTTTAAAGAGAAGGATATATTAGATTTGTTGGCCTAAGCTTCATTTTCTGTCTAGCCCATCACTCATAGGTGCTATAGAACCAATTTTGAGAAGTTTTGAAGAATTTTGGTATTTTTTGTGATTTTTGCATAATTCTGGAAATTCCTCCTCACAGAAGCGTAGCAAACTTTTTCTACAATTATTTTAGGGGCATTCAAATGATGATTTCTTTACATGGTTGGATGCATTTTGATGAGTAAATCACAGATCAGGAACCCACTTTGCATGACAAGGTTTAATTTTGGAGAAAATGCCAAAAAAATCACTCATTCTCTATGCTTTAACCACTTTTTTGGAGGCTTTGCTACGATTTTGGAGTAACCTTGGGAGAATGGATTTTTGGAGGTATTCCCATGGGTAATTTTGCAAAATTCAAGATGTTATGGAAACTAGACACATAGGGATAGTTTCCCGTTCTTTCATAATTGGATTTGGACTCTTAAAAGTGCCTCAAAAGTGGCTGCAAACTTCTGTTACGCTTTTGTAAAATTCTGCTATGTTTCTGTCAGAAATGTTACATTTCAGCATTGGATTTCTCAGGATACTTGTCAAGCTCAAAAAATCTCACAAATTCGAGGTTTTGCTTTCCTCTGAGTTAGTTTTAGAGTAATTGAGTTGGTTTTTTCCTCCTATCATGAGAGAATATGTAATTTAATGTAAGGGATAAACACTCCTAGTTCATAGCTGAATTTTAGGGAATGGTTTCTAACCTCCTTAAAATATAGGAAATGACTCATTTTGTGTATTTATGATGCATTTTGGATGTGATTTCGACCTGATGATGTGTCATGGTTCATTCTATAAGTAAAACCTTTTTAGTCTTTTGTTGGGTTGGATAGTCTTATTTTGTAGTGGAGCTATTGTAACTAGCATTTTGGAATGAAATTAGTGACAAATTTGCAGAACTTGTGTTGAGAATCTTGTGGTATGCATTGGAGATTTTGTTCTTCATATTTATGTTTATCTATTCATGCTAAATGATATATCTTCTTCTTTCAAATACATCTTTCCATGTGTTTATCTTGTAAATTTATAAGCAGAAATCATGTTTGTTCATGCTATGTTTTAAACAAGGTTTACATGTTATGTCTATTTACTTCTAAATGAATGAATTCACCTCAGTGCTCATTCACACTCTCTATCACTTCATCCTATACTCAATGACCAATTAAACATGCTTTCAAACTACCTATCTAGCCTCACACATTATTTGCAAATTGACCCAGAAATTCAGACCTAAAAACCTAGACCTAGCCTTCTCACTGAACCTTCTTATCCAACACTTAAAACATCAAACAAAATCCTATTTACTAAGCTTACATACCTATCCTAAGATCAATAGGTATTCAGTCAATCCATTGACTGCAAAGTGACAACGAGAGCCCTCTCTAGTCATGGTAGGGCTAGCTACCTAACCTAAATCCTGGTTTGTGGTTACCTTTCTTCAAGCCCCTTTTCTGCCTTGGGAAGTTGGGGAGAGTGATAACATTCTTGGTGCCGTTGCCAGGGAGCGATTGCTAAACTTTCCCTTGAAATATTTCTTTATTCCTATGAAATTTAAACTTGTAGATGACAAACTATAGCATTCGAAATAGGTTGAACTCTTAAATTTGAGCCAAAGTTCAAAATTCCTATCTTAAGCTGGCTCCTAAAAGATATACTAGGTCAAATCCAGACCCAAATCCCTCACCAATTGTGAATGACCTTGAGAGTCTTTTAAGAAAGCATAAAAACATCTCTCGGAAGGTTGGAAGAGCTATTCCTCCACTTGTCAAATCAAATTCCTTGCCTACGAGATTTGTTCTATAATTCAGAATCTGAAAGATCTTTGTTTAGGACTAAGTTTGAAACCTTTCTTTCAGAAAATATATTTGATCCTTTCGATTTCAAGACCTTTGCACCATTTTGTGAGTCTTTTTATTCCGAAGTTGATAGTGAAGTCTGGTCTAATTTCTACAAACATAAAGGCTTGGTGGATAAGTTTCAAGAAACTTTAGAAAGAGCTTATTTCCAATATCAGGAGCAGGATTTTGCTTCACCACCTGTCATTACACCTTCTCATACTGCTACATCATCATCCCTTCCTTTCATTCCATCATTACATCTGCAAGTTTTCACCCCATCAACACCTCCACCACCTGCTCCATTAGTCATGGCCAGATTTGCTTCATTGATCCTACCTCTACAACTCACTGCACTACCTCAGAACTATGGTCAGAGACTTCCTCTTTTTGATGGAACATCAGAGGTTACTTCTTATCAACACATTGCCAAAGTGATTGATTTCATAGATCTTGAAGAGATTGACAATGACGATGCCAATATGCGCATCATTGCACAAAGTTTCTAAGGAGGGGTTAAGAAATGGTTTCACTCTCTCACAACTAGTTCAATAGGTACTTCACAACAACTGATTGACTTGTTTAGGCGGAATGGGAAGAGAGTAAGAATCCATTGCATATTTTAGCTGAGTATAATGCCTTGAAAAGGAATCCTAATGAGTTTTTCCAAGACTTTACAGCTAGATTCAATAAAATCTATGATTCAATTCCTGAGAATATAAGCCTCCTCCAGGCCTTTATTTACTTCATTATCCTAATGGTTTCGATCCTGACATGGCATATCAATTGAGGGAAAGAAACCCATCAAATATTGAAGAAATGCACAGAAACACAGTGAGTGTGGAAGCTAATTTGATCATCAAAAAGTCTAAAATCAAGACGGAGAAAGAGTCACTATCAAAGAGGAAACATCTACTTCATCAGAGGGAAAATTAAACACATTGATCAAGACCATGGAGAAGATGATGGATAAAATTTCCATCGTTGATAGACAAGCTGAACCCTCCATTAGAAATCCCAATTTAAGGTGTAAAATAAATAGCCTAAATACAGGATCAAGCAAATGGAACAGAGGGGTCAGGATCCACAAAGTCAGCAGCAAATTCGCACTCCATTTCAGCAAAACTACACTAAAGGCCCTAATGAAAAAGATGAAGAATAATTTTCTGGCAAGAATGATTTATTTGATGAAAGTCAGCAACCTATTTTCCTCACTGAAGAAGATCAATTTTTTCCAGAAATTTGTGCACCCGACGATCAACAATATGTCTTGTCAAATGATGACATGTTGTCAGTGCAAACGGAATATTATCAGAGGGGATATCAGAATGCTCTTTCTCATGTGCAGAGACAATATGGTTTGAGGAGTAGGAATGTTCCTATAACCTCCAATTAGAAAAAACAGAACGCTCAAGTAGATGCTCATCATAAAGTAACTGCTGCTCCAAATAAAAGTAAAGACAAAGGACCTATTGTTCCTAATCATGCTAAAGGAAATGAAGCTTCCGCGAACGACCAGAGAAATGATAAAGAAGTCCAAGATGGAGGACAAAAGAAGGAGACTTCACACAAAGATCAACCCGAAAATAAAGATGCACCATTGAAAGAGGTAGAAAAACATTCTGCTCTTTTTAGTATTGAAAATGAAATTGCAAAATTGAAAGTCTCCATTCCTCTATATGAAATCATCAAGAATGATCAGTACAAAGTTCAAGTAGCTATGTTTCTTAGAGTGGATAAAATGTTTGACATGGTTAATGTGAGTGATGATCACCCTGAGCTTCTATTTGGTCCTGCTGTTGATGGTGATCTAGAAGATAGTGAGGTCCCTCCATTTTATCTAAGCCTCAAAATCCATAATTTTATCCTCCATAATGCCATGCTTGATTTCAGAGCCTCTCACAACCTCATGCCCAAGGCCATTATGGACAGATTGGGATTGGATATCACAACATCTTATAATGATATTTATTCATTTGATTCAGGGAGGGTGAAATGTCTTGGCCTCATTAAGGACCTAGTGATATCATTAGAGCAAATCCCAGCCAAGAATGTCCTCATGGATGTTGTTGTGGCTGATATCCATCCTAGATATGGAATGTTGTTCTCTTGGTCATGGCGAGCAAAGCTTAGAGGCACCTTATAACTTGAATTTTCATATGATACTATTCTCGTCTTTGGCCAATTCAGGAAACTATACCAGGAAAGTAAAATGAAGTACATGATCAGTAGCCGAGAAAAGTCAAATAATCATCCCATACATGCTGTCCACACAGATTGAGAGTCCTATATCTTATTCAATGATGAATGTTCAACATCTTCTGAAGTTGTGATTGAAGAGAAAGCAGAAAATTCTGAGTTTTCATATTCTATTTTAGAAATGGAAAATGCAGAAATTTATGAAAATATGTCAAGTGGTTTGGAACCAAGTGCATCATCCCAAAAGAAAATATGAAACAGTGAAATAAACATAAATTTTCGGTACAACAGAACTCTCTCAAGGAACAAGTAAAGTTGAGTCATCCAATTTGCAGCTTCTTGATGAAGAAAGTAGTTTGTGGACCATGAACTTTGATGGAGCTTTGGGTAAAGAAGGGGCTGACATTGGAGTGTGGATTCAAATCCCTATAAAAAAGTCACTGAACACTCCTCCCAATTTCGAATGTCCTGTTATAAGTTGGCTTTCGAATGTTCAAACAATGAAGCTGAGTATGAGGCTTTAATAGCGGGTCTGAAAATTCTCAAGAAGCCAGGTGCCAAGAAGACTTCTGCTTATGGCAATTCTGAGCTAGTAATGAAGCAAGTCAAGGGGGAATACCAAGTCAAGCGTCCAAGGATGGGAGCTTACCGAAATGCAGTGTTAGATATCCTCAAGACCTTCATCGAGTATACTTTGTCGTTGATCCCAAGGAACATCAATGTTATTGCTGACTCTCTTGCTACTTCGGCTAACATGTTTAAAATTCCATTGTATCTTAATTAGAAGTATGACATAAACGTCAAACATCGCCCTGCTGTCCCAGATAATGTTTAGTATTGGCAGGTCTTTCAAGATGATAAACAAATCAACAACTTCTTTCATACAAAAGAGGAAATTGTGAATTCACAAATGGATAACTAGTGCTATGAAGATGACCAAAAATTCCATGCAGCAGAGATGCAAGTGCTCCAGTTGAAAGACAACTCCATTCCAAGATATTTGGTACCTTTGGAGGAGCTTTTCAATCAAGATGATGTTTCACGCAAGCCGACCATGTTACCAACATAAGTGGGAGTGGAAGATCTCAATCTTGGCAGTCAGAAAAGCCAAAGATGGTCAAAAAATCAAAATCCTTGAGTGCAGAAATGAAAGGTAAATATGCAATGCTTATGTCAAAGTTTGCTGATGTATTTTCTTGGGAATATTCTGATTTGAAAGTTTATGATAAGAGTATAATCCAACATACAATTCTGTTAAAGCCTGATCATAAACCTTTTCGCCATAAGTTTAGGAGAATGAATCCGAAGTTGCTGCCCTCCATTCAAAAGGAGGTAAATAGATTATTTGATGCTGGTATTATAGTTCCTCTTCACTTTTCAAATTGGATGTCTAATCTAGTGCTAATGAGAAAGAAGACATGAGAGATTCACTTGTGCATAGATTTCAGAAATTCGAATAAAGTGTCATTGAAAGACAATAACCCACTACCAAATATGGACCATATTCTGCAAAGGGTAGTTGGATCTTCCAGACTTTTATTGTTGGATGTATACTCCGGATATAATCAGATTTTAGTTCCTCCATATGATCAGGAAAAGACAACCTTCACAACACCATGGGGCACCTTCATGTATGTTAAAATGCCTTTCAGATTGAGGAATGCAGGGGCGAATTTTCATTGAGCAATGGATATTTCTTTCGCCAATGAAAATGATGTCTTTTTGGTCATCTACCTTGATGAAAATACTATTTTTTCCAAGATAGATGAGTAGCACTTGCAGCACTTGAAAACTGTTTTTCATAGATGTAGAAAGTTTGGCTTATCGCTGAGCCCAAAGAAGAGCCTTTTCGCTATGGAGGAAGGTAAATTGCTGGGCCATATCATATCAAAAGATGGAATTAGGATAGATCCTTCAAGGATTGAAGCAATTTGGACCTTAGAATATCCTAGGAGTAAAAAGGAAATTCAATCGTTTAATGGAAAAATAAATTTTTTGAGAAGGTTTGTCCCCAATATTGCTGAACACTTAAGGCAAATTACTGACATGATGAAGAAATATAGTGAAGTAAAATGGTATGAAGAGGCGAATAAATCATTCAATCAAGTTAAATTGGCTTTATCTCATGCTCCTATTCTTATTAGTCAGGACGGAAAAAGAAAGGTCAGGACGGGAATGGGTTAGATACAAAAGTTTACCAACAAGTTGACAGTATAAGGTAGAACAAGTGACTAAAAGCTTGATTCCAGACTGAAAGGGAGAAGGGGTTGGCTTATAGTCTTCCATGTGAAAGTGGCGTAGAAGATCAAAGGCATACTTGGACTGAGGGAGGGTAATACCTTCTTTGGATTGCAAGACTTGAAGAACAAGGAAATAATGCAAGTGTCCTAACTCTGTCATTTCAAACTTCTTTTTGAGGGTAGAATTCACATGGTTTATATGGTTGGGATCACTACCAATAAGGATAATATCATCAAGATAAAGAACAAGGATGGTGAAGGACTTAACCCACTTTCTTGGTGTAGACAATGTTGTTAGAAGGACACCTAGAAAAGCCATTATCTAATAGAAATCTATCCATTTTGGCATACCAAGCCTGAGGAGCTTGTTTGAGACCATAGAGAGACTTCCTAAGGCGACAAACAAGGCTAGAGTCATTTTGGATAAAGCCAGGGGGTTGTTCCATGTAGATTTCTTCATGGAAATCTCCATGTAAGAAGGCAGATTTAACATCCATATGATGGACTTCCCATTTAAAGGAGGCAGCAAGGGAAAGAACAAGGTGGATAAAATTCATTTTTGCAACAAGGGAGAAGGTTTCAGTATGGTCAATGCCTTCAACTTGTGAAAATCCTTTAGCAACAAGATAAGCTTTATGTCTATCCACTTTTCCATCTGGTCCAAACTTTGTTTTGTAGACCCAACTGCATCTGAAAAGTTTTATTCCTTTTGGAAGAGGAACAAAATCCCAAGCATCATTTGCCAATAAGGAACGATATTCTTCATTCATAGCTTCATCCCAATCCGGATGATCGAAAGATTCTTCAAAGGTGTTTGGATTAGGATTTTTTGGAACTTGAGCCAATAAGGAAGAGGCTCTTTCGAACTGAGAACGTGTACATCGTCGATCTATAGGGTCACTTGCAAGAGAACCTACTACATCTCGAGTAGAGCGGACCCATATTGGAAGCTGTGGAGCTGAAGGAATATCTTCAAGAGGTGAAGGAGGATTGTCATCCTCGCTGTCATCATCTGAACTAGAAGGAATTCTATAAAAAATAGAAGAGATAGAGAGAGGTGGCACATATGCCGAATCGGGCTCGCAGGCCAAAGGTGGCACACCCGCCAAACTAGGCTCACAGGCCAATTTATTTTCATCAAATTTCACATCTCTTCTAATGATTATATTTTTGGATTTTGGTTGAAGAAGTCTATATCCTTTGACATCTTCAGAATATCCAACAAAAAATCATTTTTCACTCTTAGGTTCTAACGCTTTATTTTTCGCATCTGGAATATGGGCCCAAGCATCACTTCCAAAAACACGAAAGTGACTTACATCTGGTTTGATTGAGCTCCAGGCTTCTTCTAGAGTTATATTCCTTAAAACCTTAGTAGGAGTGCAATTTAATATGTAATTTGCAAAGTTAATTGTTTCTGCCCAAAAATTGAGACCAAGTCCTTTAGATTGAAGCATACAATTAGCCATTTCTTTTAAGGTGCGATTCTTCCTTTCAGCTACACCATTTTTTTGTGGAGTATATGGAACAATATGTTGCAATTGAATGGCATGCTCAGTGAAAAATTTGATAAATTTGTTGTTAACATATTCTGCTCCATTGTCCGATCTTAACTTAAGAATTGGATGTCCAGATTGTTTCTCAACAAAGGCCTTAAAGGCCAAGAACATGTTAAAAACTTCACTCTTGAGTTTTAAGAAGTATACCCAAGTGCATCTGGAAAAATCATTAATGAAAGTTAAGAAGTACTTGCAACTAGAGAAAGAAACAACAGGAAGTGGACCACATAAATCACTGTGCACAAGCTGCAAAGGGGCTGAAGCATGCCAAGAGGCACGTTTGTGAAAACTATCCCGATGATGTTTTCCAAGAACACATCTAGAGCAAACACCATCTCAGAAAGATAACATAGGAATAACTGCCACATAGAGTTTGAAGAGAGCGATATTTTAAGTGACCAAATCGCTCATGCAAAAGTTTTCTCACTTCATCATTATGAGAAAAAAAAACGGGGGGAAGACATGATGACCCAAAGTTGTCAAACTTATACAACCTTGTGGAATCATCAGTAATGCCAGTAGCTAAAATATGTCTAGGATCTTTGAGATCCTTGATCACAACATCATGAGGTGTGAACTCTACTATTTTCCCTTTACCTAAATGAGTTATCTAATAAACAGATAGAATGTTGCATGAAAATGTAGGAACACATAGTACATCATTAAACTGACCATTATCTAGATGAATGGTTGTAGATCCTATGACACTAAGTGATCTATCATCACCAACATAAGTATGTTTGGTGTTACAATCATTTAAAGAAGAAAACATGGCTTTATTTTTGGCCATGTGGTAAGAATCTCTAGAATCAATGAGCCACTCATGAGAATGAGAAGAAGAAGATACATTTAATGCATAACCAGATGCTTGACAACCACAAGAAAAATGTGCCATTCCCGAAGATGAAGTTCAAGAGGTCTCCAAATTGATGTGGTGATTCTTCATTGCTGCTTCCAAGGCTTCCATATTCTTAAAGCATTTGGACTTTACATGGCCATCACGATTACAAAAGTTTCAATGTCTATCTGTTTTCTTCCCTTTGTTTTTAGTTGCCTTATTAGTTTGGTGAGTTTCTTTTTCAGTTTGCGACTGGAATTTCTTAGGACCGTTGTTTGGTTTAGGACCATAATTTTTAGGATACGGCTTCTTGGGATTCTTTTGATATGGTTGCGATTGGGCTGCTAAGGCTTTCTTAGAAGCATTTCTAGAAGTGATAAGACCAAGGTGTAAGAGTTTTTCTTGTTCTCTTATCAAAGAATCACAAAAGGCAACAAAAGAGGGGTTCTTGTAGGCTGTTCCTTGAGAAATGATGGCTTCTCTAGTGGAATGGAAGGTGGAAACAAATACAGAGTATGCAGGACAAATCTTAGCAAGAACGGAATAAATGAGGCTACCATTTTTCTTTTTGGCCTTACAACCTTCTAAAAGAAGTCTAAGAGTCTTGAATTTGGACAAAAGATCTTCAATAGAGGAGAAATTATTGGGGTCCAAAGTAAGCAACTCATTTTCAAGCTGGTGGGCCCTCATTCGATTTTGAATGCCAAAAATAGTATTTAGCTTTTTCAGGGCTTTATCAGGGGTGTTAATTTCAAGGATATGAAATCAGAGATCTTAAACAATGGACATTCCTATCAAACCTCATGCTTGATCTTGTTTATTTTCCCATTTAGCAACTTTATCTCCATTGGTAGGTTTAGTTTCTTATCTTGTGGCTATTCTATAAATCCCTTTACTTTTAAGTAAATCTACCATGTGAGGTAGCCATTGGAAATAATTGGTGCTGTTAAGAATAACCGGGCATGCAATTTCCATTTAAAAAGAAAACGAAAGCTAAAAAGGGCTGAAATTAACTGCTCCAATGGAAAGATATCGAAAAATTAGGACGATTAAAAAAAAAACGACTTGAAAAACGAATTCCGGATGAAGAAGTGTTGAAGAGGTAAATCCCCTCTCCAGATAGAGGCGATCCCTACTAGCCTAGATCGGGTCTAGCAACAATCAGGTCACGTAGTGACGCAGGTCTCTAGTTACAAAACGACAAAAACATAATGAATTGCCTACCTCAGGTCCTACGCAGTGGTCATTGAAGAAAGGATGACGCTTCCCGTCCTTCGCTTTGGAAGATCACGATTCTTCCGCTCGACATGTCCAAACACCTGCACACATGCGAAGAAGACAACGTACACAACGTAAAATCTAGATCTTGTAACCATACATTAGTCAGAGAGGATGTAATTCATTGCATCAAGAAATAGACACACGAATGAAACCATAATCAAAGTCTCTTATCATTAAAATAACAAAGGAAAGATACAACCCAAAGCTCTGACGCTGGATCTTCCTTCGGCGGGGCTGACAGCGGAGCACGTGTCAACGAACCCTATCGGAAACGGGACAAAGCTCTCTCTCTTCGGCTTGGCTTTCAAAAGCTGTTTGGCTATAGTCTCCTTGCTACAAATTCAGCTCTTCGCTTGCTAAGGGAAAAGGCAAGCTTATATAGATGGGGGAAGAGGAGTTGGGATCCCTACAATTATGGGATTGGCCCTATCTCTAAGGAACCTTCCATGATAGGTGGAAAACCACCTCCCATACATGGAGATCTGGAGCCAAACCTCCCAACTCATTTTAGTGACTCGTTCAGGAGTTTGTTGGAATCAAAATTCCGCCACTTATTTTTAAAAAACTCTTCTTATTAAGCTTGGCGCGAGTGAGAAACTGTGACAGAGCGCCAGTTGGCACGCCCTTGATGGTGTATTTTCCCCATTGGCACTAGGGCTGAACTGGCTGGTCACGCCAAGGCTAAAAAATCAGTTTTTAGGGTTTTGTAGAGGAAACTTTCTTCAGAGGAATGCTTTTCCTTATCAAGGGGGATGCCATGAAAGTGGTTTCAGGTCATGTCACTGCTCACAGGTCACGGGAAAGTCCCTCCAATGTGCGGGACGAGGAATTGCAGGGACGGTAAAAAAATGCTGTGTAACAGATGCCCCCAAAGCATGAGGCCCAAGAGAGAGAGAGGGGTGAAATTCTTTATGAGAACGTGCCCAACTGAAAACACTGCCGTCAGAAAACCTACGTAGACAAATACAACTGATAGCTCAAATACATGATATGTGGTATGGGTGCAGCCATCCATAATAGAGTATACAATAATCAGGATCCAAGGTATGGACGTAGCCATCCAGAAAGGATCAATAAGTAGACTCAGGTATGGTCGCAGCCATCCAATCAATGAGTCATGTAACCAATCATGATAATCCACAAAAACCCGTAGCTTGGATTCCATCAGACAAAACCCAGGGTCTTGCGCTCCACCTCGACCCGAACAGAGTACAAGTTCAAGCATGTGAATAAGTGAGTTGAAGTTGAACATGCAAGAACATCGTCTGATTACCAGCCAATAATGGAAGCCGTTAATAGATGCGAGAGGAACCACCAATAATGAGGATGGCCCTCAAGGTACTATAGGTACAATCCACGAAATGTGAACAGTGAGCTGACGTCGAACAACCCCAAAACCATTCGATTGAAGGGAAATGATGAAAACATTGTGTCGAATGCGAAGAACCTGCCATTGAGGCATGCAGGCTCCAAGGTACCAGAAGGGAGTCTCTAGATCAACTT
Source organism: Pinus albicaulis (assembly GCA_034641835.2). NCBI lineage: Eukaryota > Viridiplantae > Streptophyta > Pinopsida > Pinales > Pinaceae > Pinus > Pinus albicaulis. The sequence continues at coordinate 298,657 of JAXQQM020061398.1, forward strand.
CCCGGATAATGAGCTGAAGTCGACAGGAAGTGATCTTGATCGAAGGTGGGCCATAGTGTTTCCCACATCATCGACACGAGACAGAGGAACATAATGTTTGTGAATAAGGATCAGATGAGAATCAGAGGGAGGTTGAAAACTGCAGAGGTCAACTTCTCTTGAACATATTGGCGGCACAACACTGGATTTGGCAGTATTTGACATCAAAGGATCTGAGGTCATGATGACGAGGCAAAGAGTAGATGAGTGGTCAAAAAGGATTACCCAAACCCATGGAGGAAAACAGGAAACGAGATGAGATGTCCCCAACCTGACACGAATGCAGACAAGTGCCATGTTCAAGAGCGACATACTGCCGACACGACGATGATAGTGGTTCCATTTTTCCCCACCATTTCTGGCGAGTACCCCAATTATTTTTGAAAACAAGCTTGAAGGGGATAGCATATGCTTGCGATATAAGTTTTTCCTTCGGACAAATCCAACCTAGTACATTTAACGAGCCCTAGGAAGGAGGAACTCGAGTATCGTCATTACGACGAAATCCGATATCATCAGGTTTTAACGACTCTGACAAAGGAAGAACTCGACGTCTTTTCATGTTTAGAGAGTTTGAAAAGACAACGGAAAATTAAACTCCAGCAGTCCCTTTTCGTAAATAGTTCCTCAGATCCAAAAAGGTAGAAAACTGTGTCTGAGAAAACCTCCTAGTCGCGATAGGCTAGGGTATTCATTTTTCGTAAATAATCTATCCCAGCCCGAAAAAGGGGTAAATGTATACTTGGTAGATGTCGTTTCGCAGCCAATTTAACGAGATCAAAACGACAAGCGACTCGGCAATATTTTCATTTGTAGAGAGTCAGAAAAGAGCTGAAAGATGACTCCAGTAGTGACTTTTTCGTGTTTTTACCGAGTCTGAAAAAGTATAAAATACAACTCATGTCGTCGTCCTAGTCGCGTGAAAACCTGTTGTTGCACAAAAAAAGCAAGCGTAAAACCCATTTTTCGACAAAATATAATAAAATATTGGAAAAATAAGCTTCAAAACCTAATTTGATTTTGAAAAGTTATAAATATTACCAAAATAGTAAAAACATATTTACTTTTACTTTTTTACCTCTTGTGGAGAGCAACAGTGAGTTTTTTCCTTGCGAACTTGCAGTGACGATTGTGGACGATCCAGTGCATCATTTCAGATCTCGTCTTTTCTAGGTAAGAGGCGCTTCCCTTAGATATGTTTTAATCCATTTTTTATAGTATTCCACTATGATTTGGGATCCCTGAGGGGAATATTTGAAAATTTAGGGCTCGCCCAATTGGCGCGGGTATGAGGCACTGACCCGCGCCAATAGATTTATTTTTGCAAAGGGGTCGCGCCAGCTGGCGTGACTGTTAGCAAAACAGTCGCGCCAACGGTGCAACCTTATTTTCCGCTCATTTTTTGCAAAAAATGAACCAATCAACTGGATTTTTGAATGCCCAAGGGATCTAATGATGTGCTTATGAACCTTTTTGTGCAGGTACAAAGCCACAATGGTGATCGAATGGAAAGAAAGGGAGCACAGTGAAGAAGATGAGAACGAGCAATGCATGAATGCTCTCTGGGATTGCGGTTTGAAGAAGTTCTTCTTGACACCATGTCTCAGGGCACAGCCTGAATTGTTGCAATACTTAATCAGTATCTGGGATGAAAATGAGGAGAAATTTAGGCTATGAGATTAAGTGCTGGAGCTCGAAGTATCCGATGTTTACTTCATCACTGGATTGTCTCGGAGAGGTCCAGTCTCGATCATGACAGGTAGTAGGCCTTCCGGCGAAAAAATGTCAATGGTTATGGAAAGAGTGTGCCCAGGGACATAAACATGATCAGGTAGTGGGAAGGTTGATATTCACACTGTTCCCGATATAGCACTCAGAATGGTGCTCCATACCATTACACGGGCTGCGGGGTCGCAGGCGCCGCATGAGGCTACTAAAACACAGCTCCTTTTAACATTAGAATGTATGAACCCGACGCTTTTTGACTGGGCTACAGCCGTAACCATGAATATCAAACGACAATTGACAAAGTGTCAAAAGACCAAACTGAAGCAGTTTGGGTATGGGTATATCTTGGTATCGTTCATCCTCAAACGACTACTTATTTTCCAGGGCCAGGGGGCGATAGTCACAGATCCACTGTTGAGAGAGCCACGGATGGCTCGATGGGCAGCACTGATGCCCAGAGTAGGAGGGGGCTAGAAAATGTCATGGTGGCCTGAGTTCTTCGCATGGCTTCGGCAACAATTGATCGTTGTAGAGGACTGGTCCTATGCCGATGCTGATTTAACGGGAGACCCAGACCTTCCACTCCCGGAAGGAGAGGACTGGGATGAGGAGCTAGGTAAGACTCTGTTTAATTTTATGTTTTTTTTTTTTTTTGGTATACATGCATGTTCTAACGTTCGATCCTATATGTATGCAGATGTTGGCCCAGAGAGGCCTGCCGGGATGTCTCCAATCGAACGAAGGACCCCTCATGCCTATGACCCTCAAGGTGAGGGGGGCGAGGGGAATGATCTAGTTCAGAACTTGGAAGGAATCGCCCATGGGATTCCTGATTATGCTCGGCTAGCAGATGTCCCTATGGCTTATCATAGGCACACCGTGGGGGTGCCTAGTCGCCTTCATCGTTTATTGAGGCGATTGGTGCGGACAGTAACATGCTACCATGAGCACCATGCTGATTAGTCGCCCAGGATTTTATATGCATATTTTTGAGAGACATGTTGTCTCTGGATATTATTAAAATAGACATGTATATTTTTTGGATTTTATGTGATGCACACAAACTGCAAACATTCGACATATATATATATATATATATATATATATCTATATATATATATATATATATATATATATATATATATATCTATTTCTGGATGGATATTTTTCATATATGATGATGTTTTTTAATATGTTATGCAAATGTCTAATACAAATTTTATCTAATGCATTAGCTGCACAACACATGACCCAATGGAAAAAGTTCACAAAATGCATCACACCACACATTTTATTTTTACGCAAGCTTAAAAGCACACATTCAAACTATGCTTGGAAATGAGTTTTATTTTTATGCAAGCTTAAAACACAAATGTAAACTATGCTTGGAATGATAAGGAAAAATGGGCATGCCCCCAACATGGTGTCTCAATTCGAGGTACATGCCCCTCAAGTAAACTATGCTTGGAATGATAAGGAAAAACGGGCATGCCCCCAACATGGTGTCTCAATTCGAGGTACATGCCCCTCAAGCTTCAGTCCATAAGAAATGGAGTGAAGGTTCAAAACACAAGAGATTTTATCGAAATCTAACAAAACTCGAATTGAACGGGATTGTGTTTCATTGTTTTAACGAGGTTGACACACTTGGGAACTGTCCTCATAGTAGCTTGTTTCATTGTTTTAGGAGCTTGACACAAGAAGAGGAACTATGCTTCGAAGACAACTCATCATGATGAATAAGAAGTCATGGCTTCCAAGAGTTCCACATCGGATGGGAGAACAACATCTCAGAAATCAAGACCTAATGCCCTCAGCACACTATGCACGACGACGTCATCACTGAGTACAGGCACGAGGTAGGTAGCCACATAGTTGACCTGCAGTGGGGCAGATACAACGGGTGGATAACAATCAGGAAGGGATTATGGCGGACCAGCTGCCATATCAGGACCAAAGAACGAAAGCTGATCAATGGTCACGATTCGTCCTTCATGTGGAAAACAGACCACACGAAAAAGGGAGGAGGCAAGCGCTCCCATGGCATAGGTATAATCACGCCCTAAGAGAAGATTGAAATCCAAGGAGCTTGGAACAACCATCACGTCCAAATGGACGGTTTTACCTCCCAAAGTAACAGGTAACCCTGGAAGGATCCCTAATGGTTGACTAGTTCTTCTGTTAAATACCAACAGATTCTGCGTAACAGGCGCAAGCGGCAGCGAACCAAAAGCTTGCCAAGTAGTTGAGGATAAAATACTAATAGATGCGCCTTCGTCTATAATGGTGCTGGGCACGACCAGATCAAAGGTCTGTACCATAATCTCAAAGGGCACATAAGACGGAAGGCGGTATCCTGCAAATCGACTCCAATCAAAGGAAGCGACCAAACTACTCGGAGGGGATACTAGAGGTAAATCCCCTCTGTAGACAGAGGCGATCCCTACTAGCCCAGATCGGGTCTAGAAACAATCAGGTCACGCATTGACGCAGGTCTCTAGTTACAAAACAACAAAAACATAACGAATTTCCTACCCTAGGTCCTACGCAGTGGTCGTTTAAGAAAGGACGACACTTCCCGTCCTTCGCTTTGGCAGATCACGATTCTTCCGCTCGACACGTCTGAATACCTGCACACATGCAAAGAAGACAACAATACACAACGTAAAATATAGATCTTGTAACCATACATCAGTCAGAGAGGATGTGATTCATTGCATCAAGAAATAGACACACGAATGAAACCATAATCAAAGTCTCTTATCATTAAAAAAACAAAGGAAATATACAACCCGAAGCTCTGACGTTGGATCTTCCTTCGGCGGGGCTGACAGTGGAGCACGTGTCAACGAAGCCTGTTGGAAATGGGACAAAGCTCTCTCTCTTCGGCTTGGCTTTCAAAAGCTGTCTAGCTATAGTCTCCTTGCTACAAGTTCAGCTCTTCGCTTGCTAAGGGAAAAGGCAAGATTATATAGATGGGGGAAGAGGAGTTGGGATCCCTACAATTATGGAATTGGCCCTATCTGTAAGGAACCTTCCATGATAGGTGGAAATCCACCTTCCATACATGGAGATCCAGAGCCAAACCTCGCAACTCATTTTACTGACTCGTTCAGGAGTTTGTTGGAATCAAACTTCCGCCATTTATTTTTAAAAAACACTCCTTATTAAGCTTGGCGCGAGTGAGACACTGGGACAGAGTGCCAGTTGGCACACCCTCTATGGTGGATTTTCCCCATTTGCGCGAGGGCTGAACTGGCTGGTCGCGCCAAGGATAAAAGATTAGTTTTTAGGGTTTTGTAGAGGAAACTTTATTCAGAGGAATTATTTTCCTTGTCAAGGGGGATGCCATGAAATTGGTTTCAGGTCATGTCACTGCTCACAGGTCACAGGAAAGGCCCTCCAATGTGCTGGACGGGGAATTGCAAGGACAGTGACAAAATTATGTGTAACAAGAAGTTATTCGTTTTTTGAAAAAAAGAGTTGTAGATGTCGAATAGTTACGGGAATGGTTTGAAATTTGATGATGAAGTTCTACTTTAAAAAAGAATTCCCCCCTTTAACAAAAATATTTTTACAAAAAGAAGCTTGAGAAAGAGACTTGAAGCCAAGACCTCTATTCTCATAAACTAACTTCACACTAAGTGAGCCACTAAAACGATTCTGTAATTGTTTGAAAGGAGGAAGGGGTTTTTTTTTTTTGGTGTGTGTGCTTTTTCCTGCAAAAAAACACAAAAATCCGAGCACAAAAAAAGGAAATGCAAGCCTTACAATAGAACGTTAGATTTTCGGTTAGCCTTACTGGCAACTATCCCTTTTTATGTTATTTCTGATTTCTAGAGATCGCACAAAGGCGCAGGGAAAGAGCATACGTAGCAAAAAAAATCCCATCTTCCTGTTTCTGATTTGCTGAGATTGCACACAACGCAGAGCAAAGAGCATACACAAAGAAGAAGGTATAGATCCGTCAAATAAATACAAAAAATATAAACCGAAATAAACAGAGGGAACCGAAATAAGTAGAACGATTAATAAGTAAAACTGCAAAAAGATACTTTATACCTCTAGATATTAAATGACATAACTCAAGCAACCATAAACCTTTTCGCAGGAAAAAAAAAGGGGTTCCTCACTGTAACAGATGCACCAGACACAAAAAAGCAGTTCTCCTGGCCCGAAAGTGGTCAGAAATAGTAGATATAGAAAACGACAGCTGCATGCAGTCAAACCGGCTTCGGATTTGGATCAACAACGGATGCGGCCCTCAAAATGGCTCTGATTCCATGTAGAAATTTACACGGTAAGTTCCTTAGATCAAACACCCAGGGTCACCGCTCACAAACCGATTACAAATCAGTACACTAGTATATCACGTGGTTAAAACACTTAAAGAGGGAAACAATCCACGACCTGAGCCAACGCGGCCACTTCAGGCAATTTATTAATATAAAAATAAAGTTTACATATGTTTCTCTCATAAATGGTTATAGGACAAATGACCCTCCATGCTCTTTAAATAGAGATCATGGACCAATCGGGTGTTAAGCCATGGATCAAGTGTCATTAATACCGAGGAGAGAGTGAACCGTCAGATCACTACAAATCGTGTTCGTCAGATTGTAAGTTACAAATGTACATAGTAAAGAAACACACTTTACCTAACTCTACACTAGACCAAGTTATACTTAACTACTTCCTATGTGTCAGAATATCCTAACAAAGATAGTGAAGTAAAATGGTTCGAAGAGGCGAAGAAATCATGAAATCAAGTTAATTTGACTTTATCTCATGCTCCTATTCTTATTAGTCCAGATAACACACTTGATTTTATCATTTTTTCATTTTTCTCGGAGCACACTCTTGCTGTTGTCCTTATGCAAAAGAAAAATCAGAACACAGAGCAACCCATCACCTTCTTCAGTAGAACCATAAGAGACATAGCCTTGAAGTACACCATCATTGAGAAACATGCCTTGGCGTTAGTCAAAGCATTGAAGGACTTCTGGGTTTATATTATCCACTCTCATGTCATTGCATATGTTCCAAACACTGCCATCAAAGATGTGCTTACGTAGAATGATCCTGAAGGGCGGCGAGGTAAATGGATCGCTGCTATGCTGGAATATGACTTGGAGATTAAGCCTACAAAGCTGATCCAGGGACAAGGCCTGTCAAAGCTTATCGCAGATTCAAATCTACATGCTTTGGAAATTAATTTTATTGTTGCATTATTTGAGGAGAAAGAGGCTGAAATATTATATGAGGTATCTGAAATTTTTTCTTCATCACCTTGGTATGCTAATATAATTCATGTTTTGCAAAAATTGAATCCTCCTCCGGGCTTTCCAAGTAGTAAGGCTAGATATTTGAAATTGGGAACTCTTAAGTACTGCATCCTTAACAATGTCTTGTATTGGAAATATCCGGGTGGAGTGTTGTTGAATTGTTTGGTTGAAGGAGAATTTGAAAAAGTGATGATTGATTTTCATAAAGGTGACTATGGCGATCATCTTTATGTAGGAATTTACAGGGTAAGTTTCGTAGATCAAGAACCAAAGGTCACTGCTCACAAATAGATCACAAATCAGTACACCAGTATAATCACGTGGTTAAAACCCTCAAAGAGGGAAACAATCCACGGCCTGAGGCAATGCGGCCACTTCAAGCAATTTATTAATATAAAAATAAAGCTTACATATGTTTCTCTCATAAACGGTTACCGGACAAATGACCCTCCATGCTCTTTAAATATATATCATGGACCAATCAGGTGTTAAGCCACAGATCAAGTGTCGTTAATACTGAGGTGAGAGATAACCATTGGATCACTACAAATCATGACCGTCGTATTATAAGTTACAAATGTACATGGTAAAGAAACACACTTTACCTAACTCTACACTAGACTAAGTTATTATTAACTATTTCCTATGTGTCAGAATATCCTAACATCCCCCCTTAAGAACAACTTGGGATAGGATTGAAGGATTTACAAAGGTGACACAAAAGAAGCCTATTTCCTATGTGTCAAAATATCCTAACATCCCCTCTTAAGAACAAATTGGGATAGGATTGAAGGATTTACAAAAGTCACACAATAGGAGAAGGAAGGAGGCATTAGAGCCTATCCCCCCTTAATGACAACTTTCCTGAACTCCAAGCATGGATCAAAGTTTGGTAAACTTCGCTTCTGTGAGAGCCTTTGTAAAGATATCGACTACCTGATCATTGGTTGGACAGTACTGCACTTCAAGAACACGATCATGAATGAGATTTTTGATGAAGTGTATGTGGATTTCAATGTGTTACATATGCTGATGCTGAACTGGATCTTTACATAGATGAATGGCACACTGATTATCAGACCAAAGTGTAGTTGGATGCTGCTGATGGAGGCCAGATTCAGACATGATCTGACGAAGCCACATGGCTTCCTTGCTGGCTTCAACTGCACCATGATACTCTGCTTCTACGGAAGAAAGAGAGATGGCACTTTGTTTCTTACAAGACCAAGTAATAGGTCCTGAACCAAGAGTGAATACATATCCTATAGTAGAATTTTGATCATCAGGGTCACCATCCCAATCAGAACCAGTGAAACCAATCAACAATGGAGATGCTCCTGCACTATAATGAATCTCAAACTGAAATGTACCTCGAATATATCAAAGTATTCTTTTAGCTGATTTCCAGTGACTTTCATGAGGTTGGTGCATAAACTGAGCGACAAGACCAACGACAAAGGAAAGGTCAGGATGGGTATGGGTTAGATACAGAAGTTTACCAAAAAGTTGATGATATAAGGTAGCATCAATTTCAGGGGTAGTACAAGTGACTGAAAGCTTGACTCCAGAATGAAAGGGAGAAGGGGCTGACTTACAGTGTTCCATGTGAAAGTGGTGTAGAAGATCACAGACATACTTGGATTGAGAGAGGGTAATTCCTTCCTTGGATTGCAAGACTTGAAGACCAAGTGTCCTAAGTCTATCATTTCAAACTTATTTTTGAGTCTAGACTTCACATGGTTTATATGGTTTGGATCACTACCAGTAAGGATAAGATCATCAACATAAAGAACAAGGATGGTGAAGGACTTACCCACTTTCTTGGTGTAGACAGTGTTGTCAGAATGACACCTAGAAAAGCCATTATCTAATAGAAATCTATCCATTTTGGAATACCAAGCCCGAGGAGCTTGTTTGAGACCATAGAGATACTTCCTAAGCCGAAAAACAAGGCTGGAGTATTTTTGGATAAAGCCAGGGGGTTGTTCCATGTAAATTTCTTCATGCAAATCTCCATGTAAGAAGGCGGATTTAACATCCATTTGATGGACTTCCCATTTAAAGGAGGCGGAAAGGGAAAGAACAAGGCGGATAGAGTTCATTTTGGCAATAGGGGATAAGGTTTCAGTATAGTCAATGCCTTCAACTTGTGAAAATCCTTTAGCAACAGGACGAGATTTATGTCTATCCACTTTTCCATCTGGTCCAAACTTGGTTTTGTAAACCCATCTGCATCTGACAAGTTTTCTTCCTTTTGGAAGAGGAACAAGATCCCAAGTATCGTTTGCCAATAAGGAACAATACTCTTCATTCATAGCTTCATCCCAATATGGATGACTGGAGGCTTCTTCAAAGGTTTCTGTATCAAGTTTTTCTAGAACTTGAGCCAATAAGGAAGAGGATCTTTCGAACTAAGAACGTGTACTTCGTCGATCGGCAGGGTCACCTGCAAGAGAACCTGCTGCATCCCGAGTAGAGCGGACACATCTTGGAAGCGGTGGAGTATAAGGAAAAATTTCAAGAGGTGGAGGAGGATTGTCATCCTCACTGTTTTCATCTGAACTAGAAGGAGTGCTATTAAAAATAGAAGAGAGAGAGAGAGAGGTGGCACATATGGCGAATCAGGCTCGCAGGCCAAAGGTGGCACACCCGCCGAACTAGGCTCATAGGCCAATATATTTTCATCAAATTTTACATCTCTTCTAATGATTATATTTTTGGATTTTGGTTGAATAAGTCTATATCCTTTGACATCTTCAGAAAATCCAAAAAAAATACATTTTTCACTATTAGGTTCTAAGGCTTTATGTTTCGCATCTGGAATATGGGTCCAAGCATCACTTCCAAAAACACGAAAGTGATTTACATCTGGTTTGATTGAGCTCCAAGCTTCTTCTAGAGTTATATTCTTTAAAACCTTAGTAGGAGTGCGATTTACTATGTAATTTGCACAGTTAATGGATTCTACCCAAAATTGAGGCCAAGTCCTTTAGATTGAAGCGTACAATTAGCCATTTCTTTTAAGGTGCGATTCTTCCTTTCAGCTACACCATTTTGTTGTGGATTATATGGAACAGTATGTTGTAATTGAATGCCATGCTCAGCGCAGAAGTTGATAAATTTTTTGTTAACATATTCTCCTCCATTGTCTGATCTTAACTTAAGAATTTGATGTCCAGATTGTTTATCAACAAAGGCCTTAAAGGCCAAGAACATGTTAAAAACTTCACTCTTGAGTTTTAAGAAGTATACCCAAGTGCATCTAGTAAAATCATCAATGAAAGTTAAGAAGTACTTGCAACTAGAGAAAGAAACAAGAGGAAGTGGACCACATAAATCACTGTGCATAAGCTGCAAAGGGGTTGAAGCGTGCCAAGAGGCACGTTTGTCAAAACTATCCCGATGATGTTTTCTGAGTACACATCCAGAGCAAACACCATCCCGGAAAGATACCATAGTGTTGGTGAGGTAAATCCCATCTGCGGACAGAGGCAATCCCACTAGCCCTAGAGTGGGTCTAGCCACAAACAAGACACGCTATGACATCAATTCCTAGTTAACGAATGGATGGAGATTCTATAGATGAATTACCATATATCCTGCGCTGTTGTTGTCGTCGAAAGAGTGGCTGCCTCTCACTCCTGGTTTGACAGATCACGATCCACTCGTTCTCATGCTCGGATACCTGCACATACACAAGAAACAAAGACGATATACAACATACTATTTCGTATCCATAATTATTAGTCAGTCGAAGAAGAATAAATCAATTGCATCAATAAACACAACACAATGATGGAACCAATACCATAGTCGAGTATATTAATGAAAGGAAGGAAGAGTACAACCAAGTTTCGACATTGTGGTCTCTTCCAACAGGGTTCCAGTGGAGCGCGTCTCACAAAAGCTCGTCGGGAATTCAGACGGGGCTCTCTCTAGGAATTCTCCTTGGTTCTACCTTCTCAATAGCGATTACTCAACTATAGTATCTCTTCTCCAAGTTTAGCTTCTTGGCTATATGTTCGGCTAGATTTCATAAAGGGAGAAGGCATGTTTATATAGAGGGAAAGGGAGAGGTTAGGATCCCTATAATCATGGAAGCGAGACCTATATTCAAGGAGTGTTCCATGGGAGGAGGAAACCACTACCTAAAGAGGGAGATCCATGGCTCATCAGATTAACCACTTCCTATGACTCATCCCTGAGGTGGTTAAAGGAAACTTCCGCTTCTAATTTGTTAAAAAACATTCCCAAAAAGGCTGGCGCGGGCACAACAAAGAGACAGAGCGTCAGCTGGCATGGGCTCTAGTGTACATCCTCCACATTGGCGTGAGGGATGAACTGGCTACCCGCGCCAAGGCCAAAACATAGGTTTTTGTGGGTTTTTTGAGGAAATTTTCGATAGGAGAAATGATGTCCTTATGCAGAAGGATGCAAAGAAGGTGTTTGCAGAGTATGAAACTGCTCACAGGTCATGGGAAAAACCCTCTAATACGCGGGGCGAGGGATTGCAGGGACGGTGAAAAAATGCTGTGTAATAGATGCCCCCTAAAGCATGAGGTCTGAGAGACAGGGAGGGGTGAAATGATTTATGAGAACGCGTTCGACCCAAACACTACTGTCAGAAAACTTGCAAGTACGAATACAACTGATACATCTGATACATGACATGTGGCATGGGCGCAACCATCCAGCAGTAAGGATCAAAAAATAAACTCAGGTATGGTCGCAGCCATCCAATCAGAAGAGTCATATAATAAGTCATAGTAATCCACAAAGAACTCGCAGCCTGGATTTCATCAGACAAAACCCAGGGTCTTGCGCTCCATCTCGACCCAAACAAAGTACAAATTCGAGCATGCGAATATGTGAGCTGAAGTCGAACATGCAAGAAAATCGTCTGATTACCAGCCAATGATGAAAGCTGTTAACAGACGCGAGAGAAACCACCAATAATGACAATGGCTCTCAAGGTATGAAAGGTACAATCCACAGAATGTGAATAGTGATCTGACGTCAAACACCCACAGAGTTAGTCGATCGAAGGCCAATGATGTGGACCTTACGTCGAATGCGAAGAACCTGCCATTGAAGCATGCAGGCTCCAAGGTACCTGAAGGGAGTCTCTAGATCAACTTCCTGGATAATGAGCTGGAGTCGATAGGAAGTGACATTGATCAAAGGTGGGCCATAATTTTTCCCACATCATCGACACGAGACAGAGGAATATGATTTTTGTGAATCAAGACCAACAGAGAATCAGAGGGAGGTTGAAAACTTTAGAGGCAAACTTCTCTTGAACATATCAGTGGCACGATACTAGATTTGGAAGTATTTGACATCAACGGATATGAGGTCATGGCGACGTGGCAAAGAGCAGATGAGTGGTCAAAAGAGATTACCCAAACCCATGGAGGCCAAAGAACGAGATGAGATGTCCCCAACCCGACAAGAATGTAGACAAGTGCCATGTTCCAGAGCGACATACTGCCAACACGACTACAATCTGGTTCCATTTTCCCCCACCATTTCTGGTGAGTACCCGAATTATTTTTGAAAACAAGCTTGAAGGGGATAACATATGCTTGCGATGTAAGGTTGTCCTTTGGACAAATCCAACCTAGTAAATTTTACGAGCCCTAGGAAGGAGGAACTCAGGTAACGTCATGATGATGGATTCCGATGTCATCAGTTTTAATGAGTCTGATAAAGGGAGAACTCGACATCTTTTCATATTTAGAGATTTTGAAAAGAAGGCAGAAAAGAAAACTCCAACAATCCCTTTTTGTTGGTAGTCTCACAGATCCGAAAATGTAGAAAACTGTGTCTGAGAGAACCTCTTAGTCGTGATAGGCTAAGATATTCATTTTTCATAAATAATCTATCCCAGCCTGAAAAAGGGGTAAACGTATACTGGGTAGATATCGTTTCGCAGCCAATTTAACGAGTTCAAAACGACAAGCAACTCGGCAATATTTTCAATTTTAGAGAGTCAGAAAAGCGACTGCAGTAGTGACTTTTTCGTGTTTTTTCCGAGTCCGAAAAAGTATAAAATACAACTCGTTTCTTCGTCATAACCATGTGAAAATCTTTTGCTGCACAAAAAGACGCGTGTAAAATGTATTCCTCGAAAATAATATGATAAAATAATCGACAAATATGTTTTAAAACCTAATTTAAGATTTCAAAAAGTTATAAAGACCATAAGTGGTAAAAATTATTTACTTTTCACTTTTACCTCTTTGCAGAGCAACAGTGACCCATTTTCCTTGCGATCTTCTGGCGACGATTTCGAGCGATCCAGTGAACCAATCCGGATTCCGTCAATTTCAGGTAAGAGCTGATACCATTTTCCATCTTTTGAGCTAATTTTAATGACATTTAATTGTCATTTTGAATCCTTTAGGGGAGGATTTGTAAAAACTAGGGCATCGCGGTTGGCGTGGTTTTCAGGCACGGACCCGCGCCAATCGACCCTTTTTTACATAAGGGTCGCGCCAACCTTACAACCCAAAATCCACCTCAATTTAAAGAAAATGCAACCATTTACTTCCAAATTTTAATGCCTAAGGAGACTTACAATGTTCATATGAACAATGCATGCAATTACCAAGCATAAAAGATGGTAATTGAGTGGAAAGAGAGAGAACACAGTGAGGAGGATAAATAGGCCATGGAAAATGAACAATACATGAATACCCTCAGAAATTGTGGGCTCAAGAAATTCTTCTTGACACCGTGCCTCCGGGCTCAACTCGAATTTCTTCAATATTTGATAAGAATTTGGGATGAAGATCAAGAAAAGTTTGTACTTCGGGATCAAGATCTTGAAATCAAAGTCTCTGATGTGTATTTCATCACTGGATTGTTGCGTAGGGGTGCAGTCCCTATCTTTACCGGTACTCGTCCTTCTAGGGAAAGCATGGCAATGGTAATTGACAAGGTGTGCCGAGGGGCACGAAAAGGAACAGGGAGTGGCAAAGTGGACATCCAAACCGTCCCTGTTCTGGCACTAAGAGTAGTGCTGCACACTATCACGTAGGCTACGGGATCGCAAGCACCACATGAGGCCACAAAGACACAACTACTTATTGCCTCAGAGTTTATGAACCCGACTCTCTTCAACTAGGCCGAGGCGGTGACTATCAACATCAAACGACAACTCACTAAGTGCAAGAAGACTAAACTAAAGCAGTTTGGGTATGGATCGATTCTGGTATCATTATTCTTGAAAAAATTACCCATATTCCAGCGTCAGGAAGTTATCGTCTCGATGCCACCACCTAGTGAGCCACGGATGGCTCGATGGGAAAAACTGATGCCTAGAGCAGGGTGTGGCCAAGATATGTCCTAGAGGCCATAGTTTTTTGATTGGCTCCGACGACAATTGATTGTCATGGAGGATTAGCCGTACACCAACACAGACTTCACTGAAGACCCAGAACTCCCGCTCCCGGAGGGAGAGGATTGGGACAAAGAACTAGGTAAGACTCATTTTTTATTTTCATGAGTTTATAATTTTTTGGTATATATGCATGTTCTGATAGTTATTCTTATATGTATGTAGATGTTGGCCCAGAGCGTCCTACAGGTATGTTGCTGATAGCGAGGCGAATTCCTCGCGCTTTCAATCCTCATGGTGAGGGTGGCGAGGAGGAGGTAGTGCAGAACCTGGAGGGGATCGCCCGTGGGGTCCCAGACTATGCTCGCTTGGATGATGTGCCTCGGGCCTATTAGAGGCACACTGTAGGGGTGCCAAGTCGTTTCCACCGCTTGCTGAGGCGGTTGGTATGGGTGGTGACGTGCTATCATGAGCACCACGCCGATTAGGCACTTAGGCTTTATTTCCGCACATTTATGAGAGACATGTTGTCTCACGATGTAACTAAAACATACATATATTATTTTTTGGGTTTTATTATGCACACTTTGCAAACAATTGATATATATATATATACATCTATTTTCTACATGGGTCTATTTACATATGATGATGTTTTTATAAATTGCGCAAATGTCTATCTAGCACAATGTTAGCTTTTGCATCTGTTAATGTATTCATTCCTCTTGGTATATGTTGATATGTAATGAAATCAAAATCTTTTAAGTAAACGAATATGCAAATACAATCTCAAAATGCATGGGTTTTGAACTTTTTAATGACCGTTAAGTTGAATAACAACAAGCTGCGAATCCAAATTTACAAGCAACGCGCGTATGCTGAGGTTAACTGCCTCGGTTAATAGTTACAAAACAACACTATATTCAGTGACATTGTTTGTAGTTGGTCCTAGACAAATACCTTGTAAGTTAATCAACTCACCAACAGGATCATAAATTACCCAGGCTGCCGAAGAAAAGTTCATGGTACTGCAAGAAGCACCATATGCGAAACTGACATAAGGGGAAATAATCATATGCATAGAAAACAAGAACCAATAAGCAGAAAAAATTTCACAAAGCACATCAAACCAAAGCATGCAAAATATTAAAAAATCACCTATGTACACATATCATGCATGAATGACTCAAGAATAATACTTTTTCAGGTACAACCCATTTTTGGGCTGCGCTAAGGGATAACCTTCATAATCAATAAGCTCATAAGCCCCATTCTGTAACACATGTTTGATGATGTAGGGCCCATGCCACATGGGTTGGAATTTTCCTTCCCCTAGCTTGTCATGAGCTTGGTCGTACAGGATAATGAGATCGCCTTCGATAAAAGAACGAGGGGAAACTGTTTGGTCAAAATGGGCTTTGACTCGCTTCTTCTGTGCTTCGATGACCAAGGCAGCTATGCGACGAGTTTCATCCAATTTCTCTAAGTAGAGGATACATTCTTCCTCAGGCGAAGTTTTAGGCAGTAATTCCTCAACTAATTTGAGTGAAGAGAATTCACATTCAATTGGAAGAGTGGCTTCCAAACTGTATACCAACTGGAACAGGGTAAATCCAGTTGCATTCTTAATCGACGTCCGGTAAGCCCAAAGAGCTGAGAACAACATGAGATGCCAGTTTTATTTATGGATCCTGATTGTTCGTTGAAGCATTATAACAAGGACTTTGTTTACGGCTTCAACTTGGCCATTAGCTTGAGGGTAATAAGGCGTTGAGCTTTCATGATACAGACCCAACTTAGACGTCAGCTCCGCCATCATATAATCTTGAAAATGAGAACCATTGTTAACACTATAAAATCATACAGCAAAAAACGACATCAAGTAATGTCGAGCCCAAGGATTTACAGGACAGAGATACATTATGGAATCAAAAATATTGAGAATCTCTAAGGTTTTGAGCTATTCAAGATTAAACTAGTCATAAATGTCCGAATGCGCGCTTTTTCCTTCGAGAAGAGCGCCTTCTGTGCGCACTGGAGCCCGATAAGTGCGCATTCCTGGAAATGGAAAAAATTCCCTTTCCGAGACCACAAGCAAGCAAATGGCAGTTTCTCCTTATGTGAAAGCCACCTAAGGACAACACCAGCACCTCCTTAGGCCTTGTGTGAGCACACAAAAGCATATTTCAGCCCACAATGGAATATTGCCCCTCCCTTGGGCCACTATCCACCATGTACCAAGGGAAGGAAGGAGGTTTGAAAGCTCACCTATATAAACCCTCAAAGAGATGAACAATGTGTGAGCACAAGGTTATGCTGGCCAAAGTTTCCCAAGCAACACTAGTTGTTTGTGTGAACCAAGGAGCAGGCGCTGAAGAAGGGGACTCAATTGTTGACCACTCAACAATTTCAGTCCATTGCAGCAAAGAGAGAGAGAGTTGAACTGCGTCAGAAGGCAGAACTTGAAGGACAAACATCCTTGCGTTGGGTCCTAGAGCCTCTGCCTAGGCCCTTCAACAAGTGGGTAAGATTTGTATTCATTCCAAGCATTCAATGAGAAGAAGGCCATTGAGCCGTAGTTTACCTTGTTATTGTTTGAAACTCTCTATTTAGCTTCTTTTTATGATTTTAGTTTTATTTTTTCAATAGAGCATACTTAAGTGTATTACTTCATTTTAAGTCTTATACTTCTGATCTCCCCCCAGATACTACCTGTTACTTATGGTTTAGAGAAAAGACCACATTCTCTAAATGCATGTGATTTCGTACACCCATGTGTCGAATCCACCACAACAGGATTGGAGACTCCACTGACGTGTTTCAAGTTTATGTGGTTGTGCCATTGTTTGCAAGAGACCCTTAGTCTATGTTGGAGTGGAGCTGACAGTCCTCTGACCCATCTTGCAGTCCCGAGACTCACTGAGCTAACAGATTGAAGAAGGCAACTCATAATTTTTTTTTACTTGCAGGAATTTTGCACGCTGTTTTTACACATAGGCGCGCAGTGCGCGCGTTAAGGAGTGACCTGCGTACAGGAACGCGCACCTGTCAGAAGGTTTTGCGCGCAATTTGTAAAGAGATTTTTTCTCCCTAGCTGCTATATTTTTTCTGCTTGTAAGTGTGTTTGGTAGCGCCTAATGTATCCGCCAACACCTGTGTTGACACCCCACAACTTCTGAAGATTGAATTTTGTTGCTTTTTGTAGGCATTTAGTTAGTTTTCATTTAAGTTGGTTTTTGCAAAAAGTATTCACATAGTTTAAGTAAGGGGCGAATTAACCATTGCTTTTCGAACAATTTATGTTTTTTGCAAATTCTGGTATGCACACTTAGTTTAACTAGTCCAAGTAAGTGGCTCATGACCACACATGCATAAGCTAGTGTAGAAATTGCTTAGTTTAAATTTCAATTTTTGCATTTAGGAAATTGCGGGACTAGGATTTAATTGCAAGTTAGAGTAAGTAATCTCTACTGTCTTTGCACCATTGGGTGACCCTAGACAACCATATGAACACTCTATATTTGTGATTTTCCATCTCCCTTTAGTCACTCACATAGACTAATTAGGAGGTTTCGGAAGCGGCCCATTATCCGCAAATGCTTTTTATTCAAGCAAGGAACAACATCACATAGTTTAACTAGGGGAAATTTGTAACGGATCACCAATATCCATATGTTCAAATTATGAGATTGTTCACGATACACTCACACACATTCACCCACTAAGAAAAGAAAGCCACCTAAAAATAAATTAAACCAACTCACTAAACTCTCCCCACAGGGGCCACAAGAGAAATTATAGTTTAAGTTAGGATCAAGGGGGTAGGCATCCAATAAGCTGCCTTGATCATGATACACATTTGAAACATAGAAGTTGCATTTTTAGGGAGCTTAAAATCCACCTATCAGCCCACAGAAAAGAAAAATCGAGCGCGGTAGAGACCTGATTTAGAGGGGGTTAGGCTTAGGCACAGTGCGTGCGGTATTAGTTGGGGCTACCTGACCCATCTGATACTCGATACTGTTAGTTGAATACCAAGAAGCCCAAGATTAGAACGCTCAAGTGGGACGGTGGTTCTTAGTGGCCAAAAATAGGGCATCCTTTACCTTATAGGTGACGGTGCAGGTAAGCGCCAGACCCTCTAACCTTACCTTGGTTGATTCCCTTCGGCTGACTGGAGGTGTCGCTAGTTCTTTCAGGATGTTGTGCCAACACTCGCAAGAAATCCTCTCAAGGCCCAGTTACTTTTGAGAGTGTGAGGACGTTATTAGGTCTTCTAGGATTTTTGAGTATCATGCGCAAACAAACAAAACCATTTTTGCTTGATTGATCACATAGATTAAATTAAAGGAAAAATAATTTCTTTTTCGCTTTGTTTTATGTACGTGGCCATAAATTTGACGTGATCATAGACTCAATCCCCTCAATTTTTTTTTCCAAAACCTAACTTGGACGACCCTCAAACGGTTCCAACGGAACCTCGTCGGTCTAGGCATCTTTTGGACCTCCCCCCATTAACGGGAGGGGTTCCAGGTCTTTCACCATTTAGGCGTCAAAGACAGAACATTGCCACAGTGGTTGGTTCCTCCTTTCTTGGAGCAACCTTAGTTGGGAACCCTAGTCGGTATCCCAACACCACATCGCACATGAATCCCCCCTCGTCCCCTAGGGGGCAGAAGAGTGCATCCCATACGGGAAGCCAACTGAATTCACAACCGGGTACGTCACAGACTACCCCTCGTTCTAACCAGAACTTTGTGTCTTCACACGTTGCCATGACATCAACCTCTCAGCAACCCTTCTTAGCGGCGTTAAATCTACCAGATTTAACCAAGCTCACCAATGACCCCATTGCGCACGACCCCAATTGGCCTCCCATGCCCACGAAGCTCCCTTCAGACATACCAAAGTTTGAAGGCAAGCAAGCGGAAGACCCAGGGAATCATATAATGACCTTTCACTTGTGGTGCTCATCGAATAGCATTATTGACGATACTATTCGATTGAGGCTATTTCAACGCTCTCTGACGGGAGTGGCCGCGAAATGGTACGTCGAGCAACCCCCTGCTTCACACAAAACCTTTACCGCCCTCGCTACTGCGTTCCTCACTTACTTTCAGTTACCAATTCACCATGATTTGGGAATGGAGTTACTGAATCATTTCAGGCAATCTCCCTCTACCCACATTTCAGAACATCTCCACAAGTGGAGACGGTGTCGTAGCTTATGCAAAGCTCAACTCGACGACCGAGTCCTTTTAGATCTATTCTTTAAAACTCTAACGACGGAGATTTCAAAGGATGTGGTGCAACGTAACCCCACATCCAAAGAGGACGCAATCAGTAAAGCCCAACAACTTGAACTGATTTATATGCAATCAGGGTACATATACAATATCCTGCCTAACGCCCCGCGCCTGCAATATTATCAAGAATTTCCAAGCGTGTCGAACTCTGTAGATAGACTTATTGGGTCGATGACCCAAGGGTACCTAGGCAGCAACAGTCAGAATCCTGGTTATACACATGGGTCTACCTAGGACATGTCTCAACCCAGATTTCAAAGTCATCATATACAACAACAAAATTTGACTAATAGGGCGCCAGCGTATCACCAAGGAGGACCTTACCCTCCGGCCGGGGGGACCCAGTATGCAGGAAGAAAAAATGACGGAAGAACTCCCCCCCAACGGCCAGGTGAAAATATGGGACATCGTTATGCTCAGTCCCAAGAACATAACCCACCAACGCAGAACAATGCACACGTGAACTTTGTGCAGCCGTCCCAAGATCAAGCACACCAGTATGATCAGGAGAATTACCCTCCTAATGTGGTCAAAATAAAGGTAAAAAACAAACTCAAAGGGAACCCTGGACAGGGGGCAGCAACCAACAGCGCCCACCGTGACCCTGGGCTGGAGATAACTCCAACCAGAACCAGAACCAGGAGCCAAGAAATGCTCAAAAGCAAGGCAAATGGCCACCTCTACGAAAAAACCATTCTTGTTCGATATGTGGTGAGTACGGGAACTATAATCACCACTGTCCCGAACTCCCTGAGCTTAAAAAGCTTTAGAGTAACCGAGGACAAGGAGGATCTTCCCAGACAACTACAGTTATGCAAGAACCCT
This sequence comes from Pinus albicaulis, assembly GCA_034641835.2. Lineage (NCBI taxonomy): Eukaryota > Viridiplantae > Streptophyta > Pinopsida > Pinales > Pinaceae > Pinus > Pinus albicaulis. The sequence goes on from JAXQQM020061398.1 coordinate 319,182, forward strand.
TCCCCCATCAAGGAACGGTCAACACTCAGCAGTAAAACCCCAACGAATCCGAGAAAAAAAACCATGAAATTTACATAGCGGGGGAGGAAATGTTTTTCCAAACCTGGAATCGCAACTACGACACCCCACCAGATGTCGGTATGTCAGGGGCTGTACGCCCGCATTGACTGCACCTTTCCACGCCAACTGCACCTTTGACCATTCCAAAGATTCCTTTGGAACCATTACCAAAAATGGTTAAAGGGCATAATAGGCGAGCAGGTAACTACTCCAAAGCAGCCCACAATTACAGCATTGTAGACGATTTAGCCTAGTCACCTACTGCTATGTCTGCTTAGGAGGTACTGCAGTCATGCCCAAAGCAGCGGAAAGCCCTACTTTTTGCCTTAGGTGCCGTCGACCCTGCCGACACGCGCATGATGGATTTTGACTTAGACAAAGCCACCCCTAGGATTCCTTCCATGGTCACCTTCCAGATACCAGTATCGGTACAGAATATCACTATTCACCGATGTGTCATTGATGAGGGTGCATCCAGATTCATCATGTCAAAGGATGTATGGTAGAAGTTAGGAGCCCCAGAACTCAAACCTTCCATCATCACACTCAGAGCATACGACGGTCGACCCTCCACCCCCGTCGGTCTCTTCCAAAACATACTGGTCTGCTTAGCCGGAAAAACGGTCGACATAGACATCGAAGTCTTGGACGCTCACTTGGATTACAATATACTCCTTGGGCGGAGTTACATGTATGCCATGTCTGCCATAACATCCTCCGTTTTCTACATCATGATGTTCCCCCACGAGGATCGAATCATTACAGTAGACCAGCTGACGCACACTGGAAAGCGTCCCTTGAAAAATACAGATATGGTTCTACCCTATGTAGACACAACCACTGATGGTCTTGTACGGTATCAAGAATATGGCCCTGGCCAATTCAAACCGTCATCCGTCTTAGGATCCTTCCTAGGAGATCCTCCAATTACCCTTGAGGTATTGCTAGATGCCACATCGGCCCCGGTATGCATGATGTCCACATCAAGAACCAAGGTTAGTCAGGACACAGACTCAAGCAGTAACAACACCGAGGCATCAGCTACTATAGCCTTCTTAGTCTATGCTGCCTCCCAAACTCCTTTCCTATACCCACCTCCTAGCTTCACCTCCCAGCAGGTCTTGGCAACACTCGTACTACCCAACATATCATTGGCATTCCCAGTGTGGTATATCGTTCCCCCTCTAGGAATTCCAACTACCAATTTTAATACGTTTGGATTAAAACCTCCCGGTCCTGAGGAGCCCCAACCAACCCAAGTAGTAGTCGAAACTGCCCCCGCAAAGGAAATCCCCGTTGCGAAACCGACGACTAAAATAAAGAAAATCACCAAGAAAGGAAAGAAAGTGGCGACCCCTACCATGTAGAGGGAGTCATTAGCCTGCGCTATATGTGATGTCATAGGACACCCTACTCACATATGCCCGGAGTTGGACGAATTAAAACCACTCCTCGGCTGCGAGGCAGGAACCTCAAAATGACACTCCCATAAAAAGGAACTTGCCACCAAAAGTACATGCAAACCATTGCGTACCAATCATGCATGCGCCCTCTGTGATACCTATGGGCACTATACCCACCATTGTCTAGAAATACCATGGTATAGGGACGCCTTACATGCGATCGAGTGATCCTATCAAGAGGATCCCTCCATCCAGTCTATCAAAGACGAGCCGCGCTCCATCTTGTACTTACAAGAGGAGCACAGATATGTAGAGCGCCCCCCAGTATTTCCCATTATATGTTGCACACTATGTGATGAACGTGGCCACTACATCAAAGAGTGCGCCGCATTGGAACTCATCCACATATGGTATCCAATCGAGAGGGTCTACTATGTGGGGCTACGGACAACACAATTCACATGCCCGTTATGCGCCGACAATCACTTATTGGAGGATTGTCACTACATACCTTGCTTCCGACTAGCCCTTGCTAGTATCTGCTTAGCCATAGTTCAGCTTTCCCAAGAAGATGATATGGATGCCGAATCCATCGGCAGCTCCATGACCCAAGCAGAAGAGATGAGCGGGTCAATCATGTTCTTGTCAGCCGAAGAACAGCCTAGCAATCAACCCATAGTTACTGTCACAAACACGTCACAAAAGCCACCTGAATGCACATTATGCAAGCAGACGGTCCATATAGTAGTCCACTGCCCCGACTTAGCAGCATTACGGCGATGGTACCCTACCCGGCCTCAGACCACGCACGATGGGAGACCCATATCACGGACTTTTTGCATGATATATCAGGGTGATAATTATGAACGACATTGTACTGAGGTCTCACGACTCCGTCCCACTATCGACATGATTAATGCCGTAGAAAAGAGGATGAGCGACCTCCAAGAATGGCATAAAAGATACGTCATCGACCCAAAAATTCCCCTACTACCACGATGGTGTTATAAGCCTACTACGACCCCACCACCAGGGTGGTTCGTCACACCTGCTAAGACCATAAACCAATCACGTAAACCTCAGGCCCAACCGAGGATAAAATTCGGCCTATGTGATCTAAACGATCACCGGATCAATCAATCTAGAGAAATCAAACCCCTTGCAAATAGTCTCTACATAATCTCTTCTCTTCCCCAAAAGCTTCTCTGTAATCAAGAGAAGATTACACAGACTTACTGCCAAATTTTCTCACACTTGCACCATACATTTAAGTGCACGCATATCCCCAAACTGAGAGCAGCTAGAGCAGCATTAAGTCAGCCACCAACCAAGAAGGGAGGAAGATTCCAACCTACGACGCAAAAATGGAAACAAAAGACACCTTGGTCTACAACAGACCCTTTCCAAGTGTCCACATCTAGAACATCGAGTAGTGTATATTTTCACACTATCTACTCTGTCAACACTGTGATACCCTGCACCATTTGCACCAGTCATAATCACACACCAGAGGGATGTCCATTGCTACAAACGTTCAGACATCTCTGTGATAATGTCAACTTCCATCTACTGGGAATCGACTATCCTAGCGGGAAGGCCAACTATCGGCTCACTCAGGACTCCATTGCAGAGATCCTTCCCCCACCGCATGACGGTGACACAACTCATCACATACGAATTGTGTCATCGCACGTCCAAGAAAGGATTTCAACAACCCCTCCGTCACAGAAATTCAGCTTTATTCCTGTCGCAAAAAACCAGGGCACCTTGCGCCCTTGTATCGATTTCCGCGAGTTCCCAAACTTGCATGTAGCCATCAAACTCCTGGATGACACCCAACCTCTAGAACAACACCTAGTACAACTAGAGCTAGTTGACGAAAAAATGCACCAATTGCTGCAACACAATGAGGCCCATAAGAAAAGGGTAAAAGCATCATTCGACCGCCACATCACCCCTCGCTCATTTACCGAAGGAGAGCTAGTCCTTCGCTACGATGTCATAAAAGAAGCCTTAGGGCCAGGAAAGTTCGAAACCCTGTGGAAAGGGCCCTATATCATCAAACATTTCCTCCGGCAGGGGGCATACATCTTGATGGAACCAGACGGGACGTACCTCACTAACCCCGTCAACGGCCTTTACCTCAAGAAGTTCTACCCATAAGGGCCCCAAAAGCCCTTATCCCCTAGAGTTAGAGTACACATAATCCAAAACACCAAAATATTTTTGACCCAAAGAACCTAAATGCGCTCAAAAAATCACCATGGATCACCAATTTGAATCTTATTTCAGATTTGATGATGGAGCATCGCGATGGTCTCAAAACTTAGCTGTAGCCGCCTGGGTAATCTATCACCCTGACTGATCACCACTGTGTTCAAACGGCATGTGCATCAGTTCAGAAACAAACAATCAGGCAGAATATGACGCCGTTATTGGACTTATTTGCGAGGCCCTCCACCATGGCATCCGCCATATGCATGTCTATCTTGACTCCGAGTTAGTAGTCTCGCAGTTAAACCAAACATTTGAAACCAGGGATGCAAACCTATTTAGAAAATATTTGCGGGCCAGAATATTAAGCAGACAATTTGGTTATATTACATTCTCACATGTATCAAGGAATCAAAACCAAACAACTGATCGCATAGATAACAATATCCTAGACTGGAATGCATCGCGAACAAACCACCATACATAAAAACCAAAAACATGTATATCCATCAGCATAACACAAATAAACCGAAATAGACATCACACCATGTAGAGCCGCATAAAAGATCTCTCATATATATATATATATATATAAAATATGTGCATCAGAGTACAAAAAATAGTATTGCTAGCCCATTGGCCAGCCCAAAAATACAGAGGTTGTTAAAAATAAGGGAAGCATCCTCATAATGGGTGCTTTCCTTGTGTACAAATCTACTCTAGGGGGGTGCCCCCTCAAGAGGAGCACCTGGGCCCACCACCGCTCCTGGTGCCACCATCGGAGCTTCTGTTGCCACTGTGATAACTACCCATCGTAGAGTCGGCTGGTAGTCCCTCTCATGAGCCATCACTGTCTCTAGCCATATCTCCTTGAAGTCATCCATAAGACCTTGAGCAGGCATTCCGTGGGTCAAATGGTCCACTCGACCCCGAAAGTCCTCTAGAGCCTCTACTTGAGCTATAAGTGCTGCAACATGCCCCTCAGCCACATCGGCATGAGCTCTCTCTGTTGCTTCCTCAGCTGCACCTGTGCTACTACCCTCACCAGAAGGGCCAACACCATCCCCGCCTGGTCCACCGGCACCCTCACCCGGTCCACCAACGACACCACCTCCCCGACCACCAGGCAGTCGTGGTGGAGGGTTGTGACCCACCAGCTGGGCCACTATGCATCCCACCTCACCAACATCTGCACGAGTAACCAAAAGAATGTTAGTGTCAATAAAAAACACTCGAGAACACAAAAAAATCGAGTAAATGCAGAAATATAACACATATCGGCGGGACCCCAAGCATAACCAAAAGGGAGACCAATATCTGGATCACCCTAAAAATCCATCCCTGCATAAGTGTATGGCAAAAACATCTGCAGATTGGCCTCAAAATAGGTCTCCGTCATGTCATTCCAATAACGACCCACCCTGCCACCACCACCACGTGGCATCACCAGAGCCCACCTCCTCATATGTGGCTCCCTCGGCCCCCCGATAGGCACAGGCACTATGGGCCTCAACAACATGAATCTCTCATACATGATGCTGCACAAAATGCTGGCGTATGCAAATGATTTGGATCCACGCTGGACCCTGTTCAGTTGCGACACGATACCATCAAAGCAGAAACAGGAAAAATCAAAGAAATGGCCATTCCTCAAGTGGCGTAAAACCCCCACCTATGGGCCCAATGCCTAATGTGGCGCAAACGACCCCACTAGTCGCAAAATAATAGCCAGAGCACACCGCTCGGCCACATCTGTCACTGAGGCGATATTGATGCACCCCTCAGTCAGAGGCGCACCACCACAATGACGTCGCCGGAACCTATCCATGTTCACCTGCCCAGCAGGAAGCGGATACCTCAGCGCCTCTCCCTGAGGCAGTAATTCGGTCACAAAATAAATATCCATCTCCAGACGAATAATAAAGTTTTTCCCCATCAGGACAAACATGTTGTGCCTCCGGTGCCAATTCCATATAATATAACGTAGCAATCGGTCCTGTGACCGAAGGCACTCATTCTTAGCAAATTTCAGGAGGCCCCATGCGGCCAATTGATGGCGCGCCCTAGCATCAGCAGCTAGAGCAGTCCGGATCTCGGGCCAATCTCGCTCTCTCCACACTAACCTGCCAAGCAACAAGCACCCATCAGTACAAAGGAGAAAAATCATTAAGGACAGTAAAAAACCCAAGTTTTTCCAAAAATGCTGCCCTTGCGCACCTGTTTTATTTACAGGCGCATCCTTGCACACAAAGAGGCAGGGACAACGCGCCTTCACGCAGCTGTACCTGAGAAATACGCGCAAGTGGGGCGCCTATTTCCCTAGATTTCCTACACAATCTAGGGTAAAAATCCCCTTTAAGGCTGTATAAACCTAATTTGTACAGCCCCTGATGTCACCAAACTGGAAAAATGAAAATGCAGGACGTCATGAGAGTTACCTCTGCATAGTATGACTAATCCCCGGTACACAAGCTGACCGAAATGGAAAGAAAGGCTCTGCTACCACCTCTGATCTCCCAAGCTCAGCGAGTACAAATGAATAGGATTAGAGCCATAATCCCTTATTTATTGCCCTTTTCCAAAAATTTGGAGGTCAATAACAGGAGATCCGAAAGTCCATTCTGCAAACCGTAAGTTGCACCATAATTAGTATACCATGACGAACGAAAGAGATGCCCACATTCGCTTTCCAAAGAAATATTTTTTCAAGCGCTGGCAGGTATGCACCCTCCCATCTTCCTTTCCAAAATTCATGTTTTTCAAATAATATTGAATGAAAAGAAGATGCTTTCACTTGAGGTAGTTGTTTTTGTAGGAAGAACCCGCAAACCATTCACAACAATCACCACCGAAAGTTCCGAAGCAGGTATCATTCTACCCTCAGCGTGATAGAGTCCCAAAAACTTTGCATATCCTGACATCATTTCTGCATCAGAAATAAAACCTAGGGTCCTCATACCCAACCACATTTATCATCACCTCACCCTGCATATGATAAATGTCCTTGATGGTCGGTAGAACCTCCCCTCCATGACAATCGTTATCCCAAGTAGACCACATATCACTCCACAAAGTGACGCCATGGCCATACCATTTTAGTCCGGGAAGCACCTCATGCCCATCCATATGTCATGCATAAGGTCAAGTTCACCATTCCAACTTAACCCCTTTCTCGGACGACCGGGTTGTACAAGAAGAATGAAAGCGCTCCTCCATGCACCACATTTGGCCCACCATACCTCCATCAGCATTAACCCATCTGCAACATCTTCTGCTTCATCAACCCCACACATGAGACCAGCCAATGGGACCAGCCAATGGGACCCCTACCCCCAGCAAAACACCATCGTCACACCATCAAGTGAGTGACCCTCTTTCATGTTTTGGGGTACTCATCTCTGTGTTTTGTACAAACCAAACCCCATTATTTTATTCTTTTTGTACAAAAATCACAAACAATGCCCTTCGCCTCTTCACCCTCATATTGCACTTTTTCCTCCCATGGCAGCAGTCCCCCATCTCCCTTGGTCGAAGTATTTCATACCCTCCATACACGCACCATTACGAAAATCATAGCCGGTTCATACCCACCCTGGAAGTCCTACCGACTCCAGGGATTTTTTCCCTTCAGAAAATACCTATGACTGCCGCCAAGCTGTTCAAATATACTTTGACCTCGGGCCACTGAATCCCCATCATCTGTTTTCAGCCACCGCTCACCAACATGCCTATGTTAAACCCATTATGGTTCGGTTAAGGCTTCCTTTTTGTCAACATCAACACCTCTTTTCCAAAAAGGAAGCGGTACCTTGGATGACCCCTCCCCATGTATAGGGGTATCCTCGGGTGGCACTATGGGAGACATCATTGTCCATAGATGTCATCAATCCTCTTGACATTCGACTACAACAAAAGCTTTCATGTCACGATGGTATCGTACCTTACAACCATTTCACTTTGATCAAGATTCGTCGAAGACCCGTGCCTTTATAAGCATCTCTGAAAACAATGCTTACATGGGAAGGTCTCAGCCAGTACATATGCATACATTGCGCAGTGATCTTCCATACCAAGATTACACATATGGGTACCACATTCCACCTATCGTCAAAGAAAAATTCCCCTGAGGGCGTCAGCAGTCGTCGTCAACAACCACCAACATCATTACCACAGTAGTGACATAGACAACACATGTATCTGTCAATTTTGTTTAACTAGCCATAGCATCACGAGCATGGGACATGCTTGCCTCTTTGAAATTTTGCAAACATGTTGTATATTTTGTCCACTTGTAGGGGGTCTGCTAGGCAGTGGTTACCTCGGAACCGGTGCAATATGTTGTCCTTCTACATGCAAGCCTCACTCTCTCTCTCTCTCTCTCTACGTATGATACAGAAAAGAAACTATAATGTATTTTGGCTATACAGTTCTTCCTAGACCTCACACATTAGGGGGCATTTGTTAACACTGGAAAATCGTACAGAAAAAAATGACATCAAGTAATGTCGAGCCCAAGGATTTACAGGACAGAGATACATTATGGAATAAAAAATATTGAGAATCTCTAAGGTTTTGAGCAATTCAAGATTAAACTAGTCATAAAGCCCGAATGCGCTCTTTTTCCTTCGAGAAGAGCACCTTTTGTGTGCACTGGAGCCCGATAAGCGTGCATTCCTAGAAATGGAAAAAAGTCCCTTTCCGGGACCACAAGCAAGAAAATGAAAATTTCTCCTTATGTGAAAGCCCCTTAAGGACAACACCAGCACCTCCTTAGGCCTTGTGTGAGCACACAAAAGCATATTTCAGCCCACAATGGAATATTTCCCCTCCCTTGGGTCATTATCCACCATGTACCAAGGGAGGGAAAGAGGTTTGAAAGCTCACCTATATAAACCCTCAAAGAGATGAACAATGTGTGAGCACAAGGTTATGCTGGCCAAAGTTTCCCAAGCAACACCAGCTGTTTGTGTGAACCAAGGAGAAGAAGTTGAAGAAGGGGACTCGATTGTTGACCACTCAACAATTTCAGTCCATTTCAGCAAAGAGAGAGAGTTGAACTGCGTCAGAAGGCAGAAATTGAAGGAAAAACATTTTTGTGTCGGGTCCTAGAGCCTCTGCCTAGGCCCTTCAGCAAGTGGGTAAGATTTGTATTCATTCCAAGCATTCAATGAGAAGAAGGCCATCGAGCCGTAGTTTACCTTGTTATTGTTTGGAACTCTCTATTTAGCTTCTTTTTATGTTTTTAGTTTTATTTTTTCAATAGAGCATACTTAAGTGTATTACTTCATTTTAAGTCTTATACTTCTGAGCTCCCCCCAGATACTGCCTGTGGTTTAGAGAAAAGACCACATTCTCTAAATGCGTGTGATTTCGTACACCCATGTGTCGAATCCACCACAACAACCATGATCGATAACGATGGCTTGAGGGACACCAAACCGAGCAATAACGTGATTGAATATGAATTGTTGCGCTATCTTACCATCCGCAGCCAGTATAGGCATTGCTTCGGCCCATTTCGTAAAATAATCGATAACGACAATAATATAGGCATGCCCCCCGGCCGAACGAGGGTTAAACGACATAAAATCGATGCCCCATTTGGAAAAAGGACCAACGGTAATGACAGGGTGTAAAGGAATAGGTGGCGCACACATCTTGCGTTGATATATCTGGCGCGCATGGCATTTGCGTACTGCGACAACGCAGTCTTTAAAAATGGACGGCCAGAAATAGCCAGCATGAAGGATATTCTGTGTGGTGGAATAACCAGACACGTGACCACCACAAGCGCCACTGTGGTAGTCATTTAAAAATTTCTTAGCTTCCTCGAGGGTCAGACATCGGCGGAGTACATAATCGACTCCAACACGATAGAGGGTATCTTTAGCAATACGATAAGGTTGCGATTAATGCCGAATGCGGTGTTGGGCATATTTTGTTAAGTTAGACCTGAAAGTAGAAGTTTGGAGATACACGATGATATCACCGTACCAAAGATCGAGGGTTCTAATCAAGAGAAGAGTTTTGTTCAGAATATGATCCTCAGAATGAGAAGGAGCAGAGTCGGCGGGGAGAGAACAAATAAAATCAGTGAAAACAAGTGATTTCTTTGATTTGGCGATAGTAAAATCTAAATCAAACTCTTGGAGGATAACAATCCACTTCGAGTATTTGCCCCCCAGCAACTGCCGAGACAGAATATAGGTCATGGGGTTACAATCAGAAATCATGGTCACCATGTGTAAAAGGATATAATGACGAAAAACACTGAACGGCCTGGACCGAAGCCAACGCTAACTTCTCGACATGTGTGTAACATGTTTTAGGGTCGATAAGGTTCTGAGACAAGTAGTAAACAACATGCTCATTACCGTCATCATCATCTTGAACCAAAACCATGGCGATCGTATTGAAGGCGACAACCAGGTAGAGGGTGAAATCACGATGATAATTCAAAGGACGTAATAGAGGAGCATTGACAAGAAACGTCTTAAGCCTATCAAAATACTACTGAGCAATCTCATCCCATCAGAAAGGGATGTCCCGCTTTAAAATTCGCGTGAATCCTTTGGCTACTTTGGCGTAGTTCGGGAGAAAACGACGTAAGAAATTTTCTTTCCCTTAGAGACTTTGGAGATGGTGTAACAAGGATGGGGAGGGGAGATTAACAATAGCTTCAACCTTAAGCGGGTCAAGGCGAATTTCGTCTTTAGATACGATAAACCCTAAAATTATACCGGAGTCGACACAAAAGACGCATTTATGCAGATTGAGCCGAATGTTGTAGCGTCTACAACGAAGAAAAATCTGGCAGAGATGGTCCGAGTGGTCTTTTCGTGTAGCTGAATGAGTCGGAAGGTCATCCAAGTATGGTTGAAAAATATGACGAATATCGTGAAAGGCATAAGGCATGGCACGCTAGAACGTAGCCCCAACATTCTTCAAGCTGAAAGGGAGTTTCTTATACGTGAACTTTCCCCAAGGATAGATAAAAGCGGTCTTGTGTTGATCAGACGGGAGTATGTTGATCCAATTATAGCCAGAAAAATTGTCCATAAGGGAAAATATTTCACTCCCCGCACAATCGTCAATGATCTGATTGATGAAAGGGGTGGGATAGATATCTTTAGGACAGGCTTTATTGATATCACGATAATCAACACAGACACGAATTGCTCCTTGTTTCTTATCCATAGGAACAATGTTAGAAACCCACTCTGTCAGAGAAATTAGATAAATGAAACCCACTTTGAGAATTTTTTCAACCTCAACCTTTATAGCGGCGACTTTCCGAGGATGCATGGGACGAAGGTGTTGGCAAACAGGCTTCGCACCTGGGTAGGTGGGAATCTCGTGCACCACAATACTGGGGTCGATTCCAAGCATTTCTTCGTAAGACCAGGCGAAAAAATCACAGAATTCACGAAAGAGGCTAGTATACACTTGGACTTCCTCAGAAGAGCAAGTGACTCCCACATGGATGTTCTCGACAATTCCCAGTTTAACAGAAATGTCGATAGGCATCATTTGAGTAATGTTACCCAAGTTACCTTTAGCAAAGACTTCATGAGTCAAAATAGGCATTTGAAGTGGCGGAGAAGGAAATTGAGACGCAAAATGCTCAAGCCAGTTAGACAACGCCTTGAGGCTAGGCATAAATGAGGAACGATGATGCCCATCGCTCCACGGTAGATCTTCGAGAGACATGGTTTCCATGATAGCCTCGTCGGATGGAAACACTTCTTTCAAAGGATCGAGTGAGTCTGCAACGCCGAGCCAGGGGGATTGAGAATAAACATCGAGAGACATGCTCAAAGGAGCAGCTTCAGGAGGGGGAGAATCAGATGCAGCTGTAAGCTCACAAAAATTGATTTTGATTGGACTAAGCGGCATTGTATCCTCAAATGAATTAACTTGTTTAGGTAAAGGGATGATCCATGGGTCATCTGACCGAGAGACCATATTAACTTGAACGATATTTGGTGGCGGAAGGGGAAATATACCCATGAGAGAGGGATCTTTGAAAAGAATCGACCCTACACTGTCAGGGGGAGAAGGAATCTGATCCACGCATGGCACGTTGTTCCTTGAAGATGAGGTAAAGAACGACAACTGATCGACAATAATGATTTTTCCCTCATGTCGAAACTTTAAAAGTCGAAAGAGGGTGGACGGAACACACTGCATAAAGTGAGTCCAACTGCGACCGAGTAGAAGATTGTAATTGAGTTTGGCATCAACGACTTCTACCTCAACGTTGACCGTATTTCCTTGAAATGTGATCGGCAAACTAGCGAGAACACCCAAGGGTTTCAATTCCATTCCATCGAATGCCTCAAGGGCATTGGGTGACGAAGTCAGGGATGGAGAGCCAATAGCCTTCCAGCAAGCAGATGACATGACACAGGTAGATGCACCCTCATCCACAACGGCTCTATGGATGTTGAGACCGTTAATGCCGACTTGTATGACAAGCACAATCTGTTGCGGAAGTCGGGGGAAGAAATTCTCTAAGTCGAAAGAGAGAGGGCTAGAATCAGCAGGATCAATCCTACTAATCGCAGATAATAAATCTTTCTGTTGAGACAGGCAACTCTGAAGCACTTCTAACGTGAACATCATGGAAGGCGCCTGTGCTAAGTCCTCAACAATACTGTAATGATGAGCAGCACGGGCATTAGGATTATAAGAAGATTTCTAGAGAACATGTTTAGAAGGTGGTCATACAACGGGTTCAGTGCTGGGCCTTTCAATCTCAAGAGGACCAGAGGCAGGCGGGGGAGGAGGACCATCAACGACCTCTTTCCTGACTGCCTGGCGTGATTCAGCATAATCCTTCGACCGAGTAGCGATGGAAACGGGTGCAAAACCATTCATCATGAATACTTGAGAGCCAAATGATGCAGATGGCGAAGGTTGCTCGACCATCTAGGTTTGCTGAGATGGGAAAGGTTATTTAAGGACCGCCGGAGTTCCCTTAGTTCCTTTGAGTAGTTGACTAACCTCGGATTGTCTAGGAAAATCCTTAGTGTAGTGGTCCTCATCACAAATCAGATAAGGATACTTCGGCTTTCGCTGTGAACCATAATCAACATGAGGTTTAGATAATTCCGGTTTTGGGGCATTGGCTTTGGCCTTGCCTTTTCCCTTCTTTCTCCCCTTGGATGTCTTGTCCACAGGATTGGCCTAAACGGCGTTGACCTCCACCGTTTTACCAGAATCAGGGGTAGGCTGAGGAGAAAAAGTATTGGAAGAATTTTATTTCTGCTTCCCATTGGAAGACTTGCGTGAAGTCTGAGATACAGAACCAATAACGCCATCGACTGATGGGGTAGCCGATGCTTTAGAGGTCCCAGGTCGTGGAGCCTCAGTCAAGATATCATACAATGTGCCTAATTGAGAGTACACTAAATCAAGGTACTGGGCACGAGAAATGGCTTATTCCTTGGTTACACATGCCCCCATGGCGATGTATTTCGCAATCTGATTGACAAAAGAGGTAGTGAACCAATGAGTAAGAAGCTGATTAGGAATTTCAAACTTGATCAGGCGACGACGTCGTCTCCGTTCATGAATGTGGTCCGAGATATGAGTAGCCCGGTGTTGAGGTCCAAAGATGTTCTTTTTTCCACCACATTCCACTCCATTTCCTTTATCCATTATTAATCACAGGCTCAAATGATCAGTAGAATTAGTTAAAATTGCTTTAATAATGAATATCATGACTAACTTGCTATGTTTTTATGATTTTGTCATTGTAATACTTTTTGAACTAGATCTAGCTACAGAATGCAGACATTCTGTAGCTAGTTGCCGATTCTGCAGCTGTCTTCATGTCTACGCAGGTTCTAGGTGTCATCTTAGAGGAAACCACATATAGTCGTATTCCACATCATTCCCTCATCATTTGTTGCTCTCCACGAAGTTTGAACGGAATTCTGTAGGCGGTTATGTACGTGGGAACTCAAACTAGGAGAAAGACTCCTAATAGGATAAGGACAGTCCAGTTGTCCTTAATTCTATTACGTGACCACCATTAGAGTCCTAGTTTGGTTTTTATTTGGAAAGACAATTATCCCTAGGTTATCTCAAAATAATTATGTAAATTTTTTACAAATATGGCTCGGGAAACCGAGGGACAAGGTTAGATTTTGTGGTTGATTGCTAGATTTCAGAAGTCCGAAAACACTCTGTTTTTGAAGTAATTTCTCTTTAATGAAAGAAGCATCATTTCCTTGAAAGAATTGAGTCAATCTTGAAGTAGATTTCGTGCTACTCTGGTGGTAGAGGGCCCCTGCTACCTGAGCAACCTTGTTTATACGGTTTAGATAAGTATTTTAGTCTCGTTTTCATTTCTAGCTTAGGCAAGTTTCTGAAGTTTATGTTCATACTTGTTTACATTAATTATCACAGCTAGACTTACTCTTATAAACTCTTCCAAAATATCATCACGATGAATAAGGCATAGCCGTGGTATTGTAGGTTTTAGTTGCATTTCCTTTCGAATTTTATGTTTTATGCTTGTTTACACTAAGTGTCACGGCCGGTCTTACTCTTACAAACTCTTCCAAAACATCATTAACAATGAATAAGAAACAACTGTGGTGTCTTAGATTCTATTTGTATTTGCTTTCAATCTTATGTTTATGTTCAATTGCATTGAATAATATAGCCAGACTTGTTTTACAAACTCTTCCAAAATATCATTCCTATTGAACGAGATGGGCTGTAGAATTCCATAGACTAGTTGCATGTTAATTTAGTTATAGCACTCCGGAGGTTGATTGCATTTAGTTCAGCTCTGTCACTAAATTTCTAGTTTGATAATGGCATTTTAGTTTAACTCTGTTCACTGTACTTCAAGTAGATTAGAAGCACTCTAGTTCAGTCTCAGTTCATTTTGTTTCAAGAAAATATTAATGGCATTCTAGTTTAAGTTGTAGTAACTGTATTTTAAGATTGATAGACCACTTTCTAGCTTAGGTTATCCATTGTATTTCAAGTAGTACTAGTTGTTAAAATTAGTCTCTCAGCCTTCATTATTTACAACTTACTTTTGTTCTGAATTTATATTGATATATCATCACATGAACAGGGGTCAGTAGTATCAGTTTAAGGCTTTGATCACTCTGCAAATATTTTACACATTCACCTATAGCCTTTTCCCAAGCATTATCCTAGAAAATCTCTAAACTTCTGAACAAGGCCTAGTAGTGATAAGTCAAGTTGCAGAATATGGTAACTTCAGCATCATAGGTTAATCTAGAATAGGAATCTTACTGTGTTACAAATAATCATTTTGTAATATTGTGAGTTGATTTTTTATTTAGGAGAACTTCATTTACACTTAACTTGTCCATTTCTCAAGCTCTTCCAACACACCTTTAATGAATGAATTGGATAAGTTCAAGCTCATGTTGTGATTTATTTTCTTGCAATGAAGTCATTATCAAGCTTTGCATTTGTTGTTTTCCATCCATAGTTTAGGCTTTACTCTGTTTTAGTATAACCAATAGCTTCTTTTCACCAGCACTTAGTTCTTTCTTTTTTCAAACATAAAACCATAAAACCAAAAACATCATAAAACACTAAACACAACGTAGTAAGAAAAAAATACCTAGGCACATATAGTGCACCACACTTCAGTAGTTTACTAACCCTGGTTGACAATTAATGAACTCAATATAGGAACACTAAGTTGAGCACAAACATTTTGGCGTCGTTGCTGGGGAAGTGTAACTAGGTAGCCTTGTTTCTTAACTTCAAAAAATAATGATATGCGTAGAGAGAGAGACTCAAGGGGTAGATTCATAAGAAGTAGAAGTTTGATTCCTAGAACACCACTTGTTTCACCTAGACCAAGAGCCAGTACACCTCCAACTCATACCCACATTCCATCCTTTACTGATCTTAGACTTCCAGAAGACTTAAGATCAGATATTCCACTAGAAAGACCTTCCACTTCATCCACTGAACCTCTCTTAGGAGAAGATTCAAGGACCCTTGCTAGAGATACAAACTTTTCCACTTCCATAGAAGAATCAACTATGGCAGAAGAAGGGGGAGGAGGAGTCTTTAATGGAGAACACACATTATTTTCAGGGGGTAGAGGCAGAGGTAGAGGAGAAGGAGGTAGAGGTGCAGAAGGAGAAGGAGGTAGAGGAAGAGGTAGAAGAGAAATGGGAAGCTGTTTTGGGTTTCCTATAGTAGATGAAGAAACCAATACAACTATGAAAAAAATTTCACCCTCTGTCCTTCCAAACTTCTATGGACTTAAAATTGAAGATCCTGAAACCTTCCTATTTGAATTTTAAGTCCTATGTAGAACTTATGACTACTTACAAGATGCTCAAAAACTTAAACTATTTCCTTCAACATTGAAAGGAGCAGCATTGAAGTGGTTTATGAGTTTGATCAACAGTTCTATTAGGACATGGGAAGACATGAAACAAGCATTTCTAGAGAGGTATTTGGATTATTGTGTGCCAATCAATCATAAGGATGAAGTGTTTAAGATGTTACAAAAAAAAGATGAAAACCTGGAAGATTTGTTGGAGAGATTTTATTACAACATCAAAAGAGAAAAAATGGAGAACTTAGATCAAGACACCTTAAAATATCTCTTGTTGAAGACAATTAGGGATGAATGGTTGGATATACTTAACATGATGGGAAAAGGGGATATATCTCAGCTCACATTACCTGAAATATCTGAGTTATGTATCAACCTTTCAAGAGGCAAATCCAAAACTGTAAAAGGTCCAAGAGACCCTGCTCTTGCAAGGTTAAGTAGGTCTGCTTCTGGGACAATAAGTAGGGCAGAGATAGGGCATATGCTTGATGAATTCAAATTTGACATCTTAGGGAGTCTTAGTGAACAAATAGACACCCTTAAGTTACAAAACAAGCAAAAAGCTGAATATGATGCCTTAGCAATCTTTTGTCCCAAATGTAGAAGGAAGCATGCATTGAGAGAATGTCCTTTGGATGCAAAAGTTGTAGAGACTTGTGTAATTTGTTCAGAAAAACATGAGACCAAGAGTTGTCCTTCACTTCCTGGTCTTAAAGCTGTCTTTCAAGAGGAAACTCCTACAAATTCCACAGAATCTCTCAATTTTGTCTCTAGAAGGCCTTGGCAAGGACCTCAAACAAAAGGATTCCATGATCAAATGTATAACCAACCTCCACCAAATTGGAATTCTTGGCAGCAACCTTGGCCCCAATTGCAAAATCAATCTCAAGCTTGGGCACAAGGAGCACAAAATCCCTATGGAAGATACACTCAGTACTATCAGTATCCACCATCCTATCCACCATACCCACATTTTTCTCCTAAAAATCCTCAACAAAATCCTCAACAGAATCCTCAGAACCCACAACATCAAAATCAACCACTTCCATTACCATTTCCTCATAAATCAAATCAGTTGCCTGCTCAACCCATACCAAACCCCAACAATAAAAATCCTTAGAATACATACATGATAGAAGGTCAATAGCTTCCAATCTATTTAATCACTCCTCTAGACCTTAGTGATGTTCAACTTAGGTCTGGAAGAATAATTGAAAAGAGGAAACCTTCTATGATCATACAAGAACAATACAACTCTGAGGAAGATTCTCTACGGGAAAATAAAAGTCTTGAAGAAGACACATATTTTCAGGACCCAAACATTGAAAAATCAAGACAAAAAGAACCAATCATTTCAACTCCTGTATTAGAGCAGCCATCAACATCCAATTCTACACCTCCCTTTCCAGAAAGATTACAAATTGATAGGGGTGTAGAAAAACAAATTATGGTGCCTAATTATGATTTCCTATATGAGCTGAGAAATGTCTGTATTAAGATTCCATTATTACAAGCTATCAAGGAAATTCCAATTTTAGCAAAGACAATAAAGGAGTTGAGCATGAAGAAAACAAGAAAAATAATAAGAGAGACAAAGAAAATTCAACTGGCAGGAAAAATAGCAAATATCATGATGGGTAAGATTGCTATTCCAAAGTATCTAGACCCAGGAAATCCAATTGTTAAAATACACATCAATGGAACTGAGATCCAAAACACACTTATTGATTTAGGAGCAACAATCAATATCATGAGTAGACAAATCATGGATAAACTGAAACTTCCTAATCTTCTTTTTACACCCACATTATTACAATTAGCAGATAGATCTGTGATCAAACCTGATGGGGTAATAGAAGACATTCCAGTGTCCCTAGATTCTTGGGAGTACCCTGTGGATTTCATGATCCTTACTCCTAAGAATAATCTAGGAGGGCATCCTATTATATTAGGAAGACCTTGGTTAGCTACAGCTGATGCTTTCATTAGTTGTAGATCCGGTGATATGTACATCTCTGATGGTATTTCAACTAAGAAATTCACTTTGTATCCTCCAACAAGGACAATTACAGATTTAGATGATACTCAATGGATAGAGGATGAAGAAGACTTACAACCTCTCTTCACAATTTCAGAAATTAGTGAAGATAGTCAAATTATGAATACTTTAGAAAAATTTGAATCCTCTTCGGAATACAAGCATGAACAATTTCAAGAAGAATCCAAAATTGAGTTTTTATCATCAACACAGATGTATCTTTATTCTATGGATAAATTTGGCAGCTCTATAATTGAGATATTTCCAGGCAAAACTTTGAACATAAACAAGAACCTAGAAAAATCTCAACAAGAAGAGTTAGTCAAGATATTACAGAGACATTCTTCTGCATATGCATGGGAGTACACTTATATGAAAGGGATAAGCCCCAAGACTTGCACTCATCACATCTACATAGAGGAAAATTGTAAACCAATCAGACAACCTCAAAGACGGATGAATCCAAATCTTAGGGAGATTGTTAAAGAAGAATTGCAGAAATTGTTGAATGTCAACTTTATCTACCCTATTTCAGATAGTCAGTGGGTTTCTCCTTTGGTAATTGTGCCAAAGAAAAATGGTAAATGGAGGGTATGTATTGACTACCGAGAATTAAACAAAGCTACTCATAAAGATCATTTTCCCCTACCTTTCATAGATCAGGTGTTAGATACATTAGCTGGAAAAAGGTACTTCTCATTTTTAGATGGGTTTAGTGGTTATAATCAAATTCAAGTAGCACTTGAAGATCAAGACAAAACCACATTTACCTGTCCTTGGGGTACCTATGCTTACCGAGTATTTCCATTTGGACTATGCAATGCACCCGCAACATTTCAAAGGGCAGTACTAGGAATCTTTTCAGATCTAATACATGATTGTGTAGAGGTATATATGGATGATTTCACAGTTTATGGAAACACATTTGAAGAAGCCTTAGCAAACTTGGAAAAAGTTTTAAAAAGATTTAAAGAAGCAAATCTTTCACTTAGTCATGAGAAGTGTTTTATGATGTTTACTGAAGGAATTGTTTTAGGACATCACATTTCAGGGGATGGGATTAGAGTTGATGAGTCAAAAGTTGAAGTCATCTCTAACTTATCTATTCCAAGTTGTCAAAAAGATGTTAGAAGTTTTCTAGGATTTACAGGATATTATCGGAGGTTTATAGAAAACTTCACCAAGATAGCATCTCCACTCTTCAAATTACTTACCAAAGATTGTGAATTCAAATGGAATTCTGATTGCCAGTTAGCCTTTGAAACCCTGAAATTTTTTTTTTCTGAAGCACCTATTTTAAGGGGACCTAACCGGAAGTTACCTTTTCATATTTCAACAAATGCCCCAAATACAGCTCTAGGAGCAGTATTGGGACAGAAAGACCTGATTCCTTATGCCATCTACTATACCAGTAAAAATTTGACTCCTTCAGAGTTAAACTATACTGTAACTGAAAAAGAGTTTTTAGCTTTTGTTCATGCCATAAACAAATTCAGACATTATATAACAGGCTATGAAACTTTTGTTCACACAGATCACTTTGCAATTAGATATTTAATGAACAAATAAATTACTAATGGCAGAGTCATAAGATGGTTATTGATTTTACAAGAATTCAACATTACCATTCTAGATAGGCTTGGAAAACAAAACACAGTAGCTGATTTCCTATCTAGACTCCAAAACATAAAATATGACACTCCAGTTGAAGATCAATTTCCTGATGAATATCTTTTTGCAATTTCTACCCAAACTCCTTGGTTCGCTGACATTGCTAATTATTTAGTTTCAGGAAAATTTCCTTCAATAATGAATGCAAGAGATAAAAGAAAAATCATTTATGACAGTGCAAAATATTCATGGGTTTCTAATGAGTTCTACAAGACAGGTCTAGATTTTATCATTAGGAGATGTGTTCGGGAAGATGAGATGCCTGAGATTCTCAAAGCATGTCATGATAAAACTTGTGGCGGACACTTTGCTGACAAGAGGACAGCTTATAAGGTCCTTCATTTAGGATATTATTGGCCATCCCTTTTTAAAAATGCTAAAGAGTATGTCAAAAGGTGTGACAATTGCCAAAGGGTAGGAAAACCTTCTCTTTCATGTGAGATGCCATTGCAGCCTCAGGTACATATTGAACCTTTTGAAAAATGGGCTTTGAATTTTGTAGGACCTATTAGTCATCCATCAAGACAAAAGAAATATATATTAGTTTGCACTGATTATGTTACCAAATGGGTAGAGGCCAAGCCATTACTTTTTGCTACTGAAGCATCTGTAGTTAATTTTCTTTTTGAGGATATTTTTACTCGTTTTGGTGTCCCAAGGGAAATTGTTACAGATCAAGGAGCTTAATTCACATCAAGGCTAGTGGAAAAAATGATGGAGAGGTACAAAATCAGACACAGAAAATCTACTCCCTATCATCCACAAGCAAATGGTCAAGTGGAATCTACTAATAAGGTCATTGAATGGATCCTAACAAAGACTGTTCATTTACATAGAAGAGATTGGGCAGATAGGCTTCCTGAAGCCTTGCGGGCCTATAGAACTACATGGAGAAGCACAATAGTTCATATTCCTTATGAACTTGTTTATGGAAAGAAAGTTTTGTTTCCCATAGAGTTTCAGATTCAAACTTTCAAAATGGAAGTTCAACTAGGACTTAATCTAACAGAGGCACAAAAGGATAGATTGGAGCAAACTAATGAATTGGATGAGATCAGACAAGATGCAGTTCAGAAAACAAGTATAGTCCAGCAGCAAAGGACTAGATGGCATGATAAGTACATCAAGGAAAAGAAGTTCAAAGAAGGTGACTAGGCTCTCTTGTTTGATTCAAATTTCAAAGATTTTCAAGGTAAATTCCAAACACATTGGCTTGGGCCATATGAAATTGTGAAATTTTTTGACAATGGAGCAATAAAAATTAGGACAATAGATGAATAAGAGGTCACTTTTCTTGTAAATGGTCATATATTGAAGCTGTATCATAAGCCACTTTCAAGAGAAGAATTTGTCAAGAAGTTCTAGGAAAACAGTGATGTGAATTTAATGAAGAAGAATATTTCTTCTTCATCAACTTAATTGAATTTTCTGAAGTCATTTTATTGAAAAAGATAAAAAATAAAAAATAAAGTATAAACATGAAAACTAATCACTGATTAGCATGTTTATACAGAAAAGGTAGAGTGAAAATCAAAATCTTTCTGACACTTTAGCTTTTCAAATTTGTTTTTCTGCAAGCAGTTGTTACAATATCATAAGTGACGATCCATTTCACTTATGGTCCATTTCATTTCATTCATCCATACTTCATTTCATTCATTCATCCATACTCCATTTCATTCATTCATCCACATTTCATTTATTTCACTCCATGTTCCACCTCATTTCCATTCCAGATTTTTAAAGTTTGATGTCTTTTTGCAATTGAATAATACATATCATGAATTGCAGGCCACTTCTCATACTTCACTCCATTTCATAAGTTGTGATCCATTCCACTCCATTATTTACTTCATTCATATTCCATTACATCATATTTCATTATCCATCTTCACTCATTCCATACAACATTCCACTCATGCTCCAAACCATTCCATTTCATGTTTCAAGTTCTCTACAAGTACATTCTGCAATCAATAAGACATTCTGCAGCCAGTCAAACATTCTGCAGCCAGACAGACATTCTGCAGCCAGAGATCCTGAAGGCACTGTCTAGTAATCACCTGATCTGCAATAAAATGATCCTGCATATCCATGACAACAAGCAAAATCAAGAAGGTTATGAAGACTAAAAAATTAACGATTTTCAGGAGAGAACAAAGCATATGAAGAACACAAAAAAATCAGAGGAAAATAAAAGGTAAAAGTTTTGATTATAATGACATATCATGAAAATTTTTAGTATAGTTAAGTTATGAATAATTCAAAAAGTTGTTTTAATTGATTTTGTTGATCATGCCTAACAAACCTCCCGTAGAAACTTTGGATAAAACTCCTTCTATTCCAACATTTCAAATCCCATATCCGATCATCATTTAAAAATCTAAACGGTTAAAGTGCTGAAGTGATTGGATTAGTCACGTCACTAGGCCAAAGCATTTAATGATGATTTTGAATTTGTTACAAAATATCTTCGTGGTCTTTTCTTCTGTGATATCTTTCAACTTATCTACATCATCCTCACCTCATTATATTCATTCCGTAACCACTCCATATCACTCTTTTCCGTAGCCAACTTTTAACCATTCCGGTCTGTGAAACAGAGGCATCTCTGTAACAACCATTGTCACCGTGAACAGAGGAGCAACAATTTGAAGATTGGAAAGAGCAGTTATGGGTCTTATAGTGAGCACTGAACCGGTTGGAACTAAGTACTTGGAAGGTTATCCCCAAATCAGAGAAATGTTGCAGCAAGAAGGGTGGTTGCAATTCTTTGAAAAATTCAGTGGGTTTCACAAAGAGGTGACCAAAACGTTTGCAAGATCCTTCAATGGAGCTGAGGTCGAGATAGGAGATATAAAATTCACCATTACTGAAGCCTTCATTGCAGAAGCAACCGAATTTCCCAGACAAGGAGAAAGGTGGTTCAAGAATAGAGAATTCATAACGAAGCATGGAAGCAGATACTCAAGTCACCAGGTATGGATGTTACCATTTTTAAAAAGAGTATCCCTAGCTCTACACTAAAGAACGAATGGAGGAACATGTTGCTTATCTTGCAAAAATTCATCACTTGTGAAGGAAGATATGGTAATTTCTATGTTTATCATATTCGGTTGATAATGCATTTCCTAGAAGAATAACTCAATTTTCCCTTAGTTTAAAAAAAATGGCCTCAAGTGTTCAAAAGAGAGTTCAATTTCTAGAAAAAACCTTATACCACCATGGTTTAGTCAAAATTTTGATTGAACATCATTTGAGCAAAATGGGAGATAATTGGGAAGAGTTATTAGTGAGAAATCACTTTGAAGAACCCAAGGAACCTCCACCTGAAGACAAACCTACAAAAAGAAGCAGAAGGTGGAAAACCTCCAAAACTGAAACTGGTAAAACAATACAAGAAAGCAGTGAGGAAATGATTTTTGAGAAATTGGCTCAGATTAAGAAGCAGCTTAAGAAAGAGAGGATAATAAGAAAATTTGCCAGAGAGAAAGGAGAAGGGCCATCTCAACCAAGAAGGAGCCACAGACTTAGAGGGATACTAAAGAAAACAAAGGTTAAACAAACTGAAGTCATAAACATAGAGGATGAAGAAACACCTACTGAGGAGGATTTTGATGAAGGAGCTCCTGAAATAGACCCTGCACATCAAGAAATTTACAACTATGTTGAGACATTAGAGAAAAGAGCTTCAGAAGGAAGAGACAAAACTCCTAGTCCACCAAAATCTGCAGTTGATATCCTAAGGAGGGATAAATATGAGTTAGAAATACTCAACAGACATATCAAGAATGAGAATGAAATTCTGAGATAGCAAGTTAAACTAAAAACTGATATGAATTAAACTCTGTCTCTACAAATGCAAAAGTTACACAAGGCCAGTGAAAAATTGAAGAAGAGAAATAAAAAGTTAACCAGGGCACTCACAAATTTAAGATTCAAGTTAGTCATAAGGAAGCCCAGAAGGTCTTTGACTGCCAGGAAAAGAAGAAGAAGAGGGTTGGATGTCCTTGCAGAGGTCTCAGAGTCCATGGAATAGTTGCATGAGGACATGCAAGAACCTAGCAATGGGGTTATGTTGAGCTCCAAAGATGTTCTTTTTTCCACCACATTCCACTCCATTTCCTTTGTCCATTATTAATCACAGGCTCAAATGATAAGTAGAATTAGTTAAAATCTCTTTAAGAATGAATATCATGACTAACTTGCTATGTTTTTATGATTTTGTCATTGTAATACTTTTTGAACTAGATCTAGCTACAGAATGCAGACATTTTGTAGCTAGTTGCCGATTCTGCAGCTGTCTTCATGTCTACGCAGGTTCTAGGTGTCATTTCAGAGGAAACCACATATGGTCATATTCCACATCATTCCCTCATCATTTTTTGCTCTCCACGAAGTTTGAACGGAATTCTATAGGTGGTTATGTACGTGGGAACTCAAACTAGGAGAGAGACTCCTAATAGGACAAGGACAGTCCAGATGTCCTTAATTCTATTACGTGACCACCATCAGAGTCATAGTTTGGTTTTTATTTGGAAAGACAATTATCCCTAGGTTATCTCAAAACAGTTATGTAAATTTGTTACAAATATGGCTCGGGAAACCGAGGGACAAGGTTAGATTTTGTGGTTGATTGCTAGATTTCAGAAGTCCGAAAACACTCTGTTTTTGAAGTAATTTCTCTTTAATGAAAGAAGCATCATTTCCTTGAAAGCGTTGAGTCAATCTTGAAGTATATTTCGTGCTACTCCGGTGGTAGAGGGCCCCTGCTACCTGAGCAGCCTTGTTTATACGATTTAGATAAGTATTTTAGTCTCGTTTTCATTTCTAGCTTAGGCAAGTTTCTGAAGTTTATGTTCATACTTGTTTACATTAATTATCACAGCTAGAATTAATCTTATAAACACTTCCAAAATATCATCACGATGAATAAGGCATAGCTGTGGTATTGTAGGTTTTAGTTGCATTTCCTTTCGAATTTTATGTTTTATGCTTGTTTACACTAAGTGTCACAGCCGGTCTTACTCTTACAAACTCTTCCAAAACATCATTAACAATGAATAAGAAACAACTGTGGTGTCTTAGATTCTAGTTGTATTTGCTTTCAATCTTATGTTTATGTTCAATTGCATTGAATAATACAGCCAGACTTGTTTTACAAACTCTTCCAAAATATCATTCCTATTGAACAAGATGGGTTGTAGAATTCCATAGACTAGTTGCATGTTAATTTAGTTATAGCACTCCGGAGGTTGATTGAATTTAGTTCAGCTCTGTCACTACATTTCCAGTTTGATAATGGCATTTTAGTTTAACTCTATTCACTGTACTTCAAGTAGATTAGAAGCACTCTAGTTCAGTCTCAGTTCATTTTGTTTCAAGAAAAGATTAATGGCATTCTAGTTTAAGTTGTAGTCATTGTATTTTAAGATTGATAGACCACTTTCTAGCTTAGGTTATCCATTGTATTTCAAGTAGTACTAGTTGTTAAAATTAGTCTCTCGGCCTTAATTATTTACAACTTACTTTTGTTCTGAATTTATATTGATATATCATCACATGAACATGGGTTAGTAGTATCAGTTTAAGGCTTTGATCACTCTGCAAATCTTTTACACATTCACCTATAGCCTTTTCCAAAGAATTATTCTAGAAAATCTCTAAACTTCTGAAGAAGGCCTAGTAGTGATAAGTCAAGTTGCAGAATATGGTAACTTCAGCATCATAGGTTAATCTAGAATAGGAATCTTACTGTGTTACAAATAATCATTTTGTAATATTGTGAGTTGATTGTTTATTTAGGAGAACTTCATTTACACTTATCTTGTCCATTTCTCAAACTCTTCCAACACACCTTTAATGAATGAATTGGATAAGTTCAAGCTCATGTTTTGATTTATTTTCTTGCAATGAAGTCATTATTAAGCTTTGCATTTGTTGTTTGCCATCCATAGTTTAGGCTTTACTCTATTTTAGTATAACCAATAGCTTCTTTTCACCAGCACTTAGTTCTTTCCTTTTACAAACATAAAACCATAAAACCAAAAACATCATAAAACACTAAACAAAACGTAGTGAGAAACAAATATCTAGGCACATATAGTGCACCACACTTCAGCAGTTTACTAACCTTGGTTGAAAATTAATGAACTCAATTTAGGAACACTAAGTTGAGCACAAACACCCGGTCCTGTTTCAAGGATGTTAGGAGATGCGTCCCGGCTTCATAATGAACTGGAAACTGGAAATGAGTAAGGAATGCCATAGCGAGAGTGTTGAAATCTTGAAAAATGCCATGAGGCAGTTCGATATACCACTTAGCAGCAACTCCGGTGAGAGTGCATTGGAAGAGACAGAGTCGAACAGAGTCATGCACCCAAGAATTGGAAGAACACCATAAATGGTATGTCATGACGTGAGCTTGGGGGTCTTCTCCAAACTTTCCCTCAAACTTGGGACAATCACCAGGAACCTTCGTCGGATTCGGAGGCAAAAAGGGATTATAAAAAATGGGATCATTTGTCAATTTGGACACATCCGGTAACTCCAACATGGCGAGAAAAGGTAATTGAGGGTTAAAAGGCATAGTAGGTCCTCGGTAAGGACCCGTACCCATACTCCATCTTGGTTGAGTATAACTCTTCCCCCATTGGTTCTGTCCCGGAGGATTCAAACCATAAGGGGTATAAGCCAGATAATTCGGTTGATATGGCGGATGAGGACCAGGATACGGGGGTTGAGGAGCAAGATACTGATTCTGAGTATACGAGGGTCCCGATTTAGCAGCATAAGGATTATGCTCCGGAGTATAATTATCGTGTGGCGATTGAGGGTAATAAGCATGACCTTGAGGCGGGTTGTGTTAGCCACCTATAAAATTTGTTATAGCAAAGGCGGCTAAGAATTTTTGAGCTTTCAAAGAACAAATTTTATTGCTAAAAATTGTTGGCTCTTGAAGACTTTTGAAGGCCTCATGCCTCTGTCCAAAATATTCATTGCTGTTCCCATTTTATACTTAGAAATTCTGCTAAATTTCATGAGAAAAAACTGCTGTAAAACCACCATTCTTTCTCTCCCCCTCTTCTAAATTTACCTTCATTTGCTCCCCTTTTCCTCCATAAAAAATCCTTTGTTTTCATGATTTCTTTTCTTCCCCTCTTGAAAATCACTTTTATAAGGTTAAAGACCCATTCTTTAGCTTTATCAAAACCTCTGAAAACCATTGAAAACTCTGAAAATTTCATAAAAAACAAAGTTTTATTCCTATGGACTTAAGCCCCTTGGGCTAAGTCCTAACCACTTCCCCCACATGCCCCTTCCCCGGAACCAGGCGCTAGTCCCATCGGCGCTTATCGCATCGGAATAAATCAAACGAGCGCATATGTTTTGTTATACAAAAATCCCGATGCGATCAGCTCCCTTTGATATAACTCCAGATCTCATGTTTCTTTTGAAAAACCAAGAGTTATTACCCCGAGTGCTAATCACATCAGAAAGATTCAAGTGCGCAGGTTTTGTTGCTGTGTTTAAAAATTGTGATGCGATCATCCTTGTGTTATAAAACTCCTGATCACATCATTTTTTATATATATATCCTGTGGGCCCGCCTTCGGTGCTTAATACCTTCTATTTTTCTTCCCCGGTCCATTTTTTCCTTTGCAAAGTCAAAAAAACCATTTATCCTAACTTTTGGTCTAAAAACCAAAAGCACGTGTTGAATATTTTAATGGGTAGATTGAAAGACCGATCGCGCAATCGCAATCGGAGAAAACACAATGGGTCAATCGAAAAGGCCGCATCAAACTTTCCGATGCGATCACGCCTTATACATATAAACTTCCCCCACCTTTTCATTTCATATGAGTATCCCTGGGACCAAGTGTTAAAGGTCCCGGGCGATAATCACATCGCAAATGTTACAATGGGTAGATTAAAAAGACCAGGCCCGATGGCCCGATTGCAATTGGCCCTTGTTTTAATACGCCCCAGCCATATCACGTTTCATAAAATCCAAAGGCCCCGCAGTCGGGCGCCTGTCCATCTTATATATATTTTCTGCCCCGATCCATTAAACCTTTGTTTTATTCCAAAATGTTTGAGTTTTCATATTACAAAGGTTTTTTTCCGCCAGGTCATTCCAAAACAAATCCCAGCCGTTGATCGAAAGACGATCAAGCGGCCAGCGCTCCATCGCATCGAAGTTTTCCATTGCATCGCGTCCATTTGTTACTCCCACCAGTTCGCTATTTCCCGATTCCCTTTCTGCCGTTGATCTGATCCTCTGATCAGCGGTCCGCGCTAACTTGCATCTCAAATCTCCATCGCATGCATTCGTTTGTTCTGCCGACTGTCCATCCACCAATTTATTCTTCACCGTCGTTCTAATCTGTAGATCGATGGCCCGCGCTTCATTGCATTGCATGATTTAATCACTCCACTCGCTCCCTACCCCTGATTGCGATCCCTTGATTGTGATCTGCCGATTGAATCCGGACTGTCCACGTGTCCGGATCGGATGGTCCAAAATCACTCTCCTTTATGATTCTCCCGCTCTCCTTTTCGCCTTTCTGCACAGATCTCCACCGTTGGATGCTTTCGTCCAACGGTCACGTTTCTCCCCGATGCCTCCAACATAGTTTAACCTATTTCCGCAGGATTTCATAACATTTTGCTTGTTTTGCAGGTTCCGAAGGTTTTCTTCCATATTACAAAGGAAAGGAAAGCCGAAGGTTCCGATCTTTTGGCTTTGGTTGTCAAAAGGAAAGCGACCAAAAGGGCTCCACTCCACGTTTATTCAACGCTCCATGGGAGCCGATACCATAAAGA
Source organism: Pinus albicaulis (assembly GCA_034641835.2). Taxonomy (NCBI): domain Eukaryota; kingdom Viridiplantae; phylum Streptophyta; class Pinopsida; order Pinales; family Pinaceae; genus Pinus; species Pinus albicaulis. Next base: position 347,752 of record JAXQQM020061398.1, read on the forward strand.
GCCCTGCGCGGCCCTACACATCGACAAGACATTGTGTTTAAAACACGATTTAAAAGAGTATAAGTTTGAAGAGAAGAGTGCAGAAGAGTAGAAGATTAAAGACAAATTTGGGGAATTAAGGCTAAGAATGATTATCAAAAGCCTAATTCCCTGGATTAAAACACAATTAAAGGAAACATCATGAGTGTTTAACAGGCAGAAAGGCCTCCACGGTCACATTTGAGGCGAATTGATTCCTCAAAGCTACCATAAACGCCACCTGTTGCCTTAAAGCATTCAAACAGAGGCTGAACTCATTTGCAGAATCAGATATTTTGCCTCAACGCAGCCAGGGAGTTACTTCTGCAAGGAAATAAATGCAGAAATATCTGCAGAGTTACTCCAAACATTTACACTGAGCCTCAAAGTCAAATAAAGCTCCCACCGAGCTTTGATATTAATTGTAAAACAGTTAATACAGTGAACCACCTGTAAAATTCTTCATCAAGCCCCTCAAAAGGCCAAGAAGTCTTGAATCTGTATTAATTTCCTTGAGAGATCTTTTATTAGATCTCACCTCCTCATCCTTCTATAAATACTTCTGTAGAAGATAAGAAACTGTTGGTTGTAGAACTTTGAAATACATCTGAGCTTAAACTTACTAACAGTAAATGGTGTTCACTGGCCCTTGGAGCTCTGTTTGTGTTAGTTTTGTTAGGCTGGATAGTGAAGATGATTGCTGAACTGAAACATTGGATCTGAGTACTGTAACTGGTTTGACATCAATAAACAAGTTGTTTCTTGGGATCCTGGTCTATACCACTGGTGAAGTGCCCCTTATTTGTTATTGTTTTCCTTTATGTATGTCATATTGTTTACTATTCTCTGATAAAGAACAACATTTATAGAGTTAGGACCTGCTGTACATCAGTAACCTTCTCTGACTGAAAAGATTTATCTTAATGTTTTCCTCCAAATTGTTTATTTAAGAATGATTCAATACAGTTCAAGCAGTTAGGAATGTTGGAGTTCCCTCGTCCTACTGTTTGCTTTAAACATTGTTCTTGAAAGTTATTTTCCTTATTTGCTTATTAAAGTTAGACTAGAAAGTGATGGTTTGCCCTATTTCTAGCTTCTATTCTCCAAAGGCAGATTCTGAAAGTTTCCCTTGGTGTTAACTGAAAGCAGACTAGGTTTAAAAGTACTTTATCTAATCTTAAGTTTATACTCTATCTTCTCTTATACGTTTTCATACTTTCTGAAGGTAATCATGTGGATTACTGGATTGTTTGTCAATTAAGCTGCTTTAATACAAACTTTCCCAAGAAGTCAATGGTTAGCCCTACACTTGGTTGGTTTTAAATAGTTGCTTAAGAGGCTTTTCTTGTTTGGATTGACTATATATCCCTTGTGAAATTATTATCAGTTTCCACCCCTCCAACACTTTATTGTTCCCATTCCATCATTTAAATCTCAATAATCTTGTGGTGTAGATGACTTTCCCCTTGGATCACTCTTGATGTTGTTGCTCAATTAAAGTCCTGTTATGACCCCATAGCCCAATGGACTAAAAACCAACGTTATATCTATCTTTTTAGCCTAGCTGTTCTATCCACTTTCAACTTCTCACCTTTGAAAATTTTTACACTTAGAACTTTTTCCTCAAAACAATAATCATGCTCAATCACCCAAAAACAAAACAAACCCTTGGCCTTCATAACTAGCGTAATATCATTACCCCAAACTTCAAAGACAAATCCATCTTTGCACTTATTGGAGAGATCCCTCTTCGGATTCAGGAGGGCTAGATCCTAGAATCCCAAAGTTGGTTGAAACGATGTTGTTTCTGTGATCGGACTTTGCCAATCTTGCTGATTACAGATTCCTAACATTTCTGGCGACTCCACTGGGGACAAATCCAGAATCACTTTCATTTTTATAAAACCTTGTGAGTTAAAAGTAGCCTTTTCAAGCACCACCTAAGAAAGGTAATCATGATAGAACTTGTCTGAATCAGTGACAATCTAGGTGAAACCTAGGATTCTCTTAAGACTTTATCTAACCTTGAAAGATCGGCTAGCTTAGCCATAAGAGTAAACTGCCTTTGTCTCATAACCGTAGCTAAGTTCTGACACAGAGTTAGGATATTCTTAAAACACCATACAACTGAAAGATAACTTAGAAATACATAAAAATGTTTCAGATTGGTATCCAATAAACATGGTGGTGGACCATAAAACCTTTTACCTCCTTAGGGGCTAAAAATTTCCACTTGGAGACTCCACAATCCTGAACAGACCTTAAGACTCCACTGGGAAGAACCATTATCATTACAATATCTTTCAAACTCATTCAGAATACTGTAGGATTAAAATTTGCGTAAACAGATTGGTTGACCATTCAAATATTGTCATACCTGGTTGAACCTTCCTTGTTTTATTTGGGTCTGAAAAACACAGCATAGTGGCTCCTAGAAAGATTCACACTAGAGCCTATCCTGACCCTGATCCACCTAAGGTAGTTGATAACCCAGAAAGTATCCTTAGGAAGTCTCCTAAGGTTAAATTATCAACTATTTTTAGATCACCCTTGAGAGCTAATTCAATTTCTGAAAATCTTTCAACTCTACAACAATCTCAAGTTGACTTAGTAAATCCATTTAGAACTAGGTCTCTTGGTGATCTAGATCAGTTAGATTCTGAGTCTTCACTATCATCTCCTGAAACAAGTGAACCTCTTGGTAGTAGAGAAACAACACCTCCTGATTTACATTTCCTTCAAAACTTAGGTGTCTCTCATCCAAGATCAGCTCAGCAGTCTATTCCTGGTCCATCCACTTCTGCTCACCCTACATCCACTGTTCAAACCACTGCACTTCAGCCCACTATTCCTATTTTTAATCCACTCCTTGTAAATCCTCCCCCACCACCTATCATGGCAGCATGGTGTGCTCCCCTAGTCCTTCTTGTGCCATTAGTCAATCTTCCACAGGACTATCAGTCCAAAATTCCATTATATGATGCTAGCAATACTACAACTGCATCACAACATATGGATAAGATGAATGACTACTTTGACAGAAATGAAATTGATGATAATTATTTCAAGCTTAGGTTAGTTGCTCAGAGCTTAGGGGAGAAGCAAGAAAATGGTTCAAAGGCTTAGCCCCCCATAGTATTAATGATCTCCAAGCCTTCCATCAAACATTCTTAAACAAGTGGGAAGTAAAGAAAAACCCTCTTCAAGTCCTTTCTGACTACAAGAACCTCCATAGAAACCCTAGGGAAAGTGTGCAAGCTTATTGCACTAGATTCAATAGTGTGTATAATGCACTTTCCTCGGAGCTTAAACCTCCACAGGGCTCATATTTAAACAAATTTCTTGAAGGGTTTGAATCTGACATGAATTATTAGTTGAGAGAGAGATATTTTACAACTCTTGAAGATATGAAAAAGGGTGCTCTTTCTGTGGAAGTCAACTTAATGGAGAAGAGAGCAAGAATTAAAACAGAAAAGAGAGTTTACTTTGGAGAAGAATCCACACCTTCTACTTCCAATTCAAATATGGAGAGAATGATGGAAGAAATGATGAAAGAGATGAGCATAATTAAAAGAGCACAAGCAAACCAAAACCAAACTGCTCCTCAAAATAGAAATCAGAACCAGAATCAGAATTTTAGAAGGAACCAACCTCCAAACAGACCTAGGGAAGATGATCAACAGATCACTCCTCCCTTTCATCAAAACTATGAAAGTGAGGTTGAGGAAACATATGAGATAACAGAGGAAGATGGTATCAACATGCTGGACGTAGATAATGATGACTTTGAGATTAATTATGATAAAAAACAAGGTCTATACACACCTTATGATGACAAAAGAGATGATGATGAAAATTGTTATCAAGACATGGAAAATGTCATCATAGAGTCTCAAAGAGAATATGAACTTAGAAGCAAAACCAGTCAACAGACCCCCAACAACAAAACCTTTGACAAATCTTCACAAAGCAGCACTGCAGCCAAGCCTAAAATTGCCAAGCAAAAGGATAAAACAATGGCTGTAAATTTTGATAAAGGAAAAGAGAAAGACACTCAAAACAGTGAAAAAAAGAGTGCAGACCTTAGTAGTACTAACACTTCAGCTAGTACTCCTGTAAAAACAACTGTGTCAAGTGTAAATAAAACAAATCAGAAATCTGATATTGCTAATAAAGTGATAGCTAATAAGGCTGAAACTAGCACTTCAAAGAACCAATTTCCCTTCAGCCTTGAACAAGAAATTTCAAAGATCAAAATCTATGTTCCCCTGACTGAGTTAGATGCCCAACATGTATATAGAACCTAAATTTTGAAGGCTTTAAATATAGAAGAGAACAATGATACAGTCAATCTCAATGATAACCAGCCAGAGCTTATTTTCGGTCCAAAGATTGAAGGTAGATATCAAGAGGGACCTATTCCTCTCTTTTATGTGAGTTTAAACATTCATGAAAACTTTTTTCACAATGCTATGCACGATTCTGAGGCTTCTCATAATTTAATGCCAAAAGCCGTAATGGAGAGCCTTGGTCTAGAAATCACCAGACCTTACAAAGATCTCTACTCCTTTGACTGAAGCAGAGTAAAATGTTTAGGATTAATCAAAGATCTCTGTGTTAACTTAGCCCAGATTCCAACCAAATGTTTAGCCATGGATATTGTTGTGGTTGATGTGCCCCCTAAGTATGGAATGTTATTATCAAGATCTCGGGGGGTTAAGTTACAAGGGACTATGCAAATGGACATGACCTACGCGACTATCCCTGTTTTCAATCAGAATATAAGACTCTACAGGGAGTCTCATATGAAATTCACAGTAACAAGTCAAGACAGACCACAAAACTCTCCCCTGTATTCTGTAACTACAGGCCTTGATTATTTTATTATGTTTAATGATGAAACACTTGGTGAACAGGTCATTTTAATGGAATTAGCGGCCGACAGAGAGGAAGAGGAACACAACACTGAAAGGTTAGAACAATTTGCTGTGTTTGAAAACATTAGCAAGCCGAGTAAAGGTCTTGAACTACAGCTCATGCGTCATTTTCTTTTAAACCTTGACACTAAAGAAAACGACCCTCAAATAAACGAAAATCCTGGGGAATCAAAACACATTCAACTAAGCGCTGATACTCAAGAAAAATCAGAAAGCGCGGTAGCTGAAGAGGACAGTAACCAGGATGAAACTAAGAACAGTCCTCTGTGGAGTATGTACTTTGATGGGTCCTGCACTAGAACTAACGCTGGTGCAGGTGTCTAGATTTCTAACACTGAAAATGACCACACAGAATGTATGTCCTGTAGATTAAACTTTCAATGTTCCAATAACATAGCGGAGTATGAATCCCTTCTCCTAGGCTTACGTCTATTGAAAAAGATAGGAGCCAAAAGAATTAAAGTTCACTGGGATTCAGAGTTAGTTATTAGGCAGGTCAATGGGGAGTATAACGCAAATCATCCCAGACTCAGGGCCTACCGAAACGATGTCATGGACCTTTTGAAAACATTCGAGGTGTCCAAACTGTTTTTTGTCCCAAGAAAAAGAAATATCGCAGCCCACAATTTAGCCTTTGCGGCCAGGACCTGCTTAATGCCATATAGCACCAAAGACTGCACGACTCAGATAAAATTTAGACCAGCTGTGCCTGATAATGAGAAGTATTGGCAGGTGTTTGACAATGACAAACAAATGTAAGACTTAATGCAATTCACAAATGAATTCTAACTAAACGGTTCGGACTCAGACTATGAAACCGACTGCAAGGAAGAAAATTTTCTTGATGAAGAAGAGCTGTCTCCTGAACTTGCTAATATAAACCTGTTATCTAGCAAACTTGAAAGAAAAACAGAAATGAATGCATAGTTTGAAACAGAGGAGTTAGAAACTCTGCACTCTAAATATGAAAATTTTCCTAAAGCTCTGGCCCCTTTAGAAGAGTTGTTCGATTTTAACGATGTGGCGAATAAACCAAAACTGGAACCTGTAGAGACCGAAGTGGAAGAGTGTAATATTGGCAGCGAACTTAAGCCGAAAATGATTAAACTATCCAAGACTTTACCAGCTCACATTAAAATTAAATACATCGAGCTGTTTAAAGAGTTCTCTGATGTTTTTGCATGGAGTTACAAAGATCTTAAATCCTATGACACTGAAATAATATAGCACAAGATTCCCATCAAAGAAAACCAAAAACCTTTCAAACAGAAACTCCACAGAATAAACCCTGTCCAGTTACCATTGGTTCAGAAGGAGATCATGAAAATGTATGATGCTGGTATTATTGTCCCTGTTAGATATTCTGAATGGGTATCTAATCTGGTGTCTGTTAGGAATAAAACTAGAGAAATCAGGCTGTGCAGACTTTAGAGACTTAAACAAAGCTTCATTAAAGGACAACTACCCTTTACCCAAGATGGATCATATTTTACAAAGGGTGGTAGGGTCTAAAAGAATTTCTTTGCTTGATGGCTATTCAGGGTACAATCAGATTTTAGTCCACCCTGCTGATCAATTAAAGACAACATTTACTACACCATGGGGCACTTTCATGTATGTGAAGATGCCTTTTGGTCTAATGAATGCTGGAGCAACTTTTCAAAGAGCCATGGACATAGCATTCTTGGAGGAACTGGGTTTCTTCATCATTATCTATCTTGATGATGTTACTGTGTTTTCAAAAACAGATGAAGAGCACTTAGAACATTTAAGAAAGGTTTTCAAGAAGTGAAAAAAGTTCGGGATATCTTTAAACCCTAAGAAGACAGTATTTGGTCTCCAAGAAGGTAAAATTCTTGGACACATTATTTCGGAAGAGGGTATAAAGATATATCCCAAGAGGATTGAGGCCATATTGCAAATCTCTCATCCTCGAAACATTAGAGAGTTGCAGTCTTTCATCAGAAAGATTAAATTTTTGAGAAGGTTCATCCCCAACTTGGATGAGCTCCTTAGGAATATCACCAACATGTTAAAAAATGAGCAAGGGGTGAAATGGACTTTGGAAGCAAAGAAATCCTTTGAACTGGTGAAACAAGCATTAACCAAAACACCGGTTCTTATAAGTCCTGATTTTTCAAAAGATTTTTATATTTTTTCATTTGCATCAGAACATACCATAGTTGCTGTCCTTTTATAGAAAAATCCACAAGGACAAGAGTAGCCTATTGCATTCTTTAGTAAGGCATTGAGGTATGCCCCTTTGAAGTATAACATTATGGAGAAGCAGGCTTTTGCTTTGGCTAAAGCTTTGAAATACTTTAGGGTGTACATCTTTCACTCACACATCATTGCCTTCATCCCAAGTTCGGTTGTTAAAGACATTCTAACACAGGACCCAGATGGTAAGAGAGGTAAGTGGATTGCTATTATTCTTGAATATGATTTAGAGATAAAACCCACTAAACTCATCAAAGGCCAAGGTCTAGCTAGATTAATGGCTGAATCAAACTTTGAAGTTCTTGATATTAATATGATTAATGCTTTGGATGACTAAGAAGAATTCTCAACTCCTATAGTTGAAGATCATTTTATGAATTCACCTTGGTATGCTGATATTATTTATGTTCTGCTTAATTTAAATACACCTCATAGTTTGACCAAAACAAATTAAAGGTTCAAACAAGATCAAAATCTGAACCTAAGGTTCAAACAAGATCAAAATATGAACCTAAGGTTTCAAAAAGAAAATGACTCAAATCTGTTTTATTTTTTCTAAGTCAAGAAGATATAAAAATTTGGTTCTAATTAACTCAAAATCTGAACCAGAGAAAAAGAAAGAACAACTCAAACAAAGTCAAAACGGAGCTGTGAAGAAAGATGAAGGAAGTACTTTGAATTTTCAGATCTTAAAGCCTTCATCATTTTGTTTTAAATTTTCTACAAATAATAATCTATGTGCAACTTGTTTTTATGCCATAGATTAGCATCAAGTTAGACTATTCAATCATAACTTGTATGCTTTTTAATTTTTGTTGTAGAGTTTAGAGAATAAAATCTGTTGGACAGTTTAATCCCAACAGATGGTAGATTAGGTAGAGAATTTTATGGACTCAACTGTTTAATCTGAGTCCATGGAGAAATAATGAGTAGAAATAGATTAGATTTCCTGTTTTCAAAAGAATAAAATGTTTTAAAGAGTTTGCCAATCCAAGTGCACTCTAAGGAAGAAAAAATGTTAGATCAGTAGGATTGGGTAGGTAGAAAGATTGTAGATGAAAATCCATTGTTTTCATGGCTTCTAATACGTTTTCAGAGCAAGATCATCCCAGCAAAGGAAGGGCAACCCAATGGATGAGGCAAACTGATCAGCCTCCCAGAGAATAATGGATGAGGCAAACTAATCAGCCTCTCGGAGAATGCAAGTTTGAAGTTCTTGATGCCTTCAAGAAGGCACCATCCCCAAGTGGAGCCACTGTTAGCCACCTATAAAATTTGTTATAGCAAAGGTGGCTAAGAATTTTTGAGCCTTCAAAGAACAAATTTTATTGCTAAAAATTGTTGGCTCTTGAAGACTTTTGAAGGCCTCATGCCTCTGTCCAAAATCTTCATTGCTGTTCCCATTTTATACTTAGAAATTCTGCTAAATTTCATGAGAAAAAACTGCTGTAAAACCACCATTCTTCCTCTCCCCCTCTTCTAAATTTACCTTCATTTGCTCCCCTTTTCCTCCATAAAAACCCCTTTGTTTTCATGATTTCTTTTCTTCCCCTCATGAAAATCACTTTTATAAGGTTAAAGACCCATTCTTTAGCTTTACTGAAACCTCTAAAAACCATTGAAAACTCTGAAAATTTCATAAAAAACAAAGTTTTATTCCTATGGACTTAAGCCCCTTGGGCTAAGTCCTAACCACTTCCCCCACATGCCCCTTCCCTGGAACCAGGCGCTAGTCCCATCGGCGCTTATCGCATCAGAATAAATCAAACGAGCACATATGTTTTGTTATACAAAAATCCCGATGCGATCAGCTCCCTTTGATATAACTCTAGATCTCATGTTTCTTTTGAAAAACCAAGAGTTATTACCCTGAGCGCTAATTGCATCAGAAAGATTCAAGTGCGCAGGTTTTGTTGCTGTGTTTAAAAATTGCGATGCGATCATCCTTGTGTTATAAAACTCCCGATCGCATCATTTTTTATTTATATATCTTGTGGGCCCACCTCTGGCCCTTAATACCTTCTATTTTTCTTCCCCGGTCCGTTTTTTCCTTTGCAAAGTCGAAAAACCCATTTATCCTAACTTTTGGTCTAAAAACCAAAAGCACTTGTTGAATATTTTAATGGGTAGATTGAAAGACCGATCACGCAATCGCAATCGAAGAAAACACAATGGGTTGATCGAAAAGGCCGCATCAAACTTTCCGATGCGATCACGCCTTATACATATAAACTTTCCCCACCTTTTCATTTCATATGACTATCCCTGGGACCAAGTGTTAAAGGTCCCGAGCGCCAATCGCATCACAAATGTTACAATGGGTAGATTAAAAAGACCAGGCCCGATGGCCCGATTGCGATTGGCCCTTGTTTTAATACGCCCCGGCCATATCACGTTTCATAAAATCCAAAGGCCCCATAGTCGGGCGCCTGTCCATCTTATATATATTTTCCGCCCCGATCCATTAAACCTTTGTTTTATTCCAAAATGTTTGAGTTTTCATATTATAAAGGTTTTTTTCCGCCATACCATTCCAAAACAAATCCTAGCTATTGATCGAAAGCCGATCAAGCGGCCAATGATCCATCGCATCGGATTTTTCCATTGCATCGCATCCATTTGTTACTCCCGCCGATCAACCATTTCCTGATTCCCTTTCCGTCATTGATCTGATCCTCAGATCAACGGTTTGCGCTAACTCGCATCGCAAATCTCCATCGCATGCGTTCGTTTGTTCCGCCGATTTCCCATCCACCGATTTATTCTCCACCGTCGATCTAATCTGTAGATCGACGGCCTGCGCTTCATCGCATCGCATGATTTAATCACTCCACTCGCTCCCTAACCGCTATTGTGATCCCCCGATTGCGATCTGCCGATTGAATCCGGACCGTCCACGTGTCTGGATCGGACGGTCCAAAATCACTCTCCTTTATGATTCTCCCTCTCTCCTTTTCGCCTTTCTGTGCAGATCTCCACCATTGGATGCTTTCATCCAACGGTCACGTTTCTCCCGGACGCCTCCAACGCAGTTTAACCTATTTCCGCAGGATTTCATAACATGTTGCTTGTTTTGCAGGTTCCGAAGGTTTTCGTCCATATTACAAAGGAAAGAAAAGCCAAAGGTTCCGATCTTTCGGCTTTGGTTGTCAAAAGGAAAGTGACCAAAAGGGCTCCACTCCATCTTTATTCAACGCTCCATGGGAGCCGATACCATAAAGAGCCCTGCGCGGCCCTGCACATCGACAAGACACTGTGTTTAAAACACGATTTAAAAGAGTATAAGTTTGAAGAGTAGAGTGCAGCACAGTAGAAGATTAAAGACAGATTTGGGGAATTATGACTAAGAATGATTATCAAAAGCCTAATTCCCTGGATTAAAACACAATTAAAGGAAACATCATGAGTGTTTAACAGGTAGAAAGGCCTCCACTGTCACATTTGAGGCGAATTGATTCCTCAAAGCTACCATAAACACCACCTGTTGCCTCAAAGCATTCAAACAGAGGCTGAACTCATTTGCAGAATTAGATATTTTGCCTCAGTGCAGCCAGGGAGTTACTTTTGCAAGGAAATAAATGCAGAAATATCTGCAGAGTTACTCCAAACATTTACACTGAGCCTCAAAGTCAAATAAAGCTCCCACCGAGCTTTGATATTAATTTTAAAATAGTTAATACAGTGAACCACTTGTAAACTTCTTCATCGAGCCCCTCAAAAGGTCAAGAAGTCTTGAATCTGTATTAATTTCCTTGAGAGATATTTTATTAGATCTCACCTCCTCATCCTTCTATAAATACTTCTGTAGAAGATAAGAAACTGTTGGTTGTAGAACTTTGAAATACATCTGAGCTTAAACTTACTAACTGTAAATAGTGTTCACTGGCCCTTGGAGCTCTGTTTGTGTTAGTTTTGTTAGGCTGGATAGTGAAGATGATTTCTGAACTGAAACATTGGATCTAAGTACTGTAACTAGTTTGACATCAATAAACAAGCTGTTTCTTGGGATCCTGGTCTATACCAATAGTGAAGTGCCCCTTCTTTGTTATTGTTTTCCTTTATGTATGTCATATTGTTCACTATTCTTTGATAAAGAACAACATTTATAGAGTTAGGACCTGCTGTACATCAGTAACCTTCTCTGACTGAAAATCTTTATCTCAATGTTTTCCTCCAAATTGTTTATTTAAGAATGATTCAATACAGTTCAAGTAGTTAGGAATGCTGGAGTTCCCTCATCCTACTGTTTGCTTTAAACATTGTTCTTGAAAGTTATTTTCCTTATTTGCTTATTAAATTTACACTAGAAAGTGATGGTTTGCCCTATTTCTAGCTTCTATTCTCCAAAGGCAGATTCTGAAAGTTTCCCTTGGTGTTAACTGAAAGCAGGCTAGGTTTAAAAGTAATTTATCTGATCTTAAGTTTATAATTTGTCTTATCTTATACATTTTCATTCTTTCTGAAGGTAATCATGTGGATTACTGGATTGTTTGTCAATTAAGCTGATTTAATACAAACTTTCCCAAGAAGTCAATGGTTATCCCTGCACTTGGTTGGTTTTAAACAGTTACTTAAGAGGCTTTTCTTGTTTGGATTGACTATATTTCCCTTGTGAAATTATTATCAGTTTCCACCCCTCCAACACTTTATTGTTCCCATTCCATCATTTAAATCTCAATAATATTGTGGTGTAGATGACTTGCCCCTTGGATCACTCTTGATGTTTTTGCTCAATTAAAGTCTTTTTTATGACCCCATAGCCCAATGGACTAAAAAATAGCGTTATATCTATCTTTTTAGCCTAGCTGTTCTATCCACTTGCAACTTCTCACCTTTGAAACTTTTTATACTTAGAAATTTTTCCTCAAAACAATAATCATGCTCAATCACCCAAAAACAAAACAAACCCTTGGCCTTCATAACTAGCCTAATATCATTACCCCAAACTTCAAAGACAAATCCATCTTTGCACTTATTGGAGAGATCCCTCTCTGGATTCAGGAGGGCTAGATCCTAGAATCCCAAAGTTGGTTGAAACGATGTTGTTTCTGTGATCGGACTTTGCCAATCTTGCTGATTACAGATTCCTAATAGGTTGTAAACCGGTCGATATTGAACTTGAGGGTAATAGCTGCCTTGGGGTTGAACGAGCTACTGATAAGTAGGGCCCTAATGAGCTGGATAAGTCAGGCGCAAAGGTTGATTCGGCTGCGACATAGAGTAGAGCAGTGGCTGAGAAGGGTGAATGGGTTGTGCAGGTTGGCCGAGCTAAGTAGGTTGACCTGACTGATGAGGGCCACCAGGTTGTCCCTGTGGAGCAGTTTGGCTTGATGGCTGTGGTGGGCCAGGGTGTGCCTGATAACCAGGTTGACCCGGAGTAGGACCATAAGATGGTCCTGGCTGTGTAACATTTGGACCAATTGGAAGATATGGCTATTAAGGTTGCACCAAAGGTTGAGATGGATGGATTTTCCCCCCAGGACCGTATGAAGGTCCAGGTTGATATACCGGTTGCCCAACTGGTCCTTGAGGTTGCCCTGGTTGGATCATAGGCTAAGCTTGTAAAGGTTGACCTTGAGGATTGTAAGGCTGCCCTTGTGGGCAGTAAAATAATCCTTGTTGGACCGAAAGTTGTCCCTGTAAGGGTTGCCCTTGTGGGTCATACGCATACCATTGCTGCAACGAAGGTTGTCCCTGAAAGGGTTTCCCTTGTGGGTCATAAGCATACACTTGCTGAATCGAAGGTTGTCCCTAAAAGGGTTGTCCTTGTTGGTTAGAGGGTTGCACAGGTAAGGTAGGTCTAAAAACGGAAATAAACTGATAAGCCTCAGGAGCAGGCAAGTAGATAGGGTTGCCTTGCTCATCATATTGAAATGGAAGTGAATAAATCGGGGTACCATCCACACCATAATGAGAAAAATAAGACCGATAAGGATCCTGAGGGGACTGATAAGTCTGGGAGCTCTGCTACTGAACAACTAGCCGATACTCCTCAAAATAAATTTTGTCAGGGATTGCTATGGCAATCAAAGTCTCTACCGAAGTCAAAACTCCTGACGACTGAGTGGTGACAACCAGTGCCGATGCAACCACGCAGACAGTAGGTCTAGTGGGGAAAAACATAAAAAAAGGCTTCGACGAGACAGGTGTCGTCGGTGACATCCCTAATGATGGGATAACCGGCCCCCTTGATGGAGTTGATGTTGCCATGGAGGCAATATCGGCTATAATCTGACCCAAAGACCTGTATCTGGCTGAAAGCGACACCGATGGTGAAGATTGAGCAGGCTCTTATTGGATGTCTTCCGGGAAAAGTTGGTATTATTCATCAGAAACTAGAATACCCTCACTGCCATTAGGACTGGATGATTCCATGTCTGAATCCACCGTGAGATATTGCAAAAGACTACGGGGGCTAGGAGGTATGATAGCAACCAAAAACAATGATCCCGATGTAAGAGGGGGAAAATGTTCCCCAACCCAAAATCCAAACCAAGCATTTGAAAGAGGCCAATGGAACTCAACTGGTTCTCCAAAGGGGTACTCTGACGAGATGATAGGTTGTTGAAGCTCGACAGACTGAGAGGTCTGAGAAGTTTCAGATGAGTCGTCCAAGAAAGGACTGCCAATAGATGAAACCGATGGTTCTGCCCTATGACTGTAGCACACCAGAAAAGGGAAAAAGATCGAAAATGAAGACTCTTGAATCAAAACCAAGGAAAACAAAGACAGGCCAAGTAATCAAATTTAATAGGAATGTAATCGTAGGTAGTTTATTTTACCACATTGAAACCAAAAATTGCTGTTTCATGTTTTAAGAGCCAAGAAACAGTCAAAGATGACTCTAGTCTCTTTCAATTTTAAGCGAGCGTGAAAGGACAAGTGCTCAATGATATTTTCAAATTTATGGAGTCAGTAAATATTGAAAACGACTGCTCAAGTAGTCTAGGTAAAAGGGTGTACTAGGTTCCCGTGAACTGCCATATACACCTTGGTTATAAAATGAAAGAAGAATCAACCAAGGACTTGATGTACGTGCAGGTAGTCTCCCAGAATGATGTGTTCGGTGTATCACAGTTACAAGGTGGAAGACTCTTCTTCCTACGGATAAAAGGATTGGAACCTAGAGGGGTCTCCCTTTATATACTCGACGGTAAGGGGAGCTCAAGTCCGTACTAGTGCTGTCTGTAGCCAGATGGCGAGCAACAACTGCTAGGTTTAAAGACGCTAGAACATGTCTCTAACTTAGACCACTAAATGTTTTGTTAAGTTTCAATGTTGCCTTAGGTTAATTGAATAAATTTTAAGTTGATCTTGTATTTATGTTTCAATTCCAAGGTCCTATCGAATGTTGGATCTCACAAATCCCTGAATTCAAGCTACATGCCATAAAATACCATTTCGTTCGATGAAAATCGATCTACGAGAAAGTTAGGGGTTTTCAAGCGATAACAAATAATGAGAACACACAAAAGCATCCACTACAGAATCTGATGCAATCTAAAGAAAACGAGAAATCTTTCCTGGAATGTCCAATGCTAGTTATGCGAAAGATTTTCCAATTCCACAATGCAAACAAGAATAAAAGGGCAAATTTTTTTTTTTTGATTTTTCAATGTAATAGAGAAAACAATGCACTAAATGACATGAAAAACAAACTTTCACACTAGTTCGAGAATGAAAATCCAAGAGTCGAAGCGAAACAATTCCATCAACTCACAAGCAAACAAAACAAAAACTTAAACTAATGTCACAATCTCTCAAATCAAATAAAGATGTCGAAATAGACCCATACAAGCAATGTGAGCTATGCTTGGAGTGACAAGAAGCAAAACTGAATGAAAGAGGAAAGACTCACTCAAGACTCATTCCACCAAATGCAATCACTCAAAACGGATCTAGAGAGCTGAATGAAATCAAGAAAATAGTGAAGGTGACCGTGAAACAAAATACCCAAACTCCTACAGGAGGCTCAGCATACCAAAGCACTGGAAAAACCTAAGGCCATGATGCTGAAAGAAATGGACAAAAAACCGAAGGAAGGAGGCTGTTCACAGTCACAAACAATCCCAAGGCACTCAAATCAAGTGAAGAAAACACCCGGAGACACCAGTACTGACAAAAAAATCCAAAACATGGCAAACCCTAACACCTACAGGAAATGGCACGACTGTCTAGTTGTAATTAGTGCCAGACAGGGGATGGAACGAGTGATGAACTGGCAACAAGCGCCAATGGGCATGACTGTCAGACTGGAAACCATGCCAATCAAGCCAACCCTAGAAAAGGAAATTTTTAGAAAAACAGAGGTCAGATCTGATCCTCTAGGGCTGAACAGGGGTCTTAGACTTAGCAAGAATAATCAGACAAGGCAAGCTAAGTAAGAAAAGAACAATAATAATACCTAATGGATGAAAGAAAAACTCGCACTGATCCCTAGTGGAGTCACTGATTTGTTGGTGAGGTAAATCCCCTCTGCGGACAGAGGCGATCCCACTAGCCCTAGAGTGGGTGTAGCCACAAACAAGACATGATATGACATCAATTCCTAGTTAACAAATGGACAAAGATTCAATAGATAACTTGCCGTATATCTTGTGCTGTTGTTTTCATCGAAAGAGTGGCTGCCTCTCGCTCCTGGTTTGACAGATCACAATCCGCTCGTTCTCACGCTCGGATACTTGCACATACACAAGAAACAAAGATGATATACAACCTACTATTTTGCATCCGTAACTATCAGTCAGTCAAAGAAGACTAAATCAATTGCATTAATAAACACAACACAATTATGGAACCAATACCATAGTCGAGTATATTAATGAAAGGAAGGAAGAGTACAACCAAGCTTCGACATTGCGGTCTCCTGCAAGAGGGTTCCAGTGGAGGGCGTCTCACAAAATCTCGTCAGGAATTCGGATGGGGCTCTCTCTACGAAATTCTCCTTGGTTCTACCTTCTCAATAGCGATTACTCAGCTATAGTATCTCTTCTCCAAGTTCAACTTCTTGGCTAATTGTTCAACTAGCTTTCATAAAGGGAGAAGGCCTGTTTATATAGAGGGAGAGGGAGAGGTTAGGATCCCTATAATCATGGAAGGGAGACCTATCTTCAAGGAGTGTTCCATGGGAGGAGGAAACCACTACCTAAAGAGGGAGATCTGTGGCTCATCATATTAACCACTTCCTGTGACTCATCCCTGAGGTGGTTAAAGGAAACTTTTGCCTCTAATTTGTTAAAAAACATTCCCAAAAAGGCTGGCGCGGGCACAAAAAAGAGACAGAGTGCTAGCTGACGCAGAATCTAGTGTACATCCTCCACATTGGCGTGAGGGATGAACTGGCTACCTACGTCAAGGCCAAAACATAGGTTTTTGTGGGCTTTTTGAGGAAATGTTCAACAAGAGAAATGATGTCCTTATGCAGAAGGATGCAAAGAAGGTGTTTGCAGAGTATGACACTTCTCACAGGGCACGGGAAAGACCCTCCAATACACGGGGCGAGGGATTACAGGGACGGTGACAAAATGCTGTGTAACAGATAGGAAGGCCCATCACCATATTTTCCTTACATAGAGTTTGAAGAGAGCGATAGTTTAAGTGACCAAATCGCTCATGCCAAAGTTTTCTCACATAATCATTATGAGAAACAAAAACAGAGGGAAGACATGATGACCCAAAGTTTTCAAACTTATACAACCTTATGGAATCATCAACAATTCTAGTAGCTAAAATATGTTTAGGATCTTTGAGGTCCTTGATTACAACATCATGAGGTGAGAATTCTACTTTTTTCCCTTCACCTGAATGAGTTATCTGATAAACAGAGAGAAGGTTGCATGACAAGGTAGGAACACATAGTACATCATTAAATTGACCATTATCGAGATGAATGGTTCCAGATCCTACAACACTAAGAGATCTATCATCACCAACATAAATACGTTTGGTGTTACAATTAGTTAAAGAAGAAAACATGGCTTTATTTTTGGCCATGTGATAAGAAGCTCCAGAATCGACGAGCCACTCATGAGAATGAGAAGAGGAAGATAAATTTAATGCATAACCAGATCTTGATGTTTGAAAACCACAAGTATAAAGTGCCATTCCTGAAGACGAAGGTGAAGAGTGCTCCAAATTGATGTTGTGCTTCTTCATTGCTGCTTCTAAGGCTTCCATCTTCTTAAAAGATTTGGACTCTAAATGGCCATCACGATTGCAAAATTTGCAATGTTTATCTGTCTTCTTTCCTTTGTTTTTATATGCCTTAGCATTTTGGTGAGTTGCTTTTTTAGTTTGTGGCTAAAATTTCTTAGGACCCTTGTTTGGTTTCGGACCATACTTTTTAGGATACTGCTTCTTGGGATTCTTTTGATATTATTGCTGTTGGGCTGCTAAGACTTTCTTAGAAGCATTTCCAGAGGTGATAAGACAAAGGTGTAAGAGTTTTTCTTGTTCTCTTATCAAAGAATCACAAAAAGCATCAAAAGAGGGGTTCTTGTAGGCGGTTCTTGAAGAAATGATGGCTTCTCTAGTGGAATGGAAGGCATAAACAAATACAGAGTATGCAGGGCCAAGCTTAGCAATAATGTAATAAATGAGGCTACGATGTTCCTTTTTGATCTTACAACCTTCTAAAAGAATTCAAATGGTCTTGAATTTGGACAAAAAATCTTCAATGGAGGAGAAATTATTGGGGTCCAAAGTAAGCAAATCATTTTAAAGCTGGTGGGCCCTGATTTGATTTTGAATGCCAAAAATAGTTTTTAGCTTTTCTAGGGCTTCATCAGGGGTGTCAATGTCAAGGATATGAAATCGAAGATCTTGAGCAATGGACATTCCTATCAACCCTCATGCTTGATATTCTTTATTTTCCCATTTAGCAACTTTATCATCATCGGAAGGTTTAATTTCTTGTCATGTGGCTATTCTATAAAGCCCTTTACTTCTAAGTATATCTACCGTGTGAGGTAGCCATTGGAAATAATTGGTGCTGTTAAGAATAATCAGGCATGCACTTTCCATTAAAAAAAAAAAAAAAAACAGAGGAAAGCTAAAACTAACCGCTCCAATGAAAAGATCTCGAAAAATTAGGCCGTTTAAAAAAAACGGTTCGAAAAACAGCTTCCGGATGAAGAAGTGATGTCTTTTGAAAAATCTAAGTTGTAGATACCGAATAGTTACGGGAACGGGATGAAGTGCGGATTTAAAAAAAAAATTCCGCCCCTTTGAACAAAAACTTTCTACAAAAGAAGCTTGAGAAGGAGACTTGAACCCAAGACCTCTATTCTCATAAACTAACCCCTCACCAAGTGAGATAGTAAAAGGATCACACTATTGTTTGAAAGGAGGAACAAGGTTTTTTTTATATTTTTATATTTTATATTTTTATTTTCTCTTCGGTGTGCATGCCTTTTCCTGCACAAAAAAACACAAAAAACAAGAAAAAAAATGAAATGCAAAGCCTTACGACAAAATATTAGATTTTTGATTAGCCTTATCGGCAACTATCAATTTTTTTCACTATTTCTGATTTCTCGAGATCGCACAAAGATGCGGGGAAAGAGCATACGTAGTGAAAAAAATCGCTTCTTCCTGTTTCTGATTTGCCGAGATCGCACACAGCGCACAAAAAAGAGCATACACAGAGAAGAGTGTCTAGATCTAGCAAATAAATAAAACCTAAAAATCGAACATAAAAGGAGGGAAATGAAATAAGCAGAAATATTAACAGATATAACTGCAAAACAGATGCTTTATACCTCCAGATCTAAACTGTCATAACTTGGGCAACTAGAAACCTTTTCACATGAAACGAAAGGCGTTTCTCACTATAATAGATGCTTCGAACACAACCGAATAGTTCTCCAAGCCCAAAAATGTTCAGAAATAGTAGATCTACAAAACGACATTCACGTGCGGTCAAACCGGCTTCAGAGTTTGATCAACAACGGATGCGACCCTTAAAATAGCTCTGATACCATGTAGGAATTTACAGGGTAAGTTACGTAGATCAAGAACCAAAGGTCACCGCTCACAAGTAGATCACAAATAAGTACACCAGTATAATCACGTGGTTAAAACCCTCAAAGAGGGAAACAATCCATGGCTTGAGCCAACGCGACCATTTCAGGAAATTTATTAATATAAAAAGAAAACTTACATATGTTTCTGTCATAAATGGTTATCGGACAAATGACCCTCCATGCTCTTTAAATAGAGATCATTGACCAATTGGGTGTTAAGCCAGGGATCAAGTGTCGTTAATATTGAGGTGATAGATAACCGCTGGATCACTAAAAATCGTGACC
The DNA here is from genome assembly GCA_034641835.2 of Pinus albicaulis. Taxonomy (NCBI): domain Eukaryota; kingdom Viridiplantae; phylum Streptophyta; class Pinopsida; order Pinales; family Pinaceae; genus Pinus; species Pinus albicaulis. Next base: position 367,235 of record JAXQQM020061398.1, read on the forward strand.
GTCGGATTATAAGTTACAAATGTACATGGTAAAGAAACACACTTTACCTAACTTTACACTAAACTAAGTTATTCTTAACTATTTCCTATGTGTCGGAATATCCTAACACTTTATTGGAAGACTACAACTAACAAGATCTTGAGGGCAAGTTTTTATTGGACAAGTCTATTTTCTGATGTTTATAAAACGATCATGAGCTGTCATGAATGTCAAATATTTTAGGGAAAGAGGAAGCTCTTGCCTTTTCCATTAAAACCAATTGAAGTGAAACCGCTATTCCAGCAATGGGGACTTGACTTCATTGGCGAGATTCATCCTCCATCATCAAGTCAAAATAAATGGATACTCACTGCCACAGATTACTTCAATAGATGGATTGAAGCCATCCCCACGAGTCAAGATATTGGCACTGTCATTATTCAATTTTTAGAGAACAATATTCTTTCTCGGTTTGAATGTCCATACAAAATCATTACTGACAATGCAACCGCCTTTAAGTCCAAGAAAATGATTGAATTTTGTGATAAGTATCACATCAAACTTGGTCATTCTACAACATACTATCTTGAAGGAAATGGGCTGGCTGAACATCAAATAAATATTTGGTGAACATAATGAAGAAGATGATGTAAGAAAATAAGAGAAATTGGCACTAAAAGTTCACCAATGCTCTATGTGTGGATAGAGTTAGCACAAAGAGATCAATCAACATGTCACATTTCCAGCTAGTGTATGGTGTTGACACGGTGTTCCCTACTTCTTTAGGTGTACTGATGATGAAAATTCTGCAAGATATTGATATTGAACCAAATGATCTCCAATGAAGAATTAGCCAAATGATCCATCTACAATAGTAAAGAGATGAAGTCTTCAACCACACTTCAAAGCTTCATGAGAAAATAAAAAAGATTTATGATAAGAAGACCAAAGCTGATGATTTTAAGCTTGGAGATGTTGTTCTTCGTTGGGATGCCCAGAATGAAGACAAAGGTAAGCACATAAAGTTTGATAATCTATGGAAAAGTCTTTACAAGATCACTGCATTTAGAGGTAATAAAGCATTTTTATTAGATGACCTTTAAGGGCAAGAAGTGCTGAGAGGACCAATCAATGATAGGTTCCTCAAACATTACCTTGATCATTGAAGATGAAGTCCACTTTCATTGTACATATCATTTTAATTTGATGTCCAAGCAATAAGGAAGTTGTTGCAGAAGTTTGAAGCCGAGGAGAGGTCCATGATACTTCTACATTCAGCTCATGTTTTTTTTCAAAAAGTTCAAAAAAGTTTCAATAAGTTGTCAAGTCAGAGTCAAGTGAGTTTTTCTAGTCAAAGTCATTTCCAGATTGAGTTCATCATTTCAAGTTTGTCAAAGTTTTTTCAATCTCCAGTTTTGACTCCATTGCCCAATGGTAAGGCTACCTGATCTACGGTGTTCTTGACACCTCCTGAAGAAGCTGCCATCCCCAGCTGGAGCCAATGTTAGTGTCAATATATTAGTGATAAAAAGTAAATTTTCAGTTTCTATGCTTTCAGAGCCATTTTTTACGTTTCTGGGCCTTTTGTTACATTTCTGTAGCCTCCTGCTACATTTATGAGGCTATTGTTACGCTTCTGTAGCCTCATTGCTATGCTTCTGGGCTATTGTTACGCTTTTGTTGAACAATTTTTACGCTTTCAGAGTAGTTGTTATGATTATGTTTATTGGTGTTACGCTTTTGGAAGGAGAGCAGAACTTAGGTCTTTTCGCTCCCAAGTCATCCAAACAAGCTCAAGGCTTGTGGGAATCATTCCTTGGACCTCTTATAACAGTAAGTCATCACTACCCTTGGTGAAGTTATCAAGTTTATGATTCATTTTCATGCTCACTCCATATTTTAGTATATCATCACTTCTTTACGTCATTGGTATTTTCTAGTAAGATAAACCCTAACCGTACTATCTAACACTATCCTACACCTATCATATACCTCATACTCCCATCTCCCACTATCCATATCCTCCCTAATAGCCATTTTCATGAAACCTAAATTCTAGCTAATTTTCAGAGTGATAAATAGAAAATTTTCTGTGTTTCCTTGTTTTAACCACCTTTCTCATATCCATTTAACTTTATTTCACTCACAACATGGAGCTAACATGCAACCCTATCTACTGATTTTTTTGTATAATTTTCCCTAGCTCCATAACCCTTCATCTCACCCTCTAAACCTACCCCATCCCTACACTCTGTTTTTCCCAAATTTCTCTACACATACCCATCACATCAACGCACAAGGGTTTCATCCTTTCAATTATAGACAAGATGGAGAGTGAGAAGAAGAAATTCAAGGGAGGGCGCCACCTCAGGTTAGAACCCTTGACCATGCATGAAATCAATGCTTCGCCCTTTGCCAAAAGATGTTTTGAGAGGATTGGATGTTTGAGCTTCTGTGAGAAGCTCGTGGAGGAAGGATATCATCTTCAACTGACAAGCTTATTTTCCACAAATTTCAGCATGGGAAAGGCCATCATTGTAGGTGTAGAGTTTAAGCTATCAACACACATAATTTATTCAGCAACATGTATTCCTTGTAATGGAGAGAAGTGGTTCAAGGGCATGGACTTAGAAATTGAATATTACAAACAATTTCTCAAACCTCATGCTAGAGAGGAACTAGATTACCTATTTCCTTTCAGACACCTCAGTAACAAATATGCTCCTTTGATGATGTTAATAATGAAGTATTTCACATGTGAAGGAAGATTTTCTAGGTTGTATATGTACCATATCAGGGTGTTGATGCATTTCACCTCTATCAAAACAATTGATTTGCCACATTACTTGCACAAGAGTTTGATTAAGATGACTGAGAAGGTTCAAAGCAGAAAACAAGATCATCATCTTAGTCTTTTTCATCATGGTCTGGTCAAGCTCATTATATTGCATCACCTTTCATCCATCAACATGACTTGGGAAACCTTCATGGAAAAAGTAGTAGCAACGCCTACCACTAGCTCTCGTATCTTGCATAACACATCATCAACACAACCAATCGAGGTTGGCTCTTCTAGCGTGCCAACGCAGTTTTCAGAGGCTCCTAGGGTTGTTGAGTTTACTCATACCTATGAGAATGGAAAGAGACATGTATTTGTGCCCAAATCTATCAAAAGTGTTCTTACACTTGGCACCATTGTTTAACAAAGGGAAATGGAGGAGGAACCTCTTATGCATCAAGATGAAACACCTTTGCACCGACATAGTGAATCAACACCATTGGAGGTTGAGCTAGCAGAGCAGGTTGATATCAAATTAGCTAAGGAAATAATTAGAGAGAAGGATGAGGAAATAGCAGAGTTGAGGAGGATTTTCTCCATTGCTAATTCTCAAATTACTTTCCTACAACACGAGAATTTTCAATTGAAGTTAAAGCAATTGTTACAAAGAAAACCCAAGCCAAACCTAGAGGCAGATAAAAGTAAATGTAAGCAGGTCATAGATGTTGATCAAATGTAGTACATGGATATTGAAACAAAACTAAGAAGGCCAAAGACAAGAGGCCTCAAAAGGGCGCTAGAGCTAGAAATAAAATCAACTCATCCACCTGAAAAGTTGACCTTTGCTGAGCTAATAGCCATGGAGATCAACAAAGAAAGAGAAATTTGGTTGGAAAGGGTAAATGACTATTTGGAGAAGCTCTTGAAAAGATCTAAGAGGGACAATAAACTCCAAAGACACATGGCGAATCACTATCGCACCAGGATCACAATTTCTCAAATAAGGCTAAAATAACTGAAGAAAAGGCTAAAAGAAACTCAAATGAAGCTTAAAGAGAAGGATAGCTTAGATTTGTTGGCTGAGGTTTCCTTGGATGTTTAGCCCATCACTCATAGGTGCTACATAACCAATTTGGAGAAGTTTTGAAGAATTTTGGTATTTTTTGTGATTTTTGCACAATTATGGAAATTCCTCCTCATAAAAGCATATAAAACTTTTGCTACGCTTATTTTAGGGGCATTCAAATGATGATTTATTTACATGGTTGGATGCATTATGATGAGTACATCACAAATCAGGAACCCTCTTTGCATGACATGCTTTCATTTTGAGAAAAGACCAAAAAACCATTCATTTTATATGCTTCTGCCACATTTTTGGAGGCCTTTCTATGCTTTTGGAGTAACCTTGGGAGAATGGATTTTTGGAGCCCTTCCCATGGGGCATTTTGAAAAATTCAAGATGTTATGGAAACTAGACACACAGGGCTAGTTGACCATTATTTCAAAATTTAATTTGGACTCTTAAAAGTGCCTCAAAAGTGATTGCAAACTTTTTCTACACTTCTGTAAAATTCTGCTATGCTTCTGTCAGAAATGTTACATATCAACATTGGATTCTTGAGGACACTTGTGAAGGTCAGAAAATGTCACAAATTCGGGGTTTTTTTGTCCTATGAGTTATCATTAGAGTAATTGAGTTGGTTTGTGCCTCCTATCATGAGGGAATATGTAATTTAATGTAAGGGACAAACACTTGTAGTTCATAGCTGAATTTTAGGGAATGGATTCTAACCTCACTAGAATCTAGGAAATGTCTCATATTGTGTATTTATGATGCATTTTGGATGAGATTTCGACCTGATTAGGTGTCACGACTCATATTTTCTATAATTAGACTCTTTTTAGTCTTTTTTTGGGTTGGATAGTCTTATTTTGGAGTGGAGCTATTGTAACCAACATTTTGGAATGAAATCAGAGACAAATTTGTAGAACTTGTGTTGAGAATCTTGTGGTATGCATTGGAGATTTTGTTCTTCTTATGTATGTTTATATATTCATGCTAAATGATATATATTATTCTTCTAGATACATATTTCCATGTGTTTATCTTGTAATTTTATAAGAAGAAATCATGTTTGTTCATGCTCTGTTTTAGACAAGGTTTACATGTTATATCTATTTACTTCTAAATGAATGAATTCACCTTAGTGCTCATTCAGACTCTCTATCACTTCATCCTATACTTAATGACCAATTAAACATGCTTTCAAAATACCTATCTAGCCTCACACATTCTCTGCAATTTGACCTTGAAATTCAGAGCTAAAAACCCTAGACCTAGCGTTCTCACTGACCTTTCTATCCAACACTTAAAACATCAAATAAAATCCTATTTACTGAGCTTACATACCTAGCCTAAGATCAATATATATTAAGTCAATCCATTGACTACAAAGTGACAACAAGAGAGCCCTCTTTGGTCCTAGTAGGGCTAGCTACCTGACCTAAAGCCTGGTGTGTTACCTTTCTTGAATCCCATTTCCAGCATTGGGAAGTTGGGGAGAGTGATAACAGAATGCACCTGGGCTTGCCTCAAAGGCAAGTGTAGCAAAGCCCAAGTGATAAAATGACAAGTCCAGATGACAGTATCAACTGTCCCAATGATGCTCTGCACTACCCTAGTGAAACTGCACTGTCTCTTGCAAATATGCTACTGAAAACCCCACCTCTGGTGCTCAGAAAATTCTAACAAATTAATCCCAAGCGCCTCAAGAAAAACCCACCAAAACCCAGAAAGGGTTTGGCCTGGTTTTGACCCACGAAATTTGGCCCCCAAATCACCACATCCTCCTCTGGCTGTTGGAAAGTACGATATCCCTGTACACTAGAGAAAATCCACCCAAATCACTCCAAAAAGGTTGCAAATCACTCCCCAAAGGTTTCCTTTATCTCTCCCGGCAAGTTCCATCCAGGGAAGATTTTAAGGATGGAAAATTATCTTGAATTTTAAAAACATTGGCGAATCTTACTAGTCCCTAATGTCAAAACTATAAAAAAGTTTGTTATCTTTGTAAAATTATTCAAATTTTTAATGATTTCATATATATTCTCTATATAATATTCGCGATTCTTAAGGTAAAATGATTTTATATTGTAAAATTTGGGCGAATCATTTTTAGAAAAAATGGAAATTAGCGATTTTTTTTTTCTTAAAAATCATGGAAAATTAGCCCACCTGCGAATATTAGCCCCTAAAATTTTCCATGGTTCCAGCCTCACCAAGAAATCCTCCAACTCCCACATGTGCCCAGTGAGAGGCTTCTACGTTGGCCCAGGTGCTGCAATTTCCTTCCATATTGTAGATGTCACCTCCTGATCCAAAACTCCACCTAAAGTGTGCTATACCCCTAAGCTTCCTTCACCAAAATTCTTCTGGCAATTTCTCTCTTGTAGATCCCTTAAATGACCCACACGTGAACCCCTCCTACGTCCTCCTGGAACACGTTAGAGCTGAGCAGAGTCTGAGTGTAAGTGATGAAATATCTTTATGATGTCCTCTAGAATGGTATGACAAATCCTCTCTACGGTGGCACTCAAATCCCTTGAAGAAAGAGTGAGTTCTCCACTCGAAAAACTAATACTAAACATCAAGTGACCCGACTAAACAACTCGAGCAACCAAAGTGAGTTCGATAGGAAAAAAGATACAAATGAGGTCAAGCTCTTCCCTTTTATAATTTCATGGGCCTTCCTTCCCACGTGGCCCCCTCCATTTAGCAATTCGACTTCCCTCCTAAGCTTTTCGAACTTTTTTCTTGGCTAAGTGAATTTTTCCTCATGTGGGTGCCCCCCATATTCCACTAACAAAATGATACGACCTGATTTTTCCTTCGTAAGCCTTTCACCAAAAGTGAGTGTGTCCCATAACTTCAAAAAATGTCCCAAAATTGTGGAAATTAAACCTATAACATAATAATTTAGGAAGAGACATTACATTCCTCCCCTCCAAAATGTTGCTTGTCCCCAAGCAACTTCAATGCTAGCTGCTCAAGTATGTGCTCACCCTCCCAAGTGGCATCCTCATCCGATAGGCTCTTCCAATGCACCAAATATTCTTTGATCGTCCTACTCGCCAGCTTCCTTTCTCGAGTATCTAGAATGGCTTCTGACTCCAAAACTAGATGCCCTTCATCATCAAGCGTAGGCAACTGTACAACTGCCGTCACCTGCTAGCCCAACAAACTTTTGAGGCACTAGACATTGAAGATGTTGTGGATCTTGCTCCTTGGTGGACGCTCCAGATCATAGGACACCTCTCCAACCCTCCTAACCACTCTGTACGACCCATAGAAACATGGTTGCAACTTCTTGGCCCCCTTATGCTTTAGTGTCGGTTGTCGGTATGGATATAATCGGAGGAAAACTAGGCCCCCCTCCTCAAAATGCCTCTCAACCCGGTGCCTATCAGCATACATGTTTTTTTGATTTTGAGCTGTCAATAAGTTGTCCTTAGGAGCCTTGAGGATGTCTTGGCTCTCTAGGATCCGATATTTGGCCTTTGAGGCTCGAATGTCTCCAAAAACAATGCCAAAAAAAGACAAAACATCATAACCATACAAAGCATGAAAGAGTGACATACTGATGGAAATGTAATGAATGGTGTTGTAGCAATAATTTCCTAGGTGCAACCTTCGAATCCATGCCCTCTACTGCTCGGTTACATAGTTCCTGAGATAGCCCTCTAGCCATTTGTTAACCCTCTCTGTTTGACCGTTCGTATGTGGGTGGTAACTCGTGCTCGGGGTGAGCTTAGTGCCCACTAACCTGAAGAGATATTGCCAAAATATTGTCATGAACCGACTGTCTCTATCGCTAACTATGGCCTTGTTGTCACACAAAATGTCTAGGCACCGCGACAACGACTCAGATCGGGGGCTGTCACCCTGATTCCCAATCTCTCTATTTAAGCTGTCTCCTTGCAGACTAAGGGGGGTAGACCCTAACGAAATGAAGAAGGATAACTGATTGGAAACCAACCAATTAAGGAGACACAATCAAATGACCAAGTACTTGTTAAGATTAACGAGATTTTAAAGATCCAATTAGATTTGATGTTTAAAACCAGTGCCTTATCGAGTCAAAATATCTCGTTAGGAAATTAAGATCAAGTAATTGATAGGTAACTGCTGCTAAAAAAAGACAAATATCTCGCTATGAAAATGTCAATCCACCACAATAATATTCAATTTCTCAATTAATCAAACTGGAAGACAAGCTCTTTTCAATAATACGATTCAACATTCGATAAAACACCTTCGTAATCATGCATCAACAATGTTCGATAAAGACATGAAATTTATCATCACTTGAAATATTCTCAAAGTTGACTAAAGAAATCAATCACCAATTCCAAGAAATTTAAAACCACACTTATAGATAGTTCAACGATCATCAACCAGAGCTAAGCATGAAAACACTTCAAACCAACCATTTAAATTTTGAAACAAAATATTATCATGAGAAAACCATTGAATTTAAATGCTAGGCATTTCCAATAATTCTGAATTTAAATTATATTCTAAGTAATTCCAATTCAGAAACCTATAGTCAAACTTTAGATAAAAATAAATTTAAAGCTCACCTTTGACTATGTAAAAAATTTTGTTTTTTTTGAGAATTTTCCAAAGTTAAAAATTTTCATTTAAATTTTTTGGCTTTTTTAATTTTTAGATTTTTTTTTTCTTGTCTAACGTTAATGGAACTAATAAATAAATCTAAAACTATGAAAAGTTCAAAAAAAAAAAAGTTTTGTTTTGTTTTGTTTTTTTAAATTTCAAAGTTTTTTCATTTAAGAGTCTAAAAATTAAACTTAAAAAAAAATCAAATCCTAAAATTAAAATAAACGTGACTTGACTAAACTAACCTCAGAAAATAAAAAATGTAAAGTCTAAAGTTAAAAAATTAAAATGTGTTAGCCTAAATTAAATTAACAAATAAAAAGTCACAATAATAAAAAGGAAACTAAAGAATAACGCTTGTTTGCTTTACGTGTTAATGTTTTTTATTTTTATTTTTTAAAGTTTTTAAAACCTAAAGATTAAAACTTAAGGAAAACTAAACTAGATCAAAGCCAAAAATAAATAAATTGAATGTTAATGTTAACTAATCTCAGAAAAATCGCAAGTCTAAACAAAGAAAAACAAAAAACAAAAGAAAAGGTGGAATACGTTAGTGTTGGGTAGGTCTATGGCAAGGGAGATGATGTGCTCGAGGGTTAAGGTTGCGGAAAGAGTAGGCGTATGGAACAATGATGGAAAGGTTGCGGGGATATGGCATCGATGGGTATCAAGGATAGACGCAGAGAGGGATGCGAGGAGTAGGTCGGGCAGTGTGCTAGAGCGTAAGGGTAAATGCAGATGGAGTTGTGGCAGAGACAACGTTTCCAAAAAAGAGAAAAAAAAGGGGGCTGTGTACAGACAAGTGACCGCAGGGAGATGATGGCCATGTACAGGAAATTGGACTGTTTGAAAAAATGAGGAATGCTGTTGAAGGAGAAATCAGTGGTTTCAAACACTGCAGCGTGAAGAAAGAGTCGAGCAACCAGCATACAAAAACAGAAATTTTCAGGCACACTGGTGCATAAGATTTCAAACTTTTTCTTTCTCCCAGCAGGATTAAAATCAATTTAAAATAAATGCACCTACAATAATTTGATTATTTAAAATGAGATATTGTCCAGATCTGCAATCCAGAACGATCTTGAGGCCAGATCTTACCCTCCAAGGCCTAGATTTGGCTTAGATATAAAAAATTTCCTGAGAATCTCCCTGTAAAACTTGCACAAGATCAGAAAAACAAGGAATCGAAACCCAAAAATATGCATAGAAAATAAACCCTTAAGCCTTGGTGAGTATTTGCAAAATTTACAATGCTATTATACAAATCCAAAGTCCCTCATGGCCATATTTAAAACCATTTTGCACAAATAAAATAAAAGCAAAATTAAGAGAGGCATAAGCCCAAGAAAACCCTGCAAAAAATAAAATTTTGTAAGATAACTTTAGAAATTAGGAAACAATGAGATTTTTCAGATTTTCTGAAATCTGAGAGTTGGATGATCTAACTAAAGACTTCCCCAAATGCTCAAATCTTAAATAATGATCTCTCCACACTTAGATCTGAATTTTAGATTGATAGAGATTTAAAAAATAACCATGATACTTTCAGAAAAATAGATAACTCATATTTCCGTCAATTGAAAATGCAATTTTAGAAACCCAGAAAACTGCACAAGGTACCTGTATGCAGATCAATACATAAAGGCCATCAACCATCAAATGGAAATAAAAGTAGCAGAGTTTAGAGACAATATCACCACATAAATCTGGAAAAGGAACACCAAAGTCTTTAACTCTAAAGTCTTTATGCTTTATTCACCAAAAATATTACAAGAGCTTCTGAGAACAAGTGCAAGATTCAAAGTTTGAGTGAAAATGACATACAAAGATCTCTAATTTATAAGATAAAATCTCCAAAGACTAGTTTGGTTGATCCTTGTTAAAATAATCTCGGCTGTCGAAAAATATTTAATTATCTTTTAATCTGGACCGTCGAAATTATAATTTTGGGGAAATTCGAATTTATCATTTAATTCATTTTTAATTAACTCAAAAATAATATTTTTGAGTTAATTACCTCAAAATTTTGACTTTGACTTAACCACCAATGCCCAAGGGTCCAAAATTTCTTGAAATTCTCAATATCTCTTGGCCTTGGACCTTTAAAAATTTATTTTTTAAGGACTCACGAATTTTGACTTTGAAGAATTTTAACTCACTTAGGACTTAAAATTAACTAAATTTCTAGCTTAAGATTTTTAATTTAATTTGGCCAGAAAATTTAATTAATTGACTGAGAGGGGATTTAATTATTTTTCCAACCCTCTTTACATAAGATAAATACATTTAGACACATAAAGGAGGAATACCCATTCGTGATAGACCCTCAAATAGCTACCCAATTCTGCGACTAAAAACATGATCTAGTAGATGAAGTAGCTTGTAATAAAATAATCTATCCAATTAGCTAGGATTATTCCCAAACTACTTTTACAAAGACTCGATAGAAAACGCTAGGACTCACTTAGCATCTTGATGAAAAAATCCACCCTAGCTTTGGGGTGAGGCTGGAGGGGAAAACTCTACTGATCACTTGTGTCGAGAAACACAAATGAATCAATGAGACAGAAAACCTCCTAGGACAATAATCATCACCAAAATACTAGGCTTACCTAGGTTGTTACATACATGGCGGTCTTACTTAGATCATTTACATCATAAACATGAATAATGGATTTACATCATTTATAAAATTGTCGTCTGACGATGGAATTTGAATAGCGTGAACACCTCGAACATGATGAATCCCATTTGAATAAATGGGGGTGTACTGCTATGGGGTCGTTGACACAGAGTGGTCAACATTTGGCTTTACTTGGGGACACGTTGCTTCATTGAAGGAATGTGAGAATCCAAAATCTGCATCCAAGCAACACACAAAATTACATAAGTAACGTCCATCCAAATATCATCATATAACATTAAGCACATGAAAAATAGAAGCTCTTCTATCATTTATTATTCTACTTAACATTAAAAGTAAATCTAATCTAACTACAAAATTAAATGCTGAAAGGACAAGGAGTAGAATTAGAAATACAATACAAAGGATTCCCAATGGCATCAGATGTCATCTTTGAAGAACAACTTGAGCACTCGGTCATTCGCAGGTAAGTGAAGTGGTTCGCCTTCCAACGTGCTCAAGTGGAATGAGTTTGGTCTAGCAATGCCTCAGATAATGTAAGACCCCATCCACAAACTATCAAATTTCTTATGTTTTCTGGGCTTTTTCATTCTTTCAATCCCAAAGTAATACCATGTCTCCAACCTGCAAAGATCTAGATCGAGATGATTTATCAAAGCTTTTCTTAATGTTAGATTGATTTTTACACATATTATCTAAAGCTTTCCTACAAGTTTCATCCAACTCCACAATCTGATCAATTCTATTTTGAACAACATCTTTGTCTGTGGAAAAATGTTGAAGGAGTTGGTAAGCTGATAATTTAAGGTGCACAGGAAAAGTTACATCCAAGCCATAAACTAATTCAAAATGAATTTTACCAGTAGCTTTCTTTTTAGTAATTCTATCTGCCCACAAAGCATACTTGATTTTGCTGTCCCGAGATTGCTTATTATCTCATACTATCTTCTTGATAATGGTTATAAGATTTTTATTACTTGACTCAACTAGGCCATTACCCTTAGGATAGTAGTTAGATAAATGAGATAATGTAATGCCATACTTAAAACAAAAAAATGAAAATTCAAATGAACTAAAGGCCTTGGCATTGTCGATAGTGATCTTGGCAGTGACACCAAATATAGTAATGATTTGATTTTCAATAAAGTCCATAATGACCTTTTCATTGGTATTCTTAGCAGGAACGGCTTCAACCCATTTTGCAAAATAATTAGTCGCAGTTAAGATCCAGGAGTAGCCATTGCTAGAATTTTCATGGAATTTCCCGATGAAATCTAGACCCCAATGTTGAAAAGGTTCCTCAACAACCACATGTTGTAGGGGTAGGGCAATTAGCTTCCGTTTCCCAGTGAATAGTTGATAGGCTTGACAACTTCTGATAAGTTTATGCACATCTAAAAAAATCGAAGGCCAATAATAACCAGCTCTCGGAATTTTGTGGGCAGCAGTTCTAGCAGCATAATGACCACCACAAAATCTTGAATGAAACTTAGGAATCAATTTCTTGGACTCAACCTCATCAACACACCTAAGTATTATCCCCTCAGGATTTCTCCATCCAAGGCCATCCTTCATGAGCAATACTTAGTGGCTTTTAATCTAAGAGTCCTTCTTCTACGAGAAACTAAATGGTTAGGACATGTAAGATTTAACAAATAATAAATAATTTCCTTATACTATTCATGCTCTCCTAACCTTTGCAACTCAGGTGAAGATGCATCATGGAGACAAATCAAACCAAGCGCTTTCTCATTACCCTCGGTCATCATTTCAGCCAAGCCTTGACCCTTGACTAACTTGGTGGACCTAATCTCTAAATCATGCTCTTGAATTTTAGTAACCCATCTAGCACGAGTCCCTAAGCAATCCGTTTGAGTTAAGATATCTTTAATCACGGAATACGGTACAAAAGCAATGATTTTAGAATAACCCACATAAGTCCTAAAATTCATAAGAGACTTAACCAAGGCATAGGCTTGGTTTTCCATAGTAGTATAATTTAATTCAGAATTTTGAAGCGCTCTACTCATGAAAGAAATAGGCTATTCGTGACATTCCTTATTCTTTTGTAATAAGACACCAGCAATGGTATCTTCAGAAGCGAAAGAGAAAATCATGAAATCCTTTGAATAATCAAGACTTGCCAAAACAGGAGCCTTGGAAATAGCACCCTTAATTCCTTGTAAATCCCTTTTTCCATCTTCTTTCCATGACAAATTTACATCTTTTTTCAGAAGACTTTGAATACGCTTAGCTATTTCTGCATAATTTGGAATAAATATTCTAAGAAAATTAGTTTTTCGTTGAAAAGACTGAAGGGATTTAAGATTAAGAGGGAGGAATATTTTGGATTGCCTCAGCTCTTTCGGGATCAATCTTGATCCCATCTTTGGAGATGATGTGATCAAGTAATTTCCCTCCAGTTACTCCAAAAACAGACTTAGCCGCATTTAAGGAAATCCCAAATTCTCTACACCTATCAAAGACCTGCTTAAGATGACCTATGTGACTAATACCATCTTTAGAAAAAACAGTAAGATCATCTTGATAGGTTTCAATAATTTTTCCAATTAAACCTTTAAAAGCATAATCCATATCCCTTTGAAAAGTAGCCCCAATATTAGTCAACCCAAAAGGCATTCTAATGTATTTGAAAGTACCCCATGGTGCGGTGAATGTAGTTTAGTGAATTTTTTTTTTAACCCAAACTTGATTGTATCTAGAAAAACCATCTAGCAATGACATCATTCCTGAACCTGTTACTCTTTGCAACATAGTATCCATGTTGGGCAAAGGGTAATTATCCTTTTTACATGCTAGATTAAGGTTTCTAAAATTGACACAAAGTCTAATGGTACCATTCTTCTTCCTAACAATCACCAGGTTGGAACACCATGTTGAATATCTAGTTTGAGCAATGATTCTAGTTGCAAGCATTTTTGAAAGCTCTTTCTGAACCAAAGGGGCTAAATTAGGATTTATTTTCCTAAGCTTTTGACGAAAAGGTTTAGCATTCTCATCTTTCAAAGGGATTATGTGTTGCATGACATCTTCCCTATATCCTTTCAAATCATCATATGAAAATGCTAAAACATCCCTATATTCATGAAGTAAATTGGTCAACTTTTTCCTTTCTTCTTCATTAGTACCTTTACCAATTTTGACAATCTTAGGGTCCTCAGAGGTACCAATATTTACTTCAATGAATTCACCTAGATCCATTTTATTTTCCTCTTTCATCTTTGTGGCATCATGCTGATCAAAGTGCTGCTCTAAAGCAACAATATTCCCAGGAGTAGGATTTATAATATCATCATGATCATCAGATCCATCCTCCCTAGAACTTATCCGAAAATGTTCAAACTCATCCAAATTATTAAGAAAATGAATGACCTGCTTTTCATCATTAAAAACTTATGAATTCTCTGAATTATCCGGGACTGAAGGCCTGAAAATAATTTCCATTTTTATCTTATCTTTAATTAATTCATCAGATAATTTTAAGGTAGAAGTGGCCACAACAAGCTCATCCCCCAAGCTATTCTTTTCTCTTGGGATAGCTTCAAGGTTAATGGCATCAAAGTATTCCATAACATCCCATACAACATTTCGATAATTCCTTAACCTTTGATTTTTACATGTAAATTTATTCTTAACTTGCATGACAACCAAATCAGAGTCTCCCTTGATACTAAGCAACTTAATTCTTAAAGATTTTTCCAACTCAAAACCCAAAAACAAGGCTTCATATTCAGCTACATTGTTGGTTGCATCGAACTCAAGTCTATAGGAAAACTTAAAAATATGACCAAGGGGAGACTTCAATACAATTCTAGCACCCTTACCATACCTAGATGCTGCACCATCAAAATGCATGTACCAAACTTGATCCCTTAGGTACTCAAACTTCTCATCAACCTTCTCATCTAAAGGAACTATGAAATTAGACATAATAGCATAATTCCCCATGTCAGGTTTTTCCTTAATTATTTCATTATGAGGTCTCTTAGGATCTTCCACATGGAATCTTCTTTGAGGCTCTCTATTTAGCTTCACAAACCCTTCACCTCTAGGGGAAGGAATCATATCATAAGACCAGTTCATCTGAACACTTCCTCCTAGATCAGAGGCTCACTTTCTAGATAACACCATACCCCAAGCATCCAGAACATCAACTACAACTATGTCCATAACAATCATTATGTCGGTGTAAACCGATAAATGAACTTTGAAAATCATTGATTAACCCATGAACTTCAATTTTCTTAGAATCCATGGCACATATGTTGTAGTATGGTCTATAAACTCTTAAATTATGTTGTTCCATGACCCTCTTGGTCATGACACAAGCTGAAGCACCAGAATCTAGCATACAATTATTCAATTTATAACCATTAACCATCAAAGTAACAAAAAATGGTTGATGTTCCTTGTTATCTGACTCCATTTTTTGCATATATATAGGGGCACCTTGATAAGAAACTTCAGGAGTATTATCTTGAGTAACATTAACATGCGAAGCTCCTAGAACATCTAAAAACTTAGCCCTCTGTGTGGGAAGCTTTAACATCTCAGTGATAGGCACCAAGATATTAACATTACTCAACCATGCACCCAAATCAATATTCAAACCAAGACTAGGATTAAAAATTTGAGGGGGAGTTTGATCATTACCTTTCTCTTTATCTCTTCTTGGATAAGTTAATCCTTTGCCCTTAGAAATTTCCAAAACTTGATCAGGAGAAGGATTTTCACTGAATAACTCAATCATCAAATCCTTCTCATGATCAAAATTATTGATACTATGTGAAGACGTAAAAGGCATAACATCTTGACTATTTCCCTTCACTTCCATCCAATCTTCCATAGAAAAATAAAAATCCTTACCAACAACATTTATCTGATTATTTGCCCCAAACATTCCACTATTCATGATTATTTTAATAGTGGGATAAGTAACCTCCTCATGAAGAGCATCTTAAGATCTACAATAAGGTGGAGCTTCATCAACCATATTAGTAGATTCAAGTGGATTAGGAGGTCTCTGCTCACTAGGATGGCCTTTTTATTGCCAAGTATTATTACCTCGATTATTATTATTATGATTCCTAGGTTGGGAATTTTGCGCTTGAGCCCTTTCGATTTGGACCAACCTAGACTGCAAAGTGCTTGTTTCCATAGCATGGTCATAGATTAATTTCGCTTGGTTAAGCTCCATGCTTTCAATCTTTTGCATTAAATTTTTCATAGGGTTGTAATCATATTCTAGAGGCTCTTTACCTTTAGTCCCTTTCAATTTAGTCGAAGCCTTATCAAAACCAGGAATTTCAGACTTCCCTGATGCCCTTTTATCATTTTAAATTTCTTCAACTAAATATTGGCAAGCCTTATAATCAACAGCTTTAGCACGTCTTAGCTCATATGAAGTATCAAAATTAAAGGCGTCAATGAAAAAATTCAGAAGAGATCCATCAGGAGGCTTATGAGTTTGAGATATTTCCGTAAGGATACCATTAAATCTCCTGTTAAATTCTTCAATCGTTTCATTTTCTTTCTTTTTTATGGTACTGGTATCTTTTACCAAATGCCTATCTTCCCTTTAATCACCAAACTTATCCTTAAAGGCAACTATAATTGATTGAAAGGTAGTGAATGAATTATTAGGTTTTTCAGTAAACCATTCCATAGCATCTTGCTCAAAAGTAAGAATAAAAAGCTTCATCTTTACATCATCAAAATTGTGATTTAAAACCACAAATTTATTCCACCAAATAGCGAAAGAAAACAAATGATCTTTGACACTAACTGCATTATTTCCCTGAAAACTCGGTAACCTTTCCATGCCATGTTCAGGGTAATAATTGGGATAACCTCGAATGTTAGTAAAGTTACATGGGGTAAAGATATCCATGATATCTTGCTGAACATGATCACAAAACAAAGAATGGATATTAGAGAGAGCTTCTTAGCCAAGATTAACAAGAAATGTATGAGAAGAGAGCTTGTGTAATCGGACTCTCAGAACCCTTTCAGGATCTGGGGTGGGATTAACCAAGCTACTTGGATGTCTTCTAGTACTAATTCCTGTGGAAAATGAAGCCAATGGAGTTTCCACTAGGACATGAAGCTAACTCAAATACCTAAGATGAAAGATGAATAAAGAGATGAATATCGTAAAGCCAAAGTCCAATAAATTGGTCCCGGAAACGAAACCAAAAAATGTTGTCACACGGAATGTCTAGGCATCGCGACAATGGCTCAGATCGGGGACTATCACCCTGATCCCCAATCTCTTTATTTAAGCTGTCTCCTTGCAGACTAAGGGGGGTATACCCTAATGAAATGAAGAAGGAGAACTGATTAGAAACCAACCAATTCAGGAGACACAGTCAAATGACCAAGTACTTGTTAATATTAACGAGATTTTATAGATCCAATTAGATTTGAAGTTTAAAACCAGTGCCTTGCGGAGTCAAAATATCCCATTACGAAATTAAGATCAAGTAATTGATATGTAACTGCCACTAAAAAAAGACAAATATCTCGCTATGAAAATGTCAATCCACCACAATAATATTCAATTTCTCAATTAATCAAACTAGAAGATAAGCTCTTTTCAATAATACGATTCAACATTCGATAAAACACCTTCGTAATTATGCATCAACAATGTTCGATAAAGACATGCAATTTATCATCACTTGCAATATTCTCAAAGTTGACTAAAGCAATTAATCACCAATTCCAAGCAATTTAAAACCACACTTATAGATAGTTCAACGATCATCAACCAGAGCTAAGCATGAAAACACTTCGAACCAACCATTTAAATTTCGAAACAAAAATATTATCATGAGAGAACCATCGAATTTAAATGCTAGACATTTCCAATAATTCTGAATTTAAATTATATTCTAAGTAATTCCAATTCAGAAATCTATAGTCCAACTTGAGATAAAAATAAATTTAAATCTCACCTTTGACTATGTAAAAATTTTTAATTTTTTTGAGAATTTTCTAAAGTTAAAAAATTTCATTTAAAATTTTTGGCTTTTTTAATTTTAAATATATATTTTTTAAAATTTTCTTGTCTAAAGTTAATGGAACTAATAAATAAATCTAAAACTATGAAAAGTTCAAAAAAAAAGATTTTATTTATTTTATTTTTATTTTTATTATTTTTTTTAATTTTTATTTTCAAAGTTTTTTGATTTAAGAGTCTAAAAATTAAACTTAAAAAAATAAAAAAATCCTAAAATTAAAATAAATGTGACTTGACTAAACTAACCTTAAAAAATCAAAGATGTAAAGTCTAAAGTTAAAAAATTAAAATGTGTTAGCCTAAATGAATTTAAAAAAGAAAAATTAAAAAAAAAGGAAACTAAAGAATAACTGTTACACCATTTTTTGGTCATCTAACCTATTATCATTAGATGGACCCAAGTACACCATGTAAGACCAATTTTACCCTAAGTAAAATTGCTTTCACTATGTAAAATAACTTAATAAACCACATTTATTGGGTTGTTTATGGTCTAAACAGGAAACCCCAAAAGGAAATATTAAACAAACCTATTTTGTTTAATTTTCCTCATGGAATAATTAATTAAACCATAATTTAATTATTATTCCCAGTCATGTTTGACCCAAAAACAAAGAAATTAATTAGATAAACCTTTATTTATCTTATTATTTTCTAGGAATAATTATTTAAATCTTATTTAGATAATATTCTTTGTTAAATATGACCAAATCACCCACAAATAATTAAATAAATCATTATTTATTTAATTATCTTTCAACCACTTCCTTAAATAATTAAATAAATCATTATTTATTTGATTATCTTCTAACCGCTTCCTTAAAAAGATAAATAAATCATTTATTTATTTATTATTGACAAATTAAGGGATTTGACCCAAGTCAAATACCTTTTCCCTCCAACAAATATAATAAAATATTCCATAAAAAGTGGATCTAGATCTGGTTAACCCATACACCAAGATCTAGAATGACCCAATATTTTGTTATAAATAGGAGGGTTTTTCCTACCATTCTTCACCTTTTGTTGCCTATTAGATCACTCTGGATCTATACACTTGGTCACATTTTTCTATTGTTTGCTGTGTGAGCTCCCTTTGAGATCTATTCTTTGCATTGGGTTTTCTACACCAACAAGAGAAAGAGATTCTAGATCTGAAGTGCCGAGGACTTCCAAGAACCCATCCCACCGAGGAGAATTGGATACGCCTTCTTGTTTTCCTCCCAGGTGCCCTTAATACAAAAATTCTTTCAAAAATTGTTCTTGTCTTGTCTATTGGTATATGGAGCAAACCCTTATTTTTACTGCTTAATGTCTTTCTATGCATAGATCTGGTTTTTTGCAGCTCTTTTCTTGATCAACTAACTGCAGATCTGAAGATATTGGCAACCACTTTTGTTGTTAGGGCTATTAGTTATGCGTAGCTAAAGTGGTCCTTTTTCGTACACTTCGACAAAGGATTCATACTAACAAATGGCGACTCCACATGGGTTTTAAATTACGACCGCTGTCGTTTTTCATATTCCTGCATATCCAGCTACTTCAAACCCTAGGGTTTCTTTTCAGCTGTTTATTTTTCCTATTTTTATGTTGTTTTTCTCACATAAAACCCTAAAACATCAAAATTTCTAACTTCCGTGTGTTTCTGGCCCTATTGCGTAGGTAAGCGACACCAGTCGCAACTGAGACGACAACTTTTCTGCAAATCTGCCGCCGAGACAACCGGAACGGGGGGTCGCACTTTTTGGCCCATAACCTGCGACCTGGACCTCCAGGTCGCACTTTTCTGCCCCTTTTCTGTGACCTGCACTGAAAACAGGTCAGAACCTGCGACCTGCTAGTTTTCAGTGATTTTTCTGCAATTTTTCTGGGTTTTGCTGCAGCTTCTGTACCCTCCACTTTTTGTGGAAGAGTTTTAGCTGTTTCAGCCGTCTGTTTTTCAGAGCTTCAGCCTCCCTTTTTCCAGATCTGTTACCTCCCTTTCAGATCCTTTGTAATCAACTTTTCTACCTCTCAAATCACCTCTTGAATATTTTTTTGGATCTACTTTTAGGGCCTCCTCCTTGCCCCCTCCGCTTTTTGCTGATTTCCTCCCTTTTTCCAGCCACCTTGCCTCTGTCTTTTGGCTGTGATCTACACCTCTTTCCAGCAGCTTTATCCTTTAGATCCTTGTCCCTTTTGACCCTAGATCTATTGGCCTCTTTTTATGTGTGTTTTGACTAGATTTTGGCCCTCTTTTAGAGTAGTTTTGAGAGACCCGCCTTTTTGGGATAGATTGATGCATGGTTAGTTGTTAAATGTTCTGTTATTTCAACATTGTATACTATTATTTGCAGATTTATTTTCAGTTACGCAACACACTTTTTCTTGCTCTCAAAATGAAAAGGGTTTAAAAATTAAAATTAACGCACACCACACACTGACCCTAAGTGAAGAAGCGCCTGGTTAACACCGCCTAGCAAAGACTCTAAAATCAATCGTCACTGCACCTTGTCTACCCTTGACCTCACTTTATTCTGTCCCTTTTTTCCCGTGTCGGTTTCCTTCTTCCTATCATCATTGCGCCCCCAAGGCGCCTTTCCCGGAGACTTCTTGGCCTTCACCCTCAATTTCTGGTTGATCGACCTGCTCCGCCCCGCCGTCGTCGAGCCAGTCCTCCTTCGAGTCCGCACTCCGACTCCTCTCTTGATTCATCAGGTTCTCCTTCTCCTCCTGGTTCTCCCCCTGCCGCCTTCACTATGTCTGGTCCAGGGCCTAAAGCTCGCGGTTCTCCCGGCCCTAATGCCGGCCCTACTACTAGCGGAACCGCCACAGGAACTACCCCGGCCACACCCTTGTTGCCATACATTACAGGTCTCAGCCTCCCCGATTTCAATTAGTTGATCAATGACCCTATCTGCCACGATGTTGGTTGGCCTGCCATGCCAACCAAGCTCCCCTCCGACATCCCTAAGTTCGAAGGCCTTGCTGGAGAAGATCCAACCAATCATGTCCGATCTTTCCACATGTGGTGTTCCTCCAATTCCATTACCGATGACTCCATCCGTCTTCATTTGTTCCAACGCACGCTTACCGGCGAAGCTTCTAAATGGTATGTTGAACAAGCCACCTCTTCCCATACCACCTTTGCGACCCTTGCCCAAGCCTTTTTATCTTATTTCCAGCTCCCTCTCCGATACGACACTGGCACGGAGCTCTTGACTTCCTTCAAGCAATCCTCTTCAACCCGCCTTTCCGCCCATGTTCAGGAATGGCGAAGAAGATGGAGCTTATGTCGAGCCCCTCCCTTCGAAGATCGGGTTTATATGGACTGGTTCCTTCGCACCCTTCTAGCTCCCATCGGCAAAGATGTCGCCTCCCATTTTCCTCAAACCGAAGAAGCCGCCCTCCAAATAGCCTTGAAATATGACCTGATCTACGCTCAATCTGGTTATGTTTATACCGTTCTTCCTGACCTCCCCAGGCCCGGTGGCGCTAACGCCCCGGGGGCATCTCATTCCGCCGACGGTATCGTTGGAGCCCTTTCCCATCCGTATGCTCAACCTCCTATGGGCTATGGTCTCCCTCAGGGAGGGGCCAGCACCTCTAGCACTCTTCCCCCTCCCGGTAGCATGTATCCAGGATACGGCATGCCTCCTCCTTTTGCCAAACCTCCTGCTTACCTCAATGTTGCCCAACCTAACCATTACCTTTATCCGTAGCCTGGTGCGCCAGCTCCTCCAGCATATGCGCTTCCATCTCCCTTTCCTCCTCAAAACCCGCAACAGCACTTACAGCCCCCTCTAGGGAAAGTATTTGCACAGCAGGGTGCGACTAATCCCCCTTCTTCTCAAAGAAGGTGGAGAGGCAATCGAAATAAATCTGCCCCTGGTACCCGTGGACCTAATCCTGGTGTGGACCCTAACACTGCCAACCAGAAACAGGGCACTCAGCCCAAGCCGGATAGGCCGCTTCGCACAAATAAGCCTTGTTCATGTTGCGGTGTTTATGGTCATTACACCCATGATTGTCCCCTCTTACCCCAGATGCGGCAGATGTGGGAGTCTCAAGCCACATTGCATGGACAACACGCCTCCCCTCATGCTCCTCCTAATGTGGCCACTACCCAACCAGCTGTGTTTACTGATCCTTTCCCTCAACAAGGATTCGTGGCTACCCAACCGCCTGACAGCCAGGTTGCCACTCCCCCTTCCCTTTCTGGTTCCTCTGATTACCAGATCCTTATGATGCACTCCGATCCTTCCCCGACCGTCGACCTTCACCTTCAAACTCGGTCTCACCAGTACCCCAAGCCTCCTGCTCAGTCTGCCCCCGAGCCTCCTTCTTCAGGTTCTACAGAGCCTCTTTCGACATCCAGTGGCCCCTTACATATCCCTCAACCCAAAGTTGAGGTTCATACCAAGATTCCTAAGGGACCCCTACATCGAAACGATGCTTCTGGTCGAGCTGCCCATTCATATAGTATAGTAGATGATTTGGCGCAATCCCCTGCTGCCATTTCCACACTGGAAATCCTCCAGTCGTGCCCTTCCCAAAAGAAGGCTCTACTATCTGCTGTGGGCGCTGTAGATCCTGCTGATGACCAAATGATTGTTTTCGACACCACTCAATCGAACCATCCTCCTCTCCCTCCTTTCGTCGCCTTCCAAATCCCAGTCAAAATCTGGAACGCCAACGTTTCCCAGTGCATAATTGATGAGGGGGCATCCACCTGCGTGATGTCCGCTTCGGTTTGGAAGCAACTCGGATCCCCTGAGTTGGCCCCTTCCACGATCACCCTTCGAGCGTGGGACAACCATGCCTCCCAGCCCATTGGCCTGTTTCGTAATTGTCCTATCACCCTCGCCGGTAAGACTGTTTGCGTTGACGTCGAAGTCATCGACGCCCCGCTAGATTACAACATTCTATTGGGGCGAAGCTACACCTATGTTATGTCTGCTGTCCCATCCGCGGTTTTCCGCAAGATTTCTTTCCCCCATAATGGAAAGATAGTCACCATTGACCAGCTGACATATCATGAGCCAAAATCTCAGACCTCACCTGAGACGACCATCTCTTCTGTAGCCAACAAGCAAAGCGTCGATTCCTTGACCAGTGTCTCCCCCGACGTTTACAAAGATTCCTCCCTGCTTGGAACTTTTCCTAATCTTCCCCCTTCTCCTATCACTGATACCAACTTATCAAATATTTGCATGATGTAATCGTCTCAGGCTGCCCTTAAGCGGCCTGCCTCGGCTAGTCAGCAACCTCCCCCTCGCCCTCCGCACCCCGCTCCTAGCCATTCATCTCAGCCAGCTGGACCTCCTCCTTCTGGCCCTCCCCCTACAGCTGGTATCCCTGAACCCATTTATCCTCCTGGAACGGTTCCCCCAGGCCTTAACCACCTCAGAGCCGTCCCTCCTGGTCATTACCCTGCTGGGCAGATACCTTTCCTGGCTCCCCCTCCCGGAGTATTTTCTATCCCCATCATGGCCACCCTCTCTCTCCCTAACCTGACCCTCGGCATACCCGTCTGGTACATTGACCCTCCAGCCGCTACCCCTCCCGATCACCCAAACCTTACCTTGCTTTGACACCGGTTCAACCGGTCCCCCTCACCTCCTCCGGGCCCCCATCACCTTCGCAGGACCCTACCCTTGTGGTGCTAGCCCCCGGAAAGAAAGGCAAAGATCGTAAGGGGGCAACCCATCAGGACCAGGCCGCCCCGACAACCCCTACCCCTCCGCGACCGCCAAAGCCCGCTATCCAATGCGCTTTGTGTGATATCGTTGGTCACACCACCCATATGTGTCCTGAATTGCCGCACCTCAAGATTCTGGTCAATGAGACGTTTCCCGACTTTGACATCCCCGAAGTCTACGTCACTATCCCGAACTCTATCCCGAAACTCAAAACCTTGCGCACAAACCACCCTTTTGCTTTGTGTGATTTCCACGGCCATTACACCCACCTCTGTCCCCGCCTTGATGAGTATCGTTCCTCCTTGGACATGTACCGCCGATTCAAGGCCACTTCGATAGGACCAGAGGATCTTCCTACTCCCATTCACATTCCTCCTCCCGCTATCGAGCCAACAGAGCCGTCAACCACCATTTTGTACCTGTCATCATCCTTGCGAGATAGTTCACCTGCCCTTCAACCTGTAGATACTCTCGGCTTCTCAGCCGACCTTGGATCTGTTGATATCGCACATCTGAGCCCTTCTCCTCCTGATGACCCGTCACACATCACTACCTCCTCGGGTGACCTTTCTTCCTCCAGTCTTCCCATCTTCCAGTCCGATGAAGACATTATGGAAGCCATGACCAACCCGGACTTTCCATGGGACGATATGCACCATCGCGCATACTTCCTCCCACAACAGTCCCATGACCAATTTGCTGTGGAAACCAAAGACTTCATCCCCAATGCAGTCGATTGGTTCAAAAACCCCATCCCTGCACCTGATGCTTTCGAAGAAGGAAACATGGCCAATATCTCTCCTATCATCAAAATTGACATTTCAGTCACACCAGGTATCGAAGAATATATCACCTTAGGTGCCCAATGCACCTCGGAAGAAATCGAAGCTTACACCAAGCTTTTCAAAGAATTCCGTGATATTTTCACCTGGTCCTATTCTGAAATGCCCGGACTCGATCCCGCCATTGTCGAACACCATATCGACACATGGCATGATGCCAAACCAGTCCGTCAAAAGTTGATACCCATTCATCCTTCCAGACGTGACGCTATCAAAGCTGAAATCGATAAGCTCAAGCAGGCTGGTTTCATTTACCCCATTGAATACACCACTTGGGTATCCAACCCAGTTCCCGTTCTCAAGAAACAAGGCACCATCCGTGTCTGCACAGACTTTCGCGACTTGAACAAAGCTTGTCCCAAAGACAACTTCCCCACACCGTTCATTGACCAAATCATTGACGAGTGTGCGGGGCATGAGGTTCTATCCTTTATGGATGGATTCTCCGGCTACAACCAAATTGCTATCCGTCCTGCTGATCAACTAAAAACCGCGTTCATTAGTCCATGGGGAACTTTTGCTTATCGGGTCATGCCTTTCGGCCTCAAAAACGCCGGCGCCACTTTTCAACGGGCCATGTCGTATTGTTTCCATGACTTAGCTCATATTATCCTTGCTTATTTAGACGACCTCACTGCACGTTCTAAGCATTGGGCGCAGCACCTCCACGATCTGCGTACCATTTTTCTCCGATGTCGCAAGTATAATATCCGCCTTAACCCGTTGAAATGCGTTTTTTGCGTTCTTGCCGGCCATCTCTTAGGCTTCATCGTGTCTAAGGATGGTATCACTCTTGACCCTTTGAAAGTTCAAGCCATTCTTGAACTTCCCATTCCGCGTACCCTTCGCCAGCTCCAAAGTCTCCAAGGCAAAGCTAATTTTCTTCGTCGGTTCATCCCTGACTATGTCACCACCGCACATGGGTTCCTTAGACTCCTCCGATCTACTATCCCATTCGTTTGGGATTCCTTTGCTCATGAGTCTTTCGATGCCCTCAAGCAGGCTCTCACATCCGCTCCCTTGATCCGCCCTCCCGACTTTGATCGGGACTTCATCCTGTATATCTCCTCTTCCACCTATTCGGTCGCTGGAGTCCTTATCCAGGAAGATGACAATGGTATCGAGCATGTGATCTACTACGTCAGTAAGAACCTTGTAGGGCCCCCTGTTTCCTACTCATCTGAAGAAAAATTAGCGCTGGCTGTAGTGTTCTCAGTCCAAAAACTTCGTCATTATATCCTCATGCGTTCCACCAAGGTTGTGACTAATTCCAACCCCTTGGCTTTCCTATTGAGTCGTCGTATCCTCACTGGGAAGTACGCCCATTTGGTCGTCATTATTTAGGAATTCGACCTCGAATTTGTCACACCAAAGAGTAAGAAGGGATTAGCCCTCGCTGAGCTCATTTCTGAATTACCTACCGGATCGCACGACCCTCCAGTTAATGATGACTTTCCTGATGAACACTTATTTTCCATTACTTCCGACGACCCGTGGTATGGCGATATTCTTACTTACTTGCGAACCCAAAAGTTCACCCTCCACCTTGATCGTGAGGCTCGCCGACGTATCCGACACCAAGCTCCCCGATACCTCCTTATCGGCGACAACCTCTATCGTCGCGGGGTTGATACTGTCCTTCGTCGTTGTCTCACACACAGTGAAGCTGAACAGGTCCTTAATTCCTGCCATAGCGGCGCTTGCGGTGGCCACCTCTCCGGTCTTGCTACTGCCCAGAAAGTCATGCGCGCTGGGTATTTTTGGCCTTCCCTCTTCAGTGATTGCATTGAGGCAGTCAAACACTGTCCCAATTGCCAACATTTCGCCCCTAAGGCGCGAGCTCCCCTAGCTCCCCTCCATCCGGTCATCTCCACTGGTCCCTTCTGTAAATGGGCCATCGACTTTATGGAGTGTCGCCCGCCATCCGCTGGTAACCACAAATATATCATCGTGGCAGTCGACTATTTCACAAAATGGGCCGAGGCCATGCCTACATTTAACAACACGGCAGCTACCGCGGCCCTCTTTTTCTTTAACCACGTTGTCGCTCAATTCGGAGTTCCGAAACAACTGGTCTCTGACCATGGAAGACATTTTGAAGATGAGATATGGCGCAAGCTATCCTCACTGTTGGGTTTTGAGCACCAATATTCGTCCTCCTATTACCCCCAAGGTAATGGCCAAGTTGAAGCAGTCAAAAAAATTCTCAAGACTATGCTTCAACGGATGGTGAATAAGCACAAAACCAACTGGCACCTCATGCTCTTCCCTGCTTTATGGGCCTATTGGACTTCTGTTAAAACCGCCACCGGGTTCACTCCTTTCCACCTCGTTTTTAGAGAGGAGGCAGTCTTATCAATCTAGTGTGAAATCCATTCCATGCATCTCGCCGTCGAACTTCTCCCTGACACCCAACCTCTAGAAAAACGACTTATCATGCTCGAGCGTGCTTCCAAAGACCACCGTGTTGCCTTGCAAACCATGGAAGCGGCCAAGAAACGCACCAAAACCCAGTATGACCAAAAAGTCCAGCCTCGCACGTTTCGCAAAGGCGACTTTTTTCTAGTTTATGACCAGGCCCATGATGTCCTTGGTCATGGGAAGTTCGACTCATTATGGATAGGCCCTTACATCATCAGTAAAGATCTCGGTAAGGGGGCATACCTCTTAGAGGATTTCGAAGGCAACCCCCTTCCTAATCCTCGCAATGCACTCTATCTTAAGAAATATTACCCTTAGCATTTCCCTTATGAAAATCATGTTTTATTTTCTTTTAGATAGCTAGCATCTTTTTTCGTTTTTGTGTTTAACACTTCACCAGGACACATTTTTTCCAAGAAGGGTCACTTCACCTCTCCTTAAAATCGAATTTCCTCACTTACGACACTTGTACTTGGGGCACCATTTTGCCTCCTTACTTGTCTTTGTTCGTGTTGATCTTCGTAATGAGTTCCCTTCTTGTACTCATGTTTTCATGGTCCCCCATTGGGCCTTTCCTATGTGGCAGCACCATCAAGTTGCCCTTGTTTAGAGCATCCAAGTTGAGTCATCATCGCATTCATGGAGTCTATCCCAAGTCCCTTTGTACCCCGATATAGCCCTCCATCCTTCATTGCTTGGTCTCTCTCTTGTGTCGCCCATTATGACCTTCAGTCCCACTGTCCCCTATCCCTTATGATATTGTGTCAGTCACTGCCATGTCATTCATGCCCTTCATGCTCTAACAAGGGAAGTCGTCCATTCGCCACTCAATCCTTTCCATTCCACTATCATCATCAGTGTCAGTCTGTCCGTCGCTCCACTATTTTCTCTCGTGCCTTAGTTGAGGGTATCTCATTTCCTCACCTATGGCGGACCTCCTTCTGTCGACATCAGCTCATTCATTCCAGAAGCCAGGTCTAGAGGGCGGTGTACCTTGGTTCCAGCTTCCACTCTTGTTCGGTGCCTCGGATCAGGCAAAGGGCTCTCTCATTTCCCTTTGACTTGATTGTTTCTCCACTCCAGCTCTTTTTAGCATGATCGAGATCCGTATACTTGATGGTTCAGTGATGCAGCAGCAGCTCTTGATGATTCCCGGGTGTGTGTGAGATGTCTCAGCCCTCATGAGGGGGTGGCCCTGCAGGTAGCCCCCCACATGCCCGGATGACCTCCTCCTCGCAGCCTTCGATGCAGCTCCAAATATTTGATGATGTTGGCCTTAGCCACTTGCAGCGCCTCTTTGATTTGCATGTATCAGTCAGATTTTGTGAGCCCTTCCCCATTTACAGGGGGCATTTGGGTTGTATTTGTATCTCATGTACTCAGATATTATTGTACAAGTCCTGGCTGTTATCCCAGGCACCGCATGTATGTGGGATTCCTCATTGTATTTTTATCTGGCTCATGATTATGCCAGTTGTACTTTATGGTTCGGTCCCTTGTTTACTGGACACACTATTCTTTTGTACTTTGTCTCGGCGGGCATAGGTATGCCTCCCCCGCCGCCTTCAGCACAGGTACCCTCTCATAAAAAGAGACTTGTTGCACCTGCGAGTCTCGTCTCCTCAGGGTCTAGTCCTCCAGCACACTATCTCCCTTGCATTTCTCTCTCTGACTTCCTTTTTGTTGTCTAGTGATTGAGTTCTTACAATGTACTTCGGTCATACGATTTGCTCCTAACACTCGCACGCTGGGAGGCAATCTGTTACACCATTTTTTGGTCATCTAACCTATTATCATTAGATGGACCCAATTACACCATGTAAGACCAATTTTACCCTAAGTAAAATTGCTTTCACTATGTAAAATAACTTAATAAACCACATTTATTAGGTTGTTTATGGTCTAAACAGAAAACCCCAAAAGGAAATATTAAACAAACCTATTTTGTTTAATTTTCCTCATGGAATAATTAATTAAACCATAATTTAATTATTATTCCTAGTCATGTTTAACTCAAAAACAAAGAAATTAATTAGATAAACCTTTATTTATCTTATTATTTTCTAGGAATAATTATTTAAATCTTATTTAGATAATATTCCTTGTTAAATATGACCAAATCACCCACAAATAATTAAATAAATCATTATTTATTTAATTATCTTTCAACCACTTCCTTAAATAATTAAATAAATCATTATTTATTTGATCATCTTCTAACTGCTTCCTTAAAAAGATAAATAAATCATTTATTTATTTATTTTTGACAAATCAAGGGATTTGACCCAAGTCAAATACCTTTTCCCTCCAACAAATATAATAAAATATTCCATAAAAAGTGGATCTAGATCTGGTTAACCCATGCACCAAGATCTAGAATGACCCAATATTTTGTTATAAATAGGAGTGTTTTTCCTACCATTCTTCACCTTTTGTTGCCTATTAGATCACTCTGGATCTATACACTTGGTCACTCTTTTCTACCATTTGCTGTGTGAGCTCCCTTTGAGTTCCATTCTTTGTGTGGGTTTTCTACACCAACAAGAGAGAGAAATCTTAGATCTGAAGTGCTGAGGACTTCTAAGAACCCATCCCACTGAGGAGAATTGGATACACCTTCTTGTTTTCCTCCCAGGTGCCCAATTAATATAAAAATTCTTTCAAAAATTGTTCTTGTCTTGTCTATTGGTATATGGAGAAAACCCTTGTTTTTTCTGCTTAATGTCTTTCCATACATAGATCTGGTTTTTGCAGCTCTTTTATGTTCAACTAACCGCAGATCTGAAGATATTGGCAGCCACTTTTTTTGTTAGGGCTATTAGTTATGCGTAGCTAAAGTGGTCCTTTTTCGTACACTTCGACAAAGGATTCATACTAACAATAACACTTGTTTGCTTTACGTGTTAGTGCTTTTTATTTTTATTTTTTAAAGTTTTTAAAACCTAAAGATTAAAACTTAAGGAAAACTAAACTACATCAAAGCCAAAAAATTTTAAATTGAACGTTAATGTTAACTAATCTCAGCAAAATCGTAAGTCTAAACAAAGAAAAATAAAAAACAAAAGAAAAGGTGGAATACATTAGTGCTGGGCAGGTCTATGGCAAGGGAGATGATGGGCTCGAGGGTTAAGGCTGTGGAAAGAGCAGGCGTATGGAACATCGATGGAAATGCTGCGGGGATATGGCAACGATGGGTATCAAGGATAGACATAGAGAGGGATGCAAGGAGTAGGCCGGACAACATGCTAGAGCGTAAGGGTAAATGCAGATGGAGTTTCTGCAGAGACAACATTTCAAAAAAAGAGAGAAAAAAAGGGGGGCAGCGTATGGACAAGTGACCGCAGGGAGATGATGGCCACATACGGGAAATTGGACTGCGTGAAAAAATGAGGAATACTGTTGAAGGAGAAAGAAGTGGTTTCAAACAGTGCAACGTGAAGAAATATTCGAGCAACCAGCATACAAAAATAGAAATTTGCAGGCACACTGGTGCATAAGATTTCAAAATTTTTCTTTCTCCTAGCAGGATTAAAATCAATTTAAAATAAATGCACCTGTAATCATTTGATTCTTTAAAATGAGATACTGTCTAGATCTACAATCCAAAACGATCTTGAGGCCATATCTTACCCTTCAGGGCCTAGATTTGGCTCATATCTAAAACATTTCTTGAGAATATCCCTGTAAAACCTGCACAAGATCAGAAAAACAAGGAACCCAAACCCAAAAATATGCACAGAAAATAAACCCTTAAACCTTGGTGAGTATTTGAAAAATTTACAATGATATTGTACAAATCAAAAGCCCCTCATGGCCATATTTAAAACCATTTTGCACAAATAAAATAAAAGAGAAATTAAGAGAGGCACAAGCCCAAGAAAACCTTGCAAAAAATAAAATTTCATAAGATAACTTTAGAAATTAGGAAACAATGGGCTTTTTTAGATTTTCTGAAATCTGAGAGACGATTGATCTAACTGAAGACTTCTCCAAATGCTCAAATCTTGAATAATGATCTCTGCGCACTTAGATATGGATTTTAGATTGATAGATATTTGAAAATAACCATGAGACCTTTCAGAAAAATATATAATTGATATTTCCGTCAAATCAAAATGCAATTTTAGAAACCTAGAAAACTGCACAAGATACCTGTATGAAAATCAATCCATAAAGGACATCAACCATCAAATGCCAATAAAAGTAGCAGAATTTAGAGACAATATCACCACATAGATCTAGAAAAGGAACACCAGAGTATGTAACCCCAAAGTCTTTATGCTTTATTCACCAAAAATATTACAAGAGCTTCCGAGAACAAGTGTACGATTCAAATATCGGGTGCAAATGACATACAAAGACCTCTAATTTATAAGATAAAATCTCCAATGGCTAGTTTGGTTGATCCTTGTCAAAATAATCTCGACCGTCGAAAAATATTTAATTATCTCTTAATCTAGACCGTTGAAATTATAATGTTGAGGAAATTCAAATTTATCATTTAATTCATTTTTAATTAACTCAAAAATAATATTTTTGAGTTAATTACCTCAAAATTTTGACTTTGAATTAACCACCAAGGTCCAAGGGTCCAAAATTTCTTGAAATTATCAATATTCCCTTGGCCTGGGACCTTTAAAAATTTATTTTTTAAGGACTCACGAATTTTTCCTTTGAAGAATTTTAACTCACATAGGACTTAAAATTAATCAAATTTATGGCTTAGGATTTTTAATTTAATTTGGCCTGTTTCCCACTAAGTACTGTTGGAATTTGGCCAACACATGCATGATGGCCAACATCTCTTTATAGTAAATAAAACACGACCTCTCATGTGGTAGAAGCTTTCGACTCTTGAAAGTAATGGGATGTCCATCCTGGGACAATACCACCTCGTGCATCACACCCAATGTAAATGGCGGAGTGAAATCCAGGAGTACCAACACTGAGCATCTACTCATCACCTCCTTGAGGCGATCGAAAGTTGACTGGGCTCTATCTGTCCATGCAAAAACCCCCTTCTTGATCAAACCTGTGAGGGGTGCCTCCAACCGTTGGAAGCCCTTGATGAACTTCCAGTAATAGGTGCAAATGCGAAAAAACCCCTCAACGCTGTCACATCTCAAGGCACCAACCAATCCCAAATGAATCTTATCTTCTCCTCATGCACCTTCACCCCATCTGTGCCAATGATTTTTCCCTAGTAGAGAATATTCGTCAACCCAAACTCACACTTGGACAACTTCGCATAGAACTGCTTCTCCTCCAAAATGCGCAACACCATCTCCAGGTGCTCCTCCCATGTCCTGCTGTAGATTAGGATGTCATCAAAGAATACCAAAAAAATCCTCCTCAAGTACCATCAAAACACATGGTTCATACATGACTGGAAGGTGGCAGGTGCGTTGGTCAACCCAGAAGGCATGACCAAAAAATCAAAATGTCAGTAGTGACATTTGAAAGACGTATTTGGGATGTTCTAACCCCTCACCCTGATATGATGGTACCCCGAGTGAAAATATATCTTGAAGAAGTACTTAGCTCCTCTAAGCTCATCCATCAACTCATCAATGTGCGGAATGGGGTATCAATTCTTTAAAGTCTTCTTGTTGAGCGCCCTGTAATCGATGCACATGCACAAAGTTCCATTCTTCTTTTCACCAACACCATTGAAGAAGCAAAGGGATTGGAACTCGACCTAATGTGGCCCAACTCCAACAATTCCTTGATGGCCTGCTCAATCTCGTCCTTATAGGCCTTGGGGTGCCTATAAGAGGTGGTGATAACTGCTTGCACATGAGGCTCCAACTAGACGGTGTGCTCGAACCCCTTGTCCGGTGGCTACCGCAGTGGTATGCCTCCAAATACTATCGAGTATGTGTTCAAGATGGCTTGTATGTCTGGGTGCGGTGGCTTGGCCTATCCCCTAGCCTCTGAAATCCTCAACTCCACTACCCATGCTATGTCCCTGTGCCTCAAGTCTACCTCCATCCTATGTTCCGATACCCTCTTTAGAGGATACAAATGCATACGTCAAAGAACTACCATATTTCCATCCGACCCAATTAACTCCATCTCTAGCTTCCTCCAATCGGTGGTGACTCAGGCAAGGGAGTATAGCCATTGGAAAACCATCACTACAATGGTGTCTAGTATGTCCACTACGAGGAAATGGTCTATCATTGAGTAGTTCCCCATGGTCACTGTCAAAGCGGGGACATATCAAGTGCATTGCATATTTTTGTCCCCCGACACCATAATTGAAAACCCCTCAAACTATGTTGTGGTGATACCCCTCCTCTCAACCATCTAAGCATCAATGAAATTGTGGGCGGCCCCACTATCTACCAGGACTGAGACACACTGTTGCTGCACTATGCCTCTAATTCTCAATGGCAGAAATTTGGTAACCCCGCACAAGGAAGTAAGGAATCCCCTAGATGGTATAAACGATGCTCCCCCATGTGGTGATGGTGGTGGTGTCCCCCTCTCTGCCAGGCCCTCGTTTTCTACCCCACCATATTCCAAATCCACATAATCCTCCTGAGCACTATCCCAAAATACCTTGATATAATGTGCCTTTCCTGCTGTGCACCGATGGCCTGGTGCCCACAACTCCCGACAAGTAAAACACAACTTCCTCCTACTTAGGTGTTTCCTGGTCTCCTCATCCAATTTCCCACGTCCTTGGGCTGCTCTCTGTGTTGGTGGGCTTGTATCACTCCCCTTTTGAGGTCAGGGAGTACGTGATGGAATAGATTCCTTGTTCTTGGGGATTCCCCCCTGCAAATCTCTAGTACAGGTCACTGCCTCTTGTAGAGTGGAATGTCTGCGTGACTTTACTAGTCCACAAAGTGGCTCAAGAAACCCCTCTACGAATGTGTACACCCTCCTAACATCTGACAAGTCTGGCGCCATGGATGAAACCCTTAGAAACTTTGATATATAATGCTTTGAATGACCTGTCTGTCTAAGTTGGGTCAACTCCCTGAAGTGAGATTCCGTATCCCTCCAATCAGAACACTCTACCACTCTCCTTGTGAAATCCTCATAGGAAGTCAAATTGGCATGCCCCAAAGTGGACAAGCCGTTAAACCACCAGTTGTATGCCTCTCCCTCCAAATGTAAGGTAACCATTTTAATGGCTTCCACCTCCGTCAGCCTGTTGAGATGGAAATAAGTATCCAACTTCTCCACCCAAGCTCGAGCTATGCACTTGGTAGTGCCATCATATGTGGGGACTTACATCCTCCCAATACTACACTGAAACTCAGAGCTCTACGTGCCTTGGCCTCCAAAATTATTTCCCTTCTCATTTTTCTTGAGTTGATAATAATATCTAAAAGATAGAGTTGCCTTGAAATCTTCGCCCATGGATTTTGACTCTCTGAAATACTCCCATGCGAATCTGGTCATCTAATCCACCTTGCTCACTAGGTACTGATGGTAGGAATGAAGAAAAAATGGTCCAAGTTGGCTCGACAGGAGTTGGTGGGTGAGTATTTGGTGAAGGGTGGTCATACTACTAGGAGGCTCTAGAGGTCTCCCCAAATAGGAAATCTCGGTGGATGCTTCTGTCCTTCTTCTGCTGCTTGATCTCATCCAACATATCCTTCTACCCCTTCGCTATATCATTAAGGGCATTCAAGACACTGCCAAAAGCCATCTCATCCTTGATCTTGGGTTCCACCATATCCTATACTACCCAACCTTCCCACGCTTCTTAGTGTCTGGTGTAATCTCTAACTCCCTCTCCTTGCTCCGGTAACTTTGTCTCCTGTAGGTGATATTTTTTTTGTCCTCCTCACTCATAGGAAAATTCCCCCATGACTGAGCCAAGATTTGAGCTCTGATACCATTGTAATATTCCAAACTTTGAAAAATTATGATATGCAAAGCAAACAAAAAATTCAACAACAAAAAGTTTTAGACTTTAGTGCACACCCACAACAAACATGAAATATGAAAGCAACTAAGCCATTCTTTTATAAATATGGAGCAATGGTACAATAATGTGGAACGAGTTCACCTGGGCTTGCCTCAAAGGCAGGCGTAGCAAAGCCCAGGTGATAAAATGACAAGTTTGGATGATGGTATCAATTGTCCCAATGATGCTCTGCGCTGCCCCAACAAAATGACATTGTCTCCTTCACATATGTTGTTGAAAACCCTACCTCCGGTGCTCAAAAAATTCTACCAATTTAATCTTAGGCTCCTAAAGCAAAACCCACTAAATACCAGAAAGGGTTTGGCCTTGTTTTGACCCCCGAAATTTGGCCCCTAAAGCACCACATCCTCCTTTGGCTGCTGGAAAGTATGACCTGCCTGTAAATTTGAGAAAATCCACCCAAATCACTCCAAAAAGGCTGAAAATCACTCCCCAAAGGTTTCCTTTATCTCTTGGAAAGTTCCAACCTCATCGAGAAATACTCCAACTCCCATGTGTGCCCAGTGAGAGGCTTATGCGCTGGCCCATGAGCTACAAATTTGTTCCAGATTGTAGCTGTGACCTCCTACTCCAAAAATCCACCCAAAGTCTGCTATACCCTTGAGATTACTTCACCAAAATTCTCCAGACAATTGATCCCTGGTAGGCCCGTGAAATGACCCACACATGGCCCCTCCTGCGTCCTCGTGGAACATGTTATAGCTAAGAAGAGTCTGAGTGTAAGTGTTGCAATGTCCTTATGTCCTCCAGAATGGTATGAAAAATCCTCTCTAAGGTGGCACTTGAAGTCCCCTGAAGAAAGGGTGGAGTTCTCCGATTGGGAAACTTGTGCTAAAAAACAAGTGACCTGACTAAAAAACTTGAGCAACCAAAGTGAGTTCGATAGAAAAAATATACAAATGACGTCAAGCTCTTCCCTTTTATAATTTCGCAGGCCTTCCTTCCCACGTGGGTCCCTCCATTTAGCCATTAGACTTCCCTCCTAAGATTTTCTATTTTTTTTCTTGGCTTAGTGCGGTTTTCCTCTTCCACTAACAAAATGATATGACCTCCTTTTTCCTTCCTAAGCCTTTCACCAAAATTGAGTGGGTCCCATAAACTCTAAAAATGTCCCAAAATTGTGGAAATTAAACTTGTAACAAAATATTTTAGGAAGGGACATTACACATTATCTTATTACAAAATTTTTCTTTTGGAATTTAAAAAAAATCGAGATTATGTTATTTATAAAATATTAATAAAGGAGAAGCTATGTTTGTAGATCTTTGCCTAAATAGAAAACATTGAATTGCCACCATGCTAGCCATTGCAAACTTGCAAAGAGATCAAACTCTAAGGATGAGTCCTACTTAACATATGGGTATACAACAAATTGTTGAGAAATCAAGGGAAACTAGATTAGGGTTTTTTTTCTTACTTTGATAACTACTTGTGATGTTCTTTTACTTAAATTGATGTACTTGTATTTAACGTCTTCTTTCTCTTGATTATTATTGTGTTCTTATCATCAAACAACTATGAAACTATGAATATCAATGAGACAAGAGGACATAAAATGTAGGCTGCTAGCCAGGGCAAAATATCTCCTCTTGAGAGGAAAAGCCACAAGAATTCTTTTCTTCTTATAGAATCTTCAAATGATGAATTCCAAGACCTAAGACCCAAGAAAAAGACCCTCTAATACCAAGTCAACTTTCCTTCTTGATGATCTTTCGTTACACAACTCTAGCAACAAAATTCGGCCTTCCAACAACTTCGACCCCCAACAAAATTTTTGCAACTTTGACCTAACAACTTCACAGATTTAACTTTGATGTAGCTTCATAGATTTGACCTTGATGCAGCTTCACATCTTCGACCTTGATGCAGTTTCATAATTTCGTTTCACATGTGAGAGAGAGAGAGAGAGAGAGAGAGAGAGAGAGAGAGAGAGACCCAAAACTTCAATTCCATCTTCCTTCTTAAACTTCACTTTCTTCTTCTTGAGATAAAACTTCTCTTGATATTTTTCATGTCTTGGATGTGTGCTTTAAATGAAGTTGAATGCCTCTTATATATAGGCTTCTCGGGGGTACGAATTGCCTTCATGCGACCAAATTGATCTTGGAGCGTCTTTTGACACAATTTTGACTCAAATAAATTCTTTTGACTTGTTACAAGATGCCCAATGGGGTATTTTATATATGGAATTGAATCTATTAACTTCTTGACTCTATGAAAAACCATAGAAGCACACAATGGGTGCTTGACCTATAAATAAATTGACCTTGATGATGAAACCCATGCTATAAAAAAATAATAATAATTTTTATTTTTCTCTTTACATCAAATATATAAGACATTATAATGACCAAACCTGGTTACATTTCCAACATTTGTTCTTAACTAGGGAGGTATTCATAATAAATGGTACATGGAAATTCTCATACTGAATCATTCTCATAATAAGAGTTTAATTGGTAAACCATATCATAAGTTATCTTCTCAATAGTATATTAATAAATCTAATCATATCAACCAACATTGTCATATAGCAAGGCCTTGACTAACAACTCTATCTCTGCACTATATTAGGGCATAATGTTGGGGAGATAAATAATTTATAGACACCTTTATCATTATCTCTCAAGGCACATACCCTTCTAGGACCATTCCCATCTTGGATTTACACATCCTCATGGAATTTCCTCTTCTACTACTCTTACCTATTGGATGCCTTACCTCATCCTCAAAGAGTGTTGGTATTAGTCTCAGATGCTTACCCATTCCTCCATTCATTCTTCATAAAGAAGACAAGAATGATGTGTATATCTCTCCCTCTCAACTAGGTAGGATCTACTCATTCCTATAAAATAAATATACCCAATCGCCCTCTTAAATAGGGACTTTTTACCAACAATAACTATCTATTCTTCGGTGGAGATCATGGTACTATCAGTTGCTTGTAGAGTTTCTTCTTTCTGCATCATGTCATGAATTTTTAAAATTGGAAACCAGGGCCAAATTCCACCTTGGGATAACTCATTTGATGGAGATAATTATTGCATTAAATTCCTCTTTTCGAGAGGACCAAAATCGATATAAATATCATCCAATTTGGACAAGTAGAAGTGTCTTTTTGAATTTATGCCCACACATGTGCAAATTGTTCAGGTTGGTGACATCATCATGTAGGCTCATGAAGCCCAATGGATGTGTCTCCTCACCCTCAACGACTTGTATAAATACAAGTGGCCTCTCACCTCATTTGGCATCATCAATCACACATTCTTCTCTCTCATTCTCTCATTGGTTCGTACAACTATTAGGAATTCTCTTTCTCTCACACGTGTGGAAAAGAAGGATGAATTTCAGATAGATTATATGGCTGAAATTTTAGAACTGTTGTAGGTTATGACCAACGTTGACCAGGCACTTTGACTCATCCTTTTGCGATTTTTGTGGGAAAATTTCATTTTTGGCAAGTCGTACTGTTTGGCACAGAAACCGAGAATTTATGGGCACTTTGACTGCAGGGCTGACCAAGTTTGACCACATTTTTCAAGACTATTTTGGACTGACTTTGACCACCTTACTAGGTCGAGTTTGAATGAGTATGACCGAGCTTCAAAGAGGAATATTTGTTGTTGCGTTGACCATGTTTGAATTTCTGGTTAGGGATGAATTTGACTCTTGTTGACTGCAGATTTGACAGGATTGTTTTGATTGTGATTTGGCAAGTCAAATTTGACCTCTCTCTCTCAACTAAACATTTGATATAATAATAAGAAGAATTTATCAAATAGTTTTCCCCACATAGGGGTTTTTCCCTTGCATCCAACAAATTTGGTGTCCTCTTGTCTTGGCTTGTCTTCTGCATATTTTTTCATGTTATATCTACTTTTAATGTCAATGTGATTGCTATTGGAAAAATAAATTGGAAATTGTCATTGGGATGCTAAAGTAACTTTTAATTAATTGTTATAAGTATATAACATACCATTGTTAACTAAAATTAACATGGTATCAAAGCCCAAGTGAAGGCAAAGCCCAAGCAAGAGAGAGAAAAGAAATCACACAGAGAGATCTGTTGGACAAAGACAAGCCTCAATGGCTTCTACATATTACTTCAAGACTGAGGATAAGATTAATGACAAATTTGACTATCATTCATGGAAGATGATTTTGGACTTGACTTTGGAAGAGCATGATGCAATGGATTATGTAAGGAAAAATGGTGGAGCCTCCTTCAAATGGAATTGTTGTTGCAAAGACAAAGTATAAGAAAGGTTACGTCAAAGCTAAGAAAATTATCATAGACTCCATTCAAAAGAATTTGGTTGCCTATATTTCTTATTTGGGAACATTTAAGAACATGTATGATAAGCTGGTTGGGATGTTCAAAGTGAACAATGCAACTCAAATAATCTTCCTCAAAAACAAGTTGAAGGATATTGAAATGAATAAAGGGAAGTTTATTCAATCCTACTTTATGAGAATAACTCAAATAAAGAACGAATTGCTATCTATTGGAGAATTTATTTCTGACAGAGAGCTCACTCTCATTGCTCTTATAGGTCTTACAATACCATGGGATGTATTTTTCACCACCATTCTCAACAATGACATGATATTTGGTTTCGATAAGTTATTGGATAGAAGCACTCAAGAGGATATTAAGATGATGGAGAGAGAAAATCCCTCCAATATAAATGAACCTATTACTTTCTCCCCTCATGCAAAAAATAAAAATAATGCTGGTCCAAAGAGACAGGGTCAAGGATTCAACCAGGGATTCAAAGAAGGAAGAAAAGAAAGGTGCTACAATTGTAACATGTTCGGCCACTATGCTAGAGAGTGTCCTCAAAAGAAGGATTATCTAAAGGATGAAGACAACAAAAATAATTTCAAAGGAAATGACAATCAAAGGAACAACATGTTCATCAATAAAGGAAAGAGGAATTCTCTCACTGCTCGATATGGAATTGGTCGACCTCCAAAAAGGATGAATAATTCTAGGTATAAGGAAAGTAACATTGTAGATTTTTTTTTTTTTTTAAAATCTTATTTCAATTATATCTATTACCTCTCCTCGTGATACTTTGGATCATTGGTTGATTGATAGTTGAGCCTCAAGGCACTTCACTGGTTACAAAGAGGCTCTCTCAAATTTGATTGAAAAGAAGACTATTTTGGAGATGATACTTGGAGATAATTTTGCATACCCCATGAAAGGGATAGGTACTATCACTCTTCACTTAAAACAATGCCAAACCATTCATCTTCAAGAAGTATTGTATGTGCCCAATTTGATGAAGAACCTGGTGTTTATTTCTGCAATGGAATATATAGGATTCAAGGTAGCATTTATTGATGGGAAGGTGTATTTGGAAAATAAACCCTAAAGATTCATTTACACTTGGATTTAGGGTTGATGGTATCTATCAAGTTTGAGGAAGTCCTTTGGGAGCCTTGAATTGCGATATTTCTCTTCAATCTGAATTATGGCACCAAATATTTTTCCAGTTTCATTACAAAGCCTTACCTGACATAAGCAAGATGGTCACAGGTATGCCCAATTTCAACATGAATCATGAAGGATTTTGTTTGGGTTTTGCAGTTGGGAAACTTACCAGGGGACCATTCTCTTCAAGTGAAATCCAAACTACCAATATTCTTCAATTGGTCCATTTTGACCTATCTGGTATGTTGCCCATAACATCATTGGGAGGATACTTATATTATGCAATTTTTGTGGATGAATTCTCTTGCAAAACATGGATCTATTTCTTGAAGAAGAAGGATAAAGGTTTAAAATGGTTCCATTCTTTCAAAGCCTTGGTGGAAAATCAAACAGGAAAGAAGATAAAAATATTGAGGACCGACAATGGAACCGAATATGAATCAAATGAATTTAATGAATTTTGTAGAGAGGTTTCCATTAAGAGGGAGATAACCATTCCATACACTCCTGAGAAAAATGGAGTTGCTGAAAGGAAGAATCGAACAATCATGGAAGCCACCTGTGCCATGCTTCATGATCAAGGTCTATTGAATTTCTTATGGGGATAAGCTGCCAACACTACAATGTATGTTCAAAATAGGATCCTGTATCAAGCATTGGATTTCAAGAAACCCGAAAAAGTTTTCATTGGTAAGAAACCTGGTGTTTCTCATTTTATAATATTTGGTTGTCCCGTGTATTTTCATGTGCCTAAAGAGAAAAGAAACAAGTTGGAAGCATCTGGGAAGAAAGGTACATTTTTGGGCTAAATTTAAAATTCAAAGGCATATAGAATCTATGTGCCTGGTCAAAGAGACGTGGAAGTCACCTTCGATGAAGACACTGCCCTTGGAAAACC
Organism: Pinus albicaulis; assembly: GCA_034641835.2. Taxonomy (NCBI): domain Eukaryota; kingdom Viridiplantae; phylum Streptophyta; class Pinopsida; order Pinales; family Pinaceae; genus Pinus; species Pinus albicaulis. The sequence continues at coordinate 408,592 of JAXQQM020061398.1, forward strand.
CAATGATCTCCCCATTCCAAGAAAGGACAATGATGATTCTGCAGAAAAATAGGATGATCCTCCTACAGATGAGCCTATGCCCGATGTTGAAGGCCTGATGGATCACATTGATCCACCTCCTGGTGATCCCTTTCCCTCAAGGAAAAGACCTTTGTGCTCAACGATACTCTCGAAGATGCTGAAAGACAAACTGCTCCAAGAGGGACATATCATGAAAGTAAGAAGCTGAACATATATCAATGATATTTGGATGCTATGAGTACTATTTTTCAAGATGAACCATTCACGTTCGAAGAATTCGTAAAGCACCAAGTATGGAAGGATGCAGTGAATGAGGAATACGAATCAATCATGAAGAATGATGTCTGGGACGTGGTTCCTAGACCCAAGGACAATTCTATGGTCACTTCTAAATGAATTTACAAAATTAAACATTGAGCTGATGGGAGTGCTGAAAATATAAGCCTAGGTTCGTTGCTAGAGGCTTCTCTCAAAAGGAAGGAGTGTACTATGACAAGATATTTGCACCAATTTCCTGAAATACCATTATTCGATCTATTATTGCTCTCCCTGCCTATCAAGGATGGAGCCTACATCAAATGGATGTTAAGACTAATTTCTTACATGGCTCACTTAAGGAGGAAGTATACTTGGAACAACCTCACAGGTTCGAAGTACAAGATCGAAGGACACACACATGTAGGTTGAAGAAATCCCTTTATGGGTTGAAGAAAGTCCCTAGGGCTTAGTATGAGAGGATTGATAGCTATCTTATGAAGCTGGGATTTACGAGGAGTGATGTTGATCCTAACCTATACTTGAAGGTTGAAAAGGACATGCGTCTCATTTTGGTATGTATATGATCTCTTTTTGACAGGTGCAAACCCTCTCATTTATCAATGCAAGTGGGATTTGGCTTCCGAGTTTGAGATGAAAGACTTAGGATTGATGCACTACTTCCTATTCTTGGAAGTCTAGAAAAAGTCAGGTGATATTTTCCTTTCTCAAGGAAAATAAATTGTGAAGTTTCTTGAGAGATGTGGAATGGTAGATTGCAAGTCTATGTCTACTCCAATGGAACTCATCTTCAAGAAGCTATGTTGTAGCGCTGCTGGGCCCAAGTTGGAAAACCCTTCCGAATATAGACAACTTGTGGGGGCCTTGATGTTCTTGGTAAAATTTCGTCATGACATATGCTTTGCTGTAAATACATTGAGTCAATTTATGGTCAAGCCTCATTACATTCATTAGACTACTTCTACGAATATCTTGAGATATCTCTAGGCACAATCAACTATGGAATGAGATACACTATTGCAAAATTTGAGACTACATGGATATATTGATGTTGATTGGGTTGGAAGTGTGGTGGATCAAAAAAGCACGTCATTAGGGGAGTTTTGAGGTCTAAAATGAGCCTCCTAAGAAAAATATGCAATCAAATAAACTTTATAAGAACCAATAGGATTCAAGATGATGATTGCGACCGTGGGGGATGGTTCACCATTTTTGGAGTAAAAAGGTAAAAAGATTAAAAAATAATAAAATAATAAAACTAATTTTTCAACTCATATTTTCAACTTATCTCCCTAAGGCTCTACTCAAATTTTGAGAGGCTGTACTCATTGGACACAAAATTTAATTCCTCATCCAAGGAGTACCCATGTTGCAAAAACGTTATTACAATCACACTTTTCATGCATTTCTCATTTTTTTATGTAGCAGGGTCCATCGAAATTATGCAACATGGGTACTACTTGGATGAGGAATCAAAATTTTCATCCAATGAGTATTTTCGCTCGAAATTTGAGTAAACCCATAGGGAGATAAGTTGAAAATACGAGTTGAAAAAATAATTTTTTCTTTTTTTCCCTCCAAATTTTGATGATGTAATCTAATCTTATTTTATTATTTCAACTATTATTTTGTAATTTCCTTATGAGGCCAATTTTAGACCTAAAAATTCCCCTAATGCTGGATGTTTCTTCTCATTGGGTATGCTTCAATTTCTTGGATGAGCAAGAAGCAGAAATTGGTTTGTCTAAGCACCGACGAGGTCGAATAAATTGCAGCTAGTATGGCATGTTGTGAGGTTGTTTGGTTGAGGAAGCTCTTTAGTGAGCTGTTTGAGCACATGTTGGATACCACTGTGATCTTTTGCGATAACTAGAGTAGGATTCACCTTTTATATAATCTCACGTTCACGACTACTCCAAGCACATTGATATCATGTACCACTTTATCCGTGATATGGTACAACAGGGAGAAATAAGGCTCCAATACATTAGGACTGATGAGAATGTCACATACATCCTCACAAAGCCCTTAGGGAAGGTCAAATTCTTAGCCTTCTGAGAGAGACTTAGAGTTGTGGAAAGACCCTCCCATGAGGGTCCCACTTGAGTTGGACATTGATCTCTGGAAGCTCCTGGGGGCTTGGGGTGCTTCTTATAGCTATGAGCGACCATAGGGTGAGTGGTTCACCTTCCCCTATTAGTGCGTTGTGTACAGGGTGAGTGTTTCACCTTCCCTTGTGATACCCCATGATGGTTGACATGTGTGTAGGGTGAGTGGTTCACCTTTGCCTACAATTGATGATATATGCATAGGATGAGTGGTTAACCTTCTCCTATGGCATATGAATAGGATGAGTGGTTTGCCTTCTCTTGTGGATGCCCCAACATACATTCTACCCATGTATTTTGGGACTCATGGGAAGTACCTCTCATCTGGGAATTGAGTTGGGAAATGTGGATAGGTACGATAACACTATCGATGGACGCATCATGTACTGCCATACTCCTTATGTCTAGGATGCATGATGTTCAAAAACTTGATCTGGGATCAAGTTTGATTGAGGTTCTACCTCTGGACTGAATTTTGTTAATGCAGAGTGGTAAGGTCTTGTTACTCACTCTCGATCGATTCTTCTTCATTATTCATATCAATGTTCAACAAAGCAGAGATGAGATGAGATACAAAGATGGTACATGATGTCAGGATAGCATGATGATCGATGATGGTAGATGGTTTGGCAGGTGGAATTATCCCTAGTTGAGAGGGAGTGTTAAAATTGACAACTAGGTCCAAATTCCACCTTGGGACAACTCATTTGATGGAGGTAATGATTGCACTAAATTCCTCTTTTTGAGAGGACCAAAATTGATATAAATATTATCCAATTTGGACAAGCAGAAGTGTGTTTTTGAACTTATGCTCACACATGTGCAAATTTTTCAGGTTGTCCACATCATCATGTAGCCTCATGAAGCCCAATGGATGTGTCTCTTCGCCCTCAGTATAAATACAAGTGACCTATCAGCTCATTTGACATCATCTCACTCACACATTCTTCTCTCTCTTTCTCTCATTGCTTCATACAACTATTGGGCATTCTCTTTCTCTCACACATTTGGCAAAGAAGGAGAAATTTTAGACAGATTATAGGGCTGAAATTTCAAAATTGTTGCAGGGTTTGACCAGTGTTGATTGGTCACTTTGACTCATCCTTTCATTGCAATTTTTGTGGGAAAATTTCATTTTTGGCATGCCGTACTGTTTTGCACAGGAACCGAGAATTTCTAGGCACTCCGATGATAGGGTTGACTACAGGGTTGACCACAGAGATGACCATAGAGTTGACCAAGTTTGACCACATTTTTCAGGATTGTTTTAGGCTAACTTTGACCACCTTATCAAGCTGACTTTGACCGAGTATGATCGAGCTCCAAAGAGGAAGATTTGCTACTGCGTTGACATTCTTTGACTTTTTGGTTAGAGCTAAATTTGAATACAGATTTGACAGGGCTATTTTGACTGTGATTTTGAAAGTCAACTTTGACTTTTTATACTCTCTCTCTCTGTTGAACATTTGATACAATAATAATAAGAATTGATCAAAGCGTTTTCTCCACATTGGGGTTTTTCCATAACATATTCCAAGTTTGGTGCCCTCTTGTCTTGGCTTGTCTTTTGCATTTTGTTTCATGTTCTATCTACTTTTACTTTCAATGTGATTGGAAAAATAAATTGGAAATTTTCATTGGGATGCTAAAGGAACATTTAAGTAATTGTGCTAAGCATAGAACATACCATTTTTAGCTAAAATTATCATGAATGAACTTCAGTTTCTTCATCATGGAGCCATATTCTTCTAGGAATTCTTCGTAGGGCTTCGACCATATTATCCATCACTTCTCTTAAAAGAAACATAATGTTGAACCAATAGTCATGTAATCATTCTCTTCATCGGGAAGTGACCTTCTTAGTCATCATGAGGTTAACTTTCATACTGCTACCTTTTTCAAGTTATGTTTCTTTTAGGATCTTCCGTCCAATCTTAGTTGTAGATGAACTTATACAACCCTCTTTCGGTAGCCCTGTTACAATTCAACCAGATATTTTCTTTTAAATATCAATAATGAACATCAAATCAACATTACCTCTTTATGATGGCCCTTTTTCATAACATCTGCTTCTAACATCATCAAAATCATTTTGTACACTGTATGAATCCATCTCCAAGACACATATTACCAAGGTTCTCCTTTTCCAACATACATATCAGGGTCTTCATACCTTCTCCATGGAGATGTCATAGCTAATTTTTAATGTTGGACAACTAGGTCCAAATTCCATGATGTGATGCTCAGATGACGATGCCAATATCTCTATTGGGTTCCTCTTTCGAAGAGGTGCACGATCGATCTAAAGATCATCTTGATTGGATGAGTAGAACATGTATTTTGAATTTATTCCACATGTGCAAGGTTGACCTGTTTTATCCCATATGCATAAGAGATGTGTCACACACCCCCAATGATACTTATATATTAGAGAGACTTAGAGTTCATTAGACACACAATTTTGTGAAGGCATTTTTCTTCTCTCTTGGATGGTGATGGAGCAGCATTCTTTGTTCTACGTTTAGGGCTTCTTGGTGCAGTGTCTTGGTGGAGTATTCTTGATGAGACGTCTTGGGGTTTGTGTGACACATGTGGGAAGCTAAACTTATGAAGAATTTGTTCGTTGAAGCATCCTACTGATCACCGTAACACCACCATTCTTTATCTCTGTTTTTGTCTTGTCTTCCATCGATCTATTGGTATGTTCTATCTGCATCTTACTTTCAGTGTGCCCTATAAGGTCAAAGTATATTTGCATATAAGCATAGAAAATCTTCAAAATTTAACATGGTATCAGAGCTAAGGAGAAGAAAAATCCCATAAGGGAGATAAGGACTGTTTTCAGTGGTAGGCCGCAGGCCATACGACCACACCAAGTGATAGCATGGGTAGTTTTTGGGCAGTTTTGTGCCCTAACCTTCAGCGTGGAAGAGCCAACAAGGGCAGCGTGGCTTTTCTAAGTGCTGTAGGTAACAATGTGAAAAAAAAGGATTGTTTGAGGCATGGTAAAGGAACATTCTTAGGTGGGTTTGTAGGACAGGAAGGGTGCAACTTAAAGGAGTGTGTTACTAATGTTTTAGACAGAATTGCAGACTATTTAGAAGGGATCGTAGGTACAGTCCATTGCTGGGCTAGGCCGCAGTCCATAGCCAGAAGTTGGAACCCTTTAAGATCTGCGTTCTAGGTGGACAACATCATTGAAGGGAAACAAATGCATGGAGGAAATCTTCTAAGGTGGACCAAAACCTATAGAGGCTTGTGTATTGAACTACTTGGAGATTGAGAGCAGTGTGGCGTGCCATAACCAAGGTTGTCACAAATGTAGAAGAAACCCATTTTTGGAGGGTTGTCTCAAGATCACTTTGAGATTTGAATTGCTGTGAGCTAGAGGCCGAGATTGGTTTGGAGAAATTCTGGGCTCATTTATTTTAGGTCTGAGTTTGAGCATAGAGGAAGCCACATTTGTTAAGGGCTATTTGATGATGTTTTGGGCATACTCTCAGGTGGGACTTCTCTAATGTAAGCCACAGATTGCTACATAAAGGTAGCATGAAAGTGTAGGAGACAGCCAGAGTTTTTTTGAATGGCTAAATTACAGATAAAACTCAGACTAGCTTAGGATATTCAATGAATTTCTCTCTGTCTTAGAATATAATAAAGAGACCTGATTAATTTTGATCTGCTTCAGACTCTATAGATATGACTAGCGGCAGATGAATCTCTATAGTTTATTCTCTGCTTAAAATAAACTTGATAACTGGGTGTTTTGGGGCTATTTGACAAAGCAGTTGAAGGTAGGTGCCTTCCTGGAAGTGGTATGTGAAAAGTCTTGTGAGAAAAAAATTGAAGATCTGTCATCAATCCATTCATCCATTTTATATCTGAAAACTTGACTCCATACTTGATGGCTATCCTTGCCAAGACATCCATTTTTGAGACTGAGTTGTTTTGCATAAATTTTAATTTAGAAATAGAGATCGGGTTGGAGGAATTTCGTGGCAGAAGTTGAGGGAAAGGTTGCATGCATTTACAGGCTACAGTTTTCTCAAATTTTCGAGGTCACTCCTGTAGTAGTCAACTAGACATTCGGGATAGTGGTAGAGAAATAGGCATCATGAAAATCAAGGATATGAAAGCTCACTTTTCAGTACAGGTTTCTAGTATACTGGTTCATATTCCAGACACAAGATAGCCTCACTTTGCATTGTTTCCTTAAATCTGGGCATTATATATTTTATGGGGTAGAATTTGCCACATCTAGGCTATCTCAGGCTCGTTTTTTTGTGGAAGAGGGATAAAGAATCACATTATCATTTATGGAGAATTTTTTTTGAATGTTCAAGTTGCATTAACCGAAGTCTCCCATAGAAAGTCGCTGAGCGTAATTACTCACCGTGGATCATATTTGGGTGTACTTAAGTCTATCTTTTTTCCATCATAGGACGATTTTACTCATACCTTGTTATCATAATATTGTCTTGTGCATGTGGTTGAGTTTATTCATTAGGAAGGGACGATGTCTGAAGCATATTTGAGGAAGTATTTTTTGAGATATTATGAGCCCTAGGTAGGGCTCCTTCTAAGCATATATAGCTCTGTCCTAGAGTCTGATATATTCTCTGTGATAGGGTCACAAAGCCTCAATAAAATTGCGCTTTAAATATGTGGTATTTTCTGATCCAAGAGAAAGGCATATTATTTGAAGTTGTTTTGGGAAAGTCTGCCCTTTAATGTTGAATAGGACAAAGTGATCACTGTGTTGAAACCCTTGTTTGAATCCCGTGATCAATGATGTTGAATTAGCTTTATTTTTTGAAGGCAGAATTTCTCAGATGATATTTACAGTGCTTTGAAAAACTACTATAAGAAGGCAGACAAAAGAAGAGGTATGTAAAATTGATTCTTACATGGAAATTTTGTTAAAATATGTCTATCTTTGAATACTGTTTAAGGAAATCTAACGATAATATCAATGGCTAGTCGATGAGCCTTAGAACAATGACATGTGGAAAAACATATATGACCTCACTGCATATGGCAGAGTCTATATGAATTGGATCTGTAGTATCTTTAAAGGCATATATATAACCATGAAGTTTGACATCTTTAGTATTGTATGGCAGTATGACAGTGATGAATATGATAGTAATGTATATGATAATATTATGGCAGCACTGTAATCAGTGATATGGAAATTTATGATACCTGTCAAGATGTATGACAGTTGTATGATGGCATATGGCCCCCGGGGTGGGGGAGCAAGAAGCTGAATAGATACAAAGGGTATCTAGAAGCCATGAGTACAATCATACAATCTGAGCCTGGATCATTTGAAGAACCTGTATAGCATCAAGTTTGGAATGATGCTATGCTCGAAGAGTATGAGTCCATTATGAAAAATGATGTCTAGGATGTGATCCCGAGACTGGAGGACAAAGATGTTGTCACCTCAAAATGGCTCTATAAGGTCAAGCTTGGATTTGATGGGAGTGTTGAAAAGTACAAGGCAATATTTTTTGCCTGAGGATTCTCTCTAAAGGAAGCCGTATACTATGATGATATACTTGCACCTGTAATAAGATATACTACCATCCGATCTATTATTTCCCTTACTGCTACACAAGGATAGAGTCTACATCAGATGGATGTGAAGACTATTTTTTTGCATGGTTCGATAAAGGATGAGGTGTATGTGGAGCAACCTCTAGGGTTCGAAGTCCAAGATAGATACACCCATGTATGTATGTTTAAGAAAGCCCTCTATGGGTTGAAGCAAGCCCCTAGAGATTGGTATGAGAGGATAGATAGCTACTTGATGAAGCTAGGCTTCACTCGAAGTAATGCTGATCCGAAACTTTACTTCAAGGTTGATAAGAAAAGCCTCTCATTCTGGTTCTATATGTGGATGATCTCTTCCTAACAGGTGTTGACCCTCTCATTCATCAGTGTAAGAGGGAGCTCACTTCCGAGTTCGAGATGAAGGTCCCAGGACTGAGGCATTATTTCCTAGGCTTGGAGGTATGGCAGAGACCTGGAAAGATTTTCCTCTCTCAAGGAAAATATATTATGAAGTTAATGGGCCCATGCTAGAAAATCCTACTTAGTATCGTAAACTCGTAGGGGCCCTGATGTTCTTAGGGAACATCCGTCCGGACGTATGTTGTGCAGTGAACACTTTGAGTCAACACATGGTTTATCCTCATAACATTCACTGGGTTGGTGCCTAGAAAATATTGAGATATCTCTGGGGCACGATATACCATGGGCTGAGATACACTTCTAGGAGGATGAAACTCCTTGGATATTCTAATGCTATTCGAGCTGGCAATGTGGTGGATCACAAGAGCACATCTGGATGTTGCTCCACACGTAGATATGCTTCGGGAAGGAAACAAAAGTCGGTAGCCTTGAGCACCGCTGAGGCCAAATACCCTGCAGCAAGTATGGCCCGTTGTGAAGTCACTTGGTTGCAAAATATCTTAAATGAGTTGTTCGAGCATGTGCTATATTCCACCGTTATCCTTTGTGATAACGAGAGGGGGATTTGTTTCTCAGAGAATCCCGTGTTCCAAAATCGATCCAAGCATGTTGATGCCTGATACCACTTATCTGGGATATGGTACAACGAGGCGCCGTAAGGCTCGATCATATAAGAACTGATGAGCAGGTCATAGATATTCTCATCAAGCCCTTGGGGAAGGTCATGTTCCTAAACCTTCCATGAGAATCTTGGAATTGTGGAATGAACCTATTTGGAGGGTCTTGTTGGACGATGAGCTCTGGGAGCTCCAGGGGGGCTTTGGGGATAGCTTCTTGGTGCTATAAGAAACCACAGGGTTAGGCTTGCTGAACCTAGTTGGTGTGCTTCCACCCCACCATGATGATATTGAGTTGGTTTACCTCTCTCTGATCTGTGCCCCGTATGCATCCTACCCATGGAGTTTCAGACTCATGGGAAGTACCTCTCATTTAGCCAATGAGAGGGGAAATGTGAATAGAGACCATAGAAAGACCGATGGACGCATCGGAGATTGCTGTACTCTCTATGTCTAGGATGGCACGGTCCAACCACTTGATCTGGGATCAAGTATAGTGAGGTTTCAGACCTCCAGCTGACTTTGGGCCAGTGAAACTAACTTCAGGTTAGTATATGACTCTCTTGAGTCCTAGTGAGGTTTCAGACCTCCAATTGACTTCGAGTCAATGAAACTAACTTTAGGTACGTATATGAATCTCTTGAGTCCTAGTGAGGTTTCGTACCTCCAACTGACTTTGGGTCAGGTAAACCAACTTCCAGGAGACAAGGAACTTTTCAGTGACTTGGAGGAGAAATATCTCCATATGCATATTGAGATGGGCGATGACGGACGGTACAATGCTACCGGGATTGGTACCATTACCTTTCAGAGGGAGTCAGGTAAATCATTTCAATTAAAATATGTAATGCATGTACCCGTTTTGAAGAAAAAATTTGTCTCAGTCATAATGTTGGAGGACAGGGACTATACTATTGTTTTTAGTGATGGAAAAGGTTTCCTGCGACATAAAACAACTGGTCAAGCCAAGAGGATAGGGATTCGAGTTAATAATCTCTACAAGCTGGAGGTAGATGGCTACACTGCCATGATGGGAAAGGAAGAAAAAGTGGTAAGATGGGATGAGGGTGAATTATGGCACAGGCGATTGGGCAATCTTCATCATGCAGCCTTAAAAGTCATGCAACAAATATCTACTAGACTTCCAATGGGAACACTTGCTTAGTTAGATCAGTGCAAGGGTTGCACCATGGGGAAATATGTAAATTCCACCTTTCATGAGAAGGAGAACTGAGCTTCGGGGATCCTTAATAGAGTTCACATAGACGTGTGTGGACCATTATCGGTTGCTTAAAAAAAAAAACATAAGTACTATGTAATTTTTGTTGATGAATTCTCTCGTAAATTCTAGATCTTATTCATGTAGAAGAAAGATCAAACATTCTCTAAGTTCTGTGAGTTTAAGGCATCGATGAAGAAAGAGTCGGGGAAGCAACTGAAGGCTCTTAGGAGCCATAATGGTGGATAATAAATCTCTAACAAATTCATGAACTTCTACAACAAAGAAGGAATTTGAAGAGAAATCATAACGCCTCTTAACCCACAACAGAATGGGGTCGTAGAGAGGAAGAATAGAACAATCGTGGGTGAAAAATGAGCGATGTTTCATGATTAGGGCCTACAAATGAATTTGTGGGCAGATGATCCAGATTTATGTAGGAACGCAATAGAATAAACATATAACCATAAATACAGAGATGCATCAGAATTAACACTTCATTTCATTAATATCAAAGAACTGAAATTTGCTTACAGACAGAATGGAAATAAAACTAGCTAGGGCACTGGTAGCTATCTCTGAGAAGAGATGTGGCGGCTACAGGCCTCTGAACTGAGTTACAATGAGGCTCGAGGGCCTATTTATTATTGACAAACAATGGAGAACCCTAAACATCCCAAAAACCTAACCCTAGGAGATGAAGCGCCACAACTATGGGCCCCGTTTGGGTAAATTGGTGTTTCAACTTCCCAGGGACGTAACTTTGGCATCCTATCTCCGTTTGACGCACATGATACGTCATTAGAAAGCTCTATCCGAGGACTACAACTATCGGGATGAATTGGATGATCCAATTTGTTGGTAAAAGCATACCCAAAAAACGTCGTTTAGGGCCTCAAAACGGCTCCGGAAGTTCAGGACCCGAAAAACTGCTAAAAATAGTAAGTTATGCCGAAACTGAAAAACTGAAAGAGACAATGGTGGGGCCCAAGTGGAATAGGCGGGTGGCCACCAATATCCACCTGGATCATTCCTCCCCCCTTAGGAAGCAATGGTCCCCATTGCGTTAAGTTCCTCCATGAGATGAGGAAATTTCTGCTGAACTTGGTCCCTGGTGAACCACTTTCCTTGGTGCAGGAGTTGGCCAGCTTTGACAACCCGATACGGTTGGATCCTCTGTTGGCGAGTGTTCTTAATTTGCATGTCCATGATACAATCTGTGGTGGCCTGTTCCATGCAGTCTGGGTTTAACTCTGTTGGTGTGAGTTGTTCTGCAATGTCCGAAGTGTCCAGTAGAGGTGGGAAGTAAGGACGAAGGAGATCCACATTGAAGACTGGGTGCAGACCAAGGAATGGTGGAATACTAAGCTCAAAAGCATTGTTCCCTACAGCCTTGGTGATGGTGTACAGCCCGTATCAGAGTGGGCGAAGCTTGCGGTGAGGTCCAGTGAGGCGCTCCTTCTGCAAATGCAGCCATACTTTGTCGCCCACCTGGAAGTTGTGTGGCACCCGGTGTTGATCATGGCGCTGCTTGTACTTCACATTGGCTCTGTCCAATATATCATGAACATGTTGGCGGATGTGTTGAATGCGCTCGATGAAGCTACTTGCTTTGTCAACTTCAGACTGGACGTGCGCTGAATCGGCCTGAGCAGCTGCAAATGGCATGGCTACGTCAATGGGACTTAGTGGCTGGAATCCCAAGCCCACCTGAAAGGGGCTATGGCCAATTGAACTGTGGAGAGCCCGGTTATAACTATGTTGTACATAGGGGAGGCTCTCGTCCCATGTGCGGGGATGCTTTGAATTGTACATGCGCAGAATGTGTACAATCATTCTGTTGACAACCTCTGTCTAGCCATCTGTTTGGGGATGGAAATTTGTGGACTTGGTGAGCTTTGTGTCCAACATTGACCAGAGGCTGGACCAAAATGTGCTGAGGAACCTGCTATCTCGATCTGATATGATAGACTGTGGGATCCCAAAGTGTACCCATACTCGTTCAAAGAAGAGTTTAGCAGTAGCTTCTACTGTGATATTCTTCTTACAGGCCGCCATAATGGCCATCTTCGAGAATCTATCAACGACCACGAAAACACAGTCATTTCCATTCTTAGTAGAGGGCAGGCCCGACATGTAATCCATGGAGATGGATTCCCAAGGTCAAATAGGGGTAGGTAGTGGAGTATATAGGCCTTGCTTCTTGATGGTCGGTTTGGCAATGGCACAAGCAGTGCAGGATCTAATGTGCTTCTCGACATCCTTTCGAAGGTTCGGCCAATAGAAATACTTCTGCAGTATTGCTACTGTTTTCTCGACCCCGAAATGCCCAGCAACTCGACTGTAGTGTGCTTCCCATATCATCTTGGCACGCTCGCTTGAAGGAACACAAAGGTGTCCTAGGTGACATAAAAGTGCATCCTGGAGGTGAAAATTTGGAACTTGCATGCCCCCCGAGAGTGCCTTGTAAGTGTGGCTGAATTCTGGGTCACTCTCATAGAGAAGTGGCCAATCAGAAGTCTCGTGCCCACAAGAGTTGAGCACGGTGGTGAGCACCACGATCGGTGGTCGGCTGAGGCAGTCTGCAACATTATTGATGCTACCCTTCTTGTACTTGATGTTCAAATGAAACTGTTGCAGATATGTGGACCACTTCTGATGGCGATCATTCTGCAACTTCCCTTGTGTCTGTACGAACTGCAGGGGCCGATGGTCTGTGTGGATGATTGTTTCCTTCCCCAAAATGTAATGCTTCCATTGTCGACAGGCTTGCACAATGGAATACATTTCTTTATCATAGGTGGGATACTTGCGAACTGTCTCAGACAATGTCTCACTGTGATATGCCACTGGATGTCCCTGTTGAGTAAGAACTGCCCCAATAGCATAGTCGGAGGCATCTGTCTCGATCTCAAATGGCTGCTGCAAGTCTGGTAAGGTGAGCACTGGGGCAGAACAGAGGCGATTTTTCAATTCTTTGAACGCCTTCTGTTGAGGTTTCGACCAAAAGAATTTTGCTCTCGCTCCTCCTTTGGTGACTTGACTCAAGGGCCAAGTGATATGAGAGAATCCCAACACGAATCTGCGGTAGAAATTAGCAAGACCCAGAAAGCTGCGAAGCTCTGTTATAGTGGTCGGGGTTGGCCAATCCTGAATGACTTGGATCTTGGTTGGATCCACATGCACCCCCCTTTCATCAATAATGTATCCCAGATATTGAACCTGGGTCATGCCAAACGTGCACTTCTCTAGATTGGCACACAGCTTGTGTTGCCGCAGTGTTTGGAGGACTTGTCGGATGTGATGAAGGTGCTCTTCCCAAGTCTTGCTGAAGATCAGAATGTCATCCAAGTACACCACTACAAATGAGTTTGTGAATGGCCGCAAGATGTCGTCCATCATCCTCATGAAGGTTGCGGGAGCATTCGTCAACCCGAAAGGCATGACCAGCCATTCAAAAAGGCTTTCCTTGGCTTTGAAGGCAGTCTTCCACACATCAGAGGGTTCAATTGGTACCTGGTGATACCCAGACTTCAAGTCGATCTTACTGAAATATTTTGCACCTTGGAGTTGGTCCAGAAGGCCATCAATCCATGGGATTGGGTACCTATTCCAGACAGTGATCTTGTTCAGCGCCCGATAGTCAATACAGAGTCTCCACGTCCCATCCTTCTTCTGTACCAACACGATCGGACTCCCACAGGGCGATGAACTTGGTCTGATGTGACCTTTCTGCAACAGCTCCTGAATCTGCCTCTTGATTTCATCATTTTCCAGAACAGAGCGTCGATAGATCGGTCCATTGGGTAGCGACGCACCTGGGGTCAGATCAATCGGGTGCTTGACCTGGCAGTGCAGAGGAACCCCTGTGGGTGAGGTGAAGATGTCCCCGTACTCCTCCACGGCCTTATCCATTTGTTGTTGTCGTGCAGAGGGGCCCTGTCTGGAGGTCGTGGCCACAGTCTTCTTCTTGCCCTGGGGGCGGATCATCAGAAAAACGAATTTCCTGGTTTGGGAAACGAGCTTACTACATTGTTTTGCAGTAACCAAAGAGATAGTCGTAGGAGGTGGTACCTCTGGTATCCTGTACAACTTATTTCCCAAAGTAATAATAACAACACGAGGTCGAGACTCATACACAGCATGACGCTTCCACAAGTATGGTTGTCCTAATAATACATCAGAAACATCAATAGGAGAAACGTCACATAATACCTCATCCGTGAAGGGCTTGATGCTATAGGGAAGGCGGCACTGCTGGCTGACGCGGAGATCTCGTCCTTGGTGAAGCCACACGATGGTGTATGGATGTGGGTGAGCTGTGGTCGGCAAGCCCAACCGCTTCACGGCGTCTGCTGAAATGAGGTTCTTTTGGCTCCCATTGTCGACAATGAACTGTACAGGGGAGCCCTTTACCCACATCTGGGAGTGGAAGAGGCGTTCCTCCTCCTCTAGATCTTCCGGTTCCTCCTTCTGGACCTTTGTAGTGGCAACAGTGGCGTTGGGCTCCGCATCAATAATATGTTTCCCTTTTTCATTCCCCTTTTTAGGTTCTGATTCGGAGTCGGAGCATGCATCTAACTCAGAAGCCCTCATCTCGGCCACTAGCGACTGCTTGGCCCGACACTCACTTGTGTTGTGAGTGGAGCTCTTATGGAACTCACACCACTTTCCCGTGTCCTTCTTTGGCTTTACGATGTTGTTCTTTTCTTGTGGCTTTGACGGGTTGTCTTTAGCCACCATGCTCTGTCCTTTGTTCTGCGGTTTGGAAGCACCTTTTCCTTGCTTTTGATTCGCAGATCCAAAGTCTCGCTTCTTCTGTTTGAATTTCTGCTCAATCTTGGCAGCATACCGGTATACCGTACCAAGCGAGGAGATGTCGAGGAACTCCATTTCCTCCTGAATGTATCTGTGCAGACAACTGCGATACTTTAGCACCAAATGTTTCTCTGAATCTTTGATACCCAACTTTGTGCGCAGGGTATGGAACAGATTCGTCGGCTCATGCACATCTTGATCCCTTTGTTGTCGCAGCGTGGTCCATTGTATGTACTTGTCCTCATAGCTCCCCACGGGATAGTACTATTCCTTGATGGCGTCTTGGAAAGAATTCCAAGTTGGTACGGCCGAGAACAGAGAGGGTTCTGTCTGGTCCTTGTTCTCACAGTAGGTTTCCCACCAGTCCTTAACATGGGGGGTAGCTTTGAGGAGTGCAAAAATAATCTTCTCCCGGTCTGAAAAGTCATGAACCGAGAAATATCCTTCTAACAGATTCAACCATCTATCTATGGCATCTGTGTCTATTTGACCCTCAAATATGGGAATGTCAAAATTTACTTGTACCTTAAAAGGAGTCGTGCCTCCAGAGTGGCTGCTGGATGCAGATGCGCCGCCGGTGGGTAGTCGTTGAAGGATCTGAGCAAAGTTGTCCATCATCGCGTTCCTTTGTTTTTCGAGGGCCTCCTCGAGCAATATTTTGATAGGATCTCCTGCTCCCTCATCTTTCTTTTCATCCCCCATGGGTGTCCGTCGAGGTTTGCGAGGCTGATCTTGCAAAGGTTCCACCAGATCAAGCCCTAGCTCCTTATACCCCGACCTCGTTGGGGACATGCAAAGAAGGATCGAGAAAAAGCAGACCGCTCTGATACCACTGATCCAAATTTATGTAGGAACACAACAGAATAAACATATAACCATAAATACAGAGATGCAGCGGAATTAACACTTCATTTCATTAATATCAAAGAACTGAAATTTTCTTACAGACAGAATGGAAATAAAACTAGCTAGGGCTCTGGTAGCTATCTCTGAGAAGAGATGTGGCGGCTACAGGCCTCTGAACTGAGTTACAATGAGGCTCGAGGGCCTATTTATTATTGAGAAACAATGGAGAACCCTAAACAACCCAAAAACCTAACCCTAGGAGATGAAGCGCCACAACTATGGGCCCCGTTTGGGTAAATTGGTGTTTCAACTTCCCAGGGACGTAACTTTGGCATCCTATCTCCGTTTGACGCACATGATACATCATTAGAAAGGTCTATCTGAGGACTACAACTATCAAGATGAATTGGATGATCCAATTCGCTGGTAAAAGCATACCCAAAAAACGTCGTTTAGGGCCTCAAAACGGCTCCGGAAGTTCGAGACCCGAAAAACTGCTAAAAATAGTAAGTTATGCCGAAACTGAAAAACTGAAAGACACAATGGTGGGGGCCCAAGTGGAATAGGCGGGTGGCCACCAATATCCACCTGGATCAGCAGAAGCATGCAACACAACAGTTTATGTGCAAAACCGTTGTCCTCATAGATTACTTGGCATGATTACACGTGAAGAGGCTTTCACTATTAAGAAACCTGATGTTTCACACTTTAAGATTTTTGGCTCATATGTTTATGTGCATGTGAGCAAGGACACTAGGAAGAAGCTGAAATTGACTGTTGAAGTTGGGATTTTATGGGGTACAAAGAAACAACCCATAATTATCAAGCGTATTTTCCAAACAACAGAATGACTGTTGTGCCAGAGGATTTAAAATTTGATGAGGGGAAAGCCATGCGGTTATCCCTCAAGAGGGAGCTAGACTTGCATGCAGAGGAGGAACTGCTGGTTCCCAAAGATGAGTCTCAAGATGTGGATCAACCACATGAGGATGTTCATGGAGCGGAGGAAGCCACTCATGTAGATCCATCCATATGAAATGGCAGAAGGCGCACCACGGAAGTTGATAGGCTGAGACTTGATGCTACACAGAATGTAGGAGCCCCTACTTCATAGTGCAGAAAGAGATAGTCTCTTGATCGATTTACTAGATACATGGCTCTCATGAGAAAATTTATTGTGACTAAACCATCTTCCTTTCAGGAAGCAATGCAACAACCTACTTGGGTTGATGCAGTGGTGGAGAAGTATGACTCCATTGTAAAAAACAGTGCATTGGAAATTGTCCCAAGACTGGTTGACAAATCAGTAGTAGGTTCTGTTAGGGTCCTATATTTCATAGGATCTCAAGGTGACTGAGTTTATTCTTTCGGTCAAATTTACTTTGTAAAATGATTTCCAAATCTGCAAATAATTTTCAAAATAAATAAAAAAAGAGATAACATAAAAAATCAAAAGTGGCCCTGTGCCTGTGACTCACACTTTGAATTTTCAAGAATAAAAGAAAAGAGTTACGATAACCATTCTCCCTCGCTACAATTTAGTAATTGAATTAGGAAGAGAGTTGCCGACTCAACCGAACTTGGCTCGCATAGGGGCAATGATTACGAGCCCACCCGAAAGAAAGAAAGAAAGGAGAAAATAAGGGTGGGGGGGGGGGTGGGCTCTTGCCAAATACTTTATTCATCCTCTAGGCAAGTAGGGTTATTACCCTTCTCAACTCACTGTATGTGGCATACTTCCGTAAGATATATGTTATAAATAAAAAATATAAGATGTGAACCCCTTCAAAAATAAGAAAAACAATTAATTCTAAAAGTGTTGCACATTAAAATGCCACTACTCTTAAGTTTAGCTTACTTCTGAAAATACATTGTATGCAACTTGTTCAAAGTGCCACAAAAGTTCAATAAAATTCAATAATATAGTTTAATCATGATTGAATTAGGTTTGAAATTGCTTGTCAATAGGTAGTGAAAAATAATTTGTCAAACTGTTTAATCTTGACAGATTGATTAGCTACATAGAAAATAAATTTGGTTCAATAGTTTAATCTAAACCAAGGAAGGTGTCGTAACATCATTTATTTTGATAAGTTAGCATAAGTAGTTGAAATAATTTCAAAATGATAAGGTAGGATGTGGATGCAAAAGAATAAAAAAGTTAAAAATGCTAGGAAGATTATTATTTTTGTAGGCATCCATGTCAATAAAATGTTAGGCTCTAGATGCTATAAATAAAGGAGGCAAATGAAATAAAATGTCAGGTGGTATATGCTCTAAATAAATAAGTTAAGAAAATGATACGAAAGCAAGAAAGAAAAAGAAAAACTTCATTTTGTTTTAAAGGTTTTCATTGGCTGCTAGTCTAAATGCGCCTATGGTAAAGTTCTTTGTATGTTTTAAATTCTGATTATTAATTTTTATCTTAAAGTTTTAAACCATAGAATATCCCCCCCCCACTCTCATTTCATTCATTTCCCTTTTCATTTCCTTCCCCTTTCATATTTCCACACATTTCATTCAAAACCCCACATTCCACTTTTCCCATAGACCAAAACCCACTTATCTAAAAATCTGAAATTTTTAGATATATTATAAGCTCTGCCACCCATTGATAACCATGTTATATAAACCATAGAACTTATCGTTATATATATCACATATTATATATATAACAAGAGCCGCTCAAAAAATTTGTGGGACCCCTTGTGCCTCATCGCATATCACCGTCGCAAAGTTTTGTTACAACAATCCAATGCCAAACTTATAAATCACCGATGCGATGTGAAGTGGGACCCAATCCCCACCGCACTTTCTTTTCCATCTCATTTTCCTTTGAAAACCATGAAAATTTACCTTTTCATCACCTTTCCCTTGCTCTACTTCCCATTTCCCGAACATGATTGAAGTGGGGCCCCTCATCGCATTTCACACTTTTTATGTGTTTTGCATTGAAACTAAATTCTAAATAATGCGATTTCCGATTTCGCGATATCACATCGCATTTGAATTAATTTTGTGAGCACCCGTAGTATATTCATTTTAATTTGTGATGCGGTAAGTTTGCCCCACCTCAGTAGCTCCGCCCCTCGCTTTACAGCCGTTGTGATACATTCATATATCATATAAACTTCATAACACTTACCGCTTAAGCCTTTCTCCGATTCATAACACTCTGTTGCATAGCCAGTGGGTCCCTCTTCCCCGCATTTCACAAAGTTTTAAATTTAACCCCTGTAGCTTATAACTAAACGCTATGTATTGCGATGTGCGCTGCAGTCGCGGTCCCACTTATTCCTTGCCAAGTCACCTGCTCTCCACATCACTTCCATTTTTGCATCACATCACTAACTCCTTTTTATGTTGTAAAATTTTGCAATCTGTGATATGCGATAATGCTATGGATGCGATAAAGTTCGGAACTGAAATCTAAAGGATTTCAGGTCCTATATTATGATTTTTTCAATGTTTTGCTTAGAAAAAGGGTTAATCATGACAAAAGGGATTCAAGTGACAAAATTAGATAGAAAGGTCAAGTTGGGGAAACCGTTTGCGTAACATTGATCCATTTATAGCTTCAAAACAGAGAAAGGGCATTCATACAACAGTTCATCCACCATCACAGCATTCAGTTCAGCTAGCACAATGCTCATTCTGCCAGCACAATAGTAAAATGCGGTCCACGTCCTAACTGTCCCACTACATCAGCACCTGCTTTACACAGCGCATTCCATCGAGACTATAATTTTGTAATAAGTTAGAGTTTTAATTTCAAGTCTGTTAGAGACTGTAATATTGTAATTTTTTGTTTAAATAATTCAGTTTTGGAAGTATCAAGGGTCGATTGATTGAGATCAGAATCATTACTATCGTTTGGAGTACTGTAAGCTTTTTCAAAGCACTCAAGCATTAATAATAATCAAACCATTCACATGATTCTTGTGGCTTAAATATTGGTGATGTTTTTCTTTGGTTAGTTTTATTTCATTGTCTTCTTTCATTGTAAAATTTTTAATTCTAATTGTAAAGCAAAAATCATGATGAATAGGATTTACTTTTCAGTACCTTATTCTGGCTGCATTTACAATCATTATGTTTTCCATTGAAAGCCAAACTAAAGAATTCTTAATTTCTCTTTAGTTCTGCTGAATCTGTTCATATTTCTACCATAAATCCATTTATAAATCCAAGAGATCCAGTAAATATTCCTAGATTTCCCCATGTTTACTCTGTGAAAAGTTGATGCAACCTTCCAGTTATATTTTGACTCCATTGCCCAATAGATATTAATAAATTGAATACAATCAATCCTCCAAAACAAAAAACAAACCAAAAACCCAAGTACTATCATAACTAGCCTAAAAATTATTTAAACAAAGCTATATCTTATAGAGAGATCCCTCTCTGAATCTAGGAAGGATGGGTACTGGATTCCAAAGTTGGTTTGATGTTGGCCTATGTGATCAGTTCTCACAATCTCTTGCAAATTACAGAACGCTAACATAATGGCGACCATACTGGGGATAAATTTATCTTCCTCAGAAAATACATCAAATTTAAGATATGATCACTGATGGTGGACAGTGACCATATCACCTGTCAACTCACCTGGAAACTCCATGATCCAAAGAACCTAGCTTTTGAGCATTCATGGTGACTCCACAACATGCTGACCAGAGTTCATGTTAAACAAGATGACAAGGTTTGTGGAAATTTTCTATCTTATGAAGTTTTAAATACATTCAGGAATCAGTTATCAGAATTTCAGCTTGATGAAGATTTCCTAGAGGTTGTCTTTCACATTTTGAAATCAAGGAAATGTATTCCTGAAGCTAAAACATGTTTTCTGGAGATAGTTGTTGAAAGATATGAAACTGTTATTGAAATTTTAAATACTCAAATTCAATCATACAATTTCCGAGATCCTCAAGAATTCTTGGAAAATATTCCTTCACCTAAGCAAGAGGAAATTGTACTACCTATTGACTTACATAGTGAGGATGATTGTGTTTTCAAGTACCAAACTAAATATGTGGGTTCAAGGTTTAATATTGAGGACACAACTACTCAAATAGTCATTTAAGGCCTAGAAGAAAATATCACACATAATTCTTTTATTGATCCTATAATAGAGTATATGGAGGTTCTTCTTAGCTCAAATGCTCAATCATGTACTCTTTATAAGGGTTAGATACATCAGCAGTTTCCATTTCATATTATAACTTTGGTTATGTGGAAAAATTATCAAGTTATACTTCTAATTTTGTTGATAGACAGTCAAGTTTTCCATATTTTTTTTGCAGCTACTTGATTGGCTTCATTAGCATTT
This sequence comes from Pinus albicaulis, assembly GCA_034641835.2. NCBI lineage: Eukaryota > Viridiplantae > Streptophyta > Pinopsida > Pinales > Pinaceae > Pinus > Pinus albicaulis. The sequence goes on from JAXQQM020061398.1 coordinate 429,805, forward strand.
TTGTATTACCTGATTCAACATAAGTTTCAACAATATAGGGTAGGTAGCAGTGTGAAAATAAGCCCAGTGTTTTGAGCATTTTTTCCAAGCATTCTTTTGAGTTTCAGTTTAGTTTGTTTCAGATTTCAGCGTGCAGGAAGTTTTGATTTCAGGTTGAGATTTTCAGTCACAGAGGTTTTATAAGAGAATGGGTTGCAGATTTGGGATCATCTGAATGGATCAGGCTACTGATCACAGGTTCTTGACACTTCAATGCATGGAAGTGCCATCCCCAATTGGAGCCACTGTTAGGATCCTATATTTCATAGGATCTCAAGGTGACTGTGTTTATTCTTTCGGTAAAATTTACTTTGTAAAATGATTTCCAAATCTGCAAATATTTTTCAAAATAAATAAAAAAAGGAGATAACATAAAAAATCAAAAGAGGGTATATGTTATAAATAAAAAATATAATATGTGAACCCCATCAAAAAGAAGAAAAACAATAAATTCTGAAAGTGTTTCGCATTCAAATGCCACTACTCTTAAGTTTAGCTTACTTCTGAAAATACATTGAATGCAACTGGTTTAAAATGCCACAAAAGTTCAATAAAATTCAATCATACATTTTAATCATGACTGAATTAGGTTTAAATTTCTTGTCAATAGGTAGTGAAAAATATTTTTTCAAACTGTTTAATCTTGACAGATTGATTAGTTACATAGAAAATAAAACTGGTTCAATAGTTTAATCTAAACCAAGGAAGGTGTTGTAACATCATTTATTTTGATAAGTTAGCATAAGTAGTTGAAATAATTTCAAAATGATAAGGTAGGATGTGGATGAAAAAGAATCAAAATTTTAAAAATGTTAGGAAGATTATTATTTTTGTAGGCATCCATGTCAATGAAATGTTAGGTTGTAGATGCTCTAAATAAAGGGGGAAAATGAAATAAAATGTTAGGTGGTAGATTCTCTAAATAAAGAAGGCAAAGAAAATGTTAGGGAAGCAATAAAGAAAAATAAAAGATTCATTCTGTTTTAAAGGTTTTGATTGGCTGCTAGTCTAAATGTGCCTATGGTAAAGTTATTTGTATGGTTTAAATTATGATTATTAATGTTTATCTTAAATTTTTAAACCATTTATTCCCCCCCACTCTCATTTCATTCATTTAACTTTTGATTTCCTTCCCCTTTCATATTTCCACACATTTCATTAAAAACCCCACATTCCACTTCTCCCATAGACCAAAACCCACTTATCTAAAAATCTGAAATTTTTAGATATACTATAAGCTCCGCCACCCATCGAAAACCATGCTATATAAACTGTAGACCTTATTGTTATATATATCACATATTATATATATAATAGGAGCCGCTCAAAACATTGGTGGGACCCCTTTTGCCTCATCGCATATTGCCATCGTAAAGTTTTGTTACAACAATCCAATGCCAAACTTATAAATTGCCAATGTGATGTGAAGTGGGACCCAATCCTCACCGTGATTTCTTTTCCATTTCATTTTCCTTTGAAAAACATCAAACTTTACCTTTTCATCTCTTTTCCCTTGCTCCGCTTCCCATTTCCCGATCGCGATTGAAGTGGGGCCCCTCATCGCATTTCACACTTTCTACGTGTTTTGCATTGAAACTAAACTCTAAATAATGCGATTGCCGATTTCGCGACATTGCATCACATTTGACTTACCTTTGTGAGCGCCCGTAGTCTATCCATTTTAATTTGCGATGCGGTAAGTTGGTCCCACCTTAGAAACTCCACCCCCCCCGCTTTACAGCCGTTGCAATACATTCATATATCATATAAACTCCATCACACTTACCTCTTAAACCTTTTGCCAATTCATAACACTCTGCCGCATAGCTAGTGGGTCCCTCTTCTTCGCATTTTTTAGATTTTAAAAGTTAAGCCCCGCAGCTTATAACTAAATGTTATGAATTGTGATGTGCGCAGTGGTCGCGGTCCCACTCATTCCCTGCCACGTCACTTCCCTTTTCGCATCGCATCACTAACTCATTTTTATGTTGTAAAATTTTCAATCTACAATATGCGATAATGTTATGGATGCGATAAAGATTAGAATTGAAGTCTAAAGGATTTCAGGTCCGGTATTATGAGTTTTTCAATGTTTTGTTTAGAAAAAGGGTTAATCATGGAACAATGGATTCGAGTGACAAATTAGACAGAAAGATCAAGTCGGGAAAAGCGTTTGCGTAAAATTGATCAGTTTATAACTGCAAAACAGAGAAAGGGAGTTCATACAGTAGTTCATCCACCATCACAACATTCAGTTCAGCCAGCACAACGATCATTCTGTCAGCACAACAGTAAAATGGGGTCCACGTCCTAACTGACCCACTACATCAACACCGGCTATACATAACGCATTCCACCGAGACTATTATTTTGTAATAAGTTAGAGTTTTAATTTCAAGTTTGTTAGAGATCGTAATATTGTAATTTTTTGTATAAATACTTCAGTTTTGGAAGTATCAAGTGTCGATTGATTGAGATCAGAATCATTACTATCTTTTGGAGTACTGTAAGATTTTTCAAAGCACTGGAGCACCAATAATAATCATACCAGTCATAGGATTCTTATGGCTTAAATACTGGTGATGTTTTTCTTTGGTTAGTATTGTTTCATTGTCTTCTTTCATTGTAAGCATCTAAATTCTAATTGTAAACCAGAAAATGTGATGAATATGATTTACTTTTGAGTACCTTATTCTGGGTACATTTACAATCATTATGTTTTCCAGTGAAAGCCAAACTAAAGAATTTTTAATTGCTCTTTAGTTCTGTTGAATCTGTTCATATTTCTACCATAAATCCATTTATCAATCCAAGAGATCCAGTAAATATTCCTAGCTTTCCCTGTGTTTACTCTGTGAAAATTTGATGCAAAATTCCAGTTATATTTTGACTCCATTGCCCAATAGATATTAATAAATTGAATACAATCAATCCTCCAAAACTAAAAAAAAACCCAAAACCCAAGTAATATCATAACTAGCCTAAAAATTATTTAAATTTTTTTATATATTATAGAGAGAGCCCTCTCTGAATCTAGTAAGGCTAGGCCCTAGATTCCAAGGTTGGTTTGATGTTGGCCTATGTGATTAGTTCTCACAATATCTTGCAAATTACAGAAGACTAACAGGTTTGAGATGGATCTACAAGGTAAAGCAAGATGCTGATGGGAGTGTGGAGAAATACAAGGCCAAATTTATGGCCAAGGGTTTCTCACAAATCGAGGGGATATATTATGATGAGACCTTTGCACCCGTCGCAAGGTACTCTTCCATAAGGACCATCCTTGCACTGTCAATGTAGATGGGCTGGTACATTCATCAGATAGATGTGAAAAATGTGCTTCTTAATGGGATCATTGAGGAAGAGGTGTACATAGAGAATCCTGAAGGTATCAATATCTTCAACAATGAGTCTCATGTGTGCAGGCTCAAAATAGCATTGTATGAGCTGAAGCAAGCACCCCGTGCTTGGTACAATCAGATAAATAGCTATTTCACTGGACCAGGCTTCACTAAAAGTGAAGCAAATGCAATCTTGTACCAGATTGTGGTTGAGGGTAAGCTATTGATCATTGTTCTTTATATTGATGATTTAATTTTGACTGATGATGAGTAGCTGATACACTCATGTAAGGAGGATCTTGCAAGAGAGTTAAAAATGAAGGATATGGGCCTCCTTCATTATTTCCTTGGATTAGAAATCTAGTAGCGGTATGGTGAACTTTTTGTGTCTCAAGGAAATTATTCAAAGGATATATTGGGTAAGTTTAACATGGAGAGCTACAGACCCATGGATACTCATCTTCTAGGAAGCTGGAGGAAAGAGGATGCTACTTCTGGAGAGGTAGTGGATTCTACTGTCTATCGCTAGTTAGTGGGTTCCCTAATGTATCTAGTGAACATAAGACCGAACATTTTCTATGTGGTTAACCAATTGAGTCAAGCTATGGTTAAGACTACCAAGCTCTTTTGGAAGGTAGGGAAGCATGTCCTGAGATACCTGAGGTGCGCATTAGAGTATGGTCTATGGTACAGACAGACGGATGGAGTGAATTTGCATGGCTTCACGGATGAATATTGGGTTGGCAGTCCATCAGACATAAAGAGCACATCAGGGGGGATATTTAGCATTGGATCTACAATTGTTTCTTGGTATAGAAGGAATCATATATCTATGGCACTTAGTTTAGAAGAAGCGAAATACATGGCATCAAGTCAAGCTGCATGTGAGGCTATCTGGATGAGAAATATCTTGGTTGGTTTGTTTGGTTCTGAGATGGATCTGACAGTGATTCATTGTGATAATCATAGTTGCATTAAACTCTGGATTAATCCTGTGTTTCATGATAGGTCCAAGAATATAGGTATCTGGTACCATTATCTTAGAGATTGTGTGCAGAGGAGAATCATGTTGCTTCAATACATTCCCATGGAAGATCATGATGCAAATATTCTGATGAAGGCACTCACCAGGATCAAATTCTAACACCATAGAGACAGGATCTAGGTGAAGGATAATTCCTTTCTTGTTGAGAGGGAGTGTTGAGATTCAACAAGAAATTTTTGGCACCCATGATCCTAGTGAAAATTAAGCACCTACACTAGGGTGGGGCCCACAGGCTATTTTTAGGTGCATGTCTATTTTTATTATCCCTTAATTTAGATGGACGTTAAACTATAATATATTCTCAATGTGGACTTGAAATAGTTAACTAAAGTGGAAAATCAATTAGCTAAGTGAATTTCGAGTTACAGGTTGGTTGGTGGGACATGCATAGTAATTCTAGTTGTGACAGAGTGATTCTAGTTATAATAGAGTTCGAAGTGCAGTGGTGCATGAGTTTGTGCAAGTTGTAAATAGTTTAACTCAGTTAAGTGAGTTAAAATCAAGTGTGCTAGTTGTAATTGAAGATACACTAGTGAGAGATCAAGTGAATTAAATATTAATTAATTCACATGCAGTGATCTCACATGCAATTGAAGATTTACTAATATTAGCTGCATGCATGTCAGATCCATTGGAGACCCAATTGAGTTCTAGGTGAAAGGGAAGTTGACTATAAGTTGTAAAATTATCTGCTTGCACACACGAAATTAAACACACATTGGATGTGCCCATGATACTTGTGCAGTCAAGGTAGGCAGGATTTCATCAATTCAGGGATTGCATTCAACAAGGATTGCACAGTGAGGGCAGGCTATCTGGAGGTAATAAATTGGCTAAGGGATTTGCCAATTTTTGTATGACAATGTGAGATAATTAGCTGATGTACTAAGGGCTCTTGTGAGAAGAGTTTTGTATGTAATTGTTTCATGATCCATGATATAATATAAAATAGAATAAAGTGGGGTTTTTAGTTGTAAGATTTCCCCAGGAAATTATCTGTGTTAAGTGGGATTGATATTTCTTCATGTTCATGTGATTAGCGATTGTGTTTTTAATTCTGAAAAAGATTTGTAGAAGCGATTAAATATTTAACTTTAGCAAATTGTTAGATTAGGTGAATCCAAGATATACATGCATATTGTATAATTTCTACAGGAATCCTTCGTTCTTCGGAAGTGCTCCATGTGTTCTCCAACAACGCAGAGTCCTTAAGCCCTTTCCCTTTGTTACGAACTATGCCCTTCAAGAGACCAAGTCTTCCTTAGAGTTCACTCCTTCAACTTGAAGAAATTATCCCTCCTTGAGTGCATGAGCGTACCCTACAGGCCTTAGGCTCAACCCTTCAACATTCCAAAATTTTCCATGTACCCTCATGGACCCCTTGGGCGCATGAGCACACTCCAAAGGCCTAAAGCACCAAATTTCAGCTTCCAGGCTTGCAATATGCTCCCTCCTTGGAATATTGAGCACATGAGGACATATTGAAGGCCTAAAGCCTTTCCCTTTCAGACTTTAGGAGTGTGCCCTGTGCCCTCCCTCTCTCCCTTGGTTGCACAACGCACTTGGGAAGCCCAAATATTTCCCTTTCATCCTTTGGACTTGCGCCATGCGTCCTGCCTTGAATGTATCTTTCTGTTGGGCACATGAGTGCATGTCAAAGCCTTGAAGATTTTTTAGGTTCCTATATTACTAGTGTAGTCCCCTATTGTTGTTAGTGTAACTCCCTTATTGTTATTGTTGTACCCCTGTAGTCCCCATTTTTTATTATCGTGCCCCATAAAACCCCACTATTGTTATTGTTGTGCCCTTACATTTTTATTGTTAGGTCAGCTAGGATTATATTGTGACCCCATTGACTCTTATATTTAAAAAAGAGGTTTTTTCATTTGAATCATCCAAGAAATTTTTATTTATGTAATGTAAAGAAGATTTCCCCATCGAATTGGCTGATTTCTAAGGCGTTTATCTCTCTCTTTCTTCTATTTTTGGAGCTGGCTTCATAACATTTGGTATTAGAGCTTTGGATTCTAGGGTTTCGCTGCTTCAAACAGGTCATCGTGGAATTTTTTCTATAATGTTTTTTCTACGAAGGTTCAGAGGCTAAAAAAACACATTTGCGAAGAAATCCCGAGGAACATCATGTAAAAACTTCAGATCTTGGTTCACAATATTTTTGGAGATATGATCTGTGGAAGTTAGGGGTTTTGCAAGCTCTCGAATTTCATCTCAAAGAGGTGACCTTGGGAAAATCATCATAACTCTCTCTCAGAGCATCAGATTTGAATTCTATAAAAAGTGGCCGAAATTACACTGAATTTAGTTTCTTTGTATCAATTTCAGAGTCGAAGGAGGAAACAGTGACATGTGGCATGCTGTACACATTTTATGTACCGAACAAGTCCATAAATAGGTCATTGTGGGAGATTGTGAATAACTTTTTTTTGAAGAATCCAAATCAGGTCAGACCTGTGGCATTGGAAAGAAGACTCAGAGGGCTACTAAAGGAGAAAAGATGAATTCTCGGGGATCCAAAGTTATAGAGATACATCAGTTTCAATATTGAGCTCCCAAAAATCAAGAAAAAAGTGTGTAATTTGATTTTTTTTTTTTTTAAATTTCATAAGTCTTGTTAGAAAAATCATTTTGAAGGGATTCCAAGGGAATAATGAAGCATAGATATCAGTATTGGGTTCTAAAATGGTCCCTAAAAATAATTCAACACCCGTTAAGCCATCAGAAGGCTCTACTATGCCTCATGAAAAGGATGAAGTGCAACATGATATATCAAAATTACAAGACCAAGTGCACCAAATTCCGTTCTCGCAAAAAGCAACAAAAAATGAAATAGAAGTTTTGAAGAATGGCATGGAAGCTAACATGGATGACATGGAATTTTAGATAGATGAAAAAATGAAAGACAACATGGAAGACATGAATAATGATCTAAAAGAAGACATGGAAGGTTTGATAAAGTTGATACAAGAAATGATTCCTAATGGTGAAAATGTAGTATAGGAAACTCATGATGAGAACAAAATAAATGTTAATCATGATTTCATAAAATCTAATGTTGGATTGAAGACCCACCATATTACAAAGCTCGATATGAGGAAGTTTGATTGCAAGGATCCTGTAACATGGATACTATATATGGAGCAATATTTTGATCTCCATAATGTGCAAAACACACAAAAGGTACGCATTGCAACTTTACATTTAGAACAAAATACATTTGTATGGTATCGATGGATTTTCTTTCATAAAAATATTTTCACTTGGTCAATTTTTACGGAGGAAATGATAGCACATTATGAGGATACAAAGAGAAACACCTTTAGCCAATTGATAAATCTCAAACAAAAAGGTTCAATGGTGGGGAAAATTGAGGACTTCCAAAAATCACATATAAGGGTATCTGATATTCCAAAGGAACACAATATTGATGTCTTCATAGGGACTTTAAAGGATAACATCCAACATGAGGTTCGCCTTTGGGAACCTAATTCATTGGAGAAGGCATTCAGGTTGGAAAGAAAAATTGAAAGTAAAATTATGGCAACAAGGAAGCCTACCCTTGACATCTATAAATATGAAAGTACTTCTACTCCTAGAATTCCACAATCTACAAGGTTGAAACGACAACAATTGGAAGAAAAAAGAGCAAAAGGGAATTTCTATAGTTGTGATATCAAATACACTAAAGGTCATAGGTGTGCTGAGAATAAATTATTTTACATAGATTGTGAAGAGGAGGAAGAAAATGAACAAGAAACTTGAAAAGAAGAGGATATACACGAGGAACCAACCCTAGAGAAAGAAGAAATGAGTCCAACCATATCCTATAATGCATTTGTAGGAATTAACACTCCTCAAAATCTCAATATAGAAGGACATATAAAGAAGAAAAACGTAATAGAGTTGATTGATTCAGGTAGTACCCATAATTTTATTCATTGTAAGGTAGCCAAGGAATTGAATTGGTTTCTGTACTCAACACCAGAGTGTCAAGTGATGGTTGCAAATGGAGGGAATATAAATTGCTTTGGAAAATTCCATAATATCAAGCTAACCATGGGGGAATATGTATTGAATAGTCCAATTATTTCCATTCCAATGGGAGGTGCTGATGTTGTACTAGGAGTACAATGGTTACATTATTTGGGGACGATAGCTTTTAATTTTCAAAAAATCTTCTTGACCATTTTTTCAGAGGGAAAGAAAGTTGAATTACGTGGTATTGTAGGGAAGTTAGGAAAGATAATAAGCTCTAATGTCATGACAAATATTATGAAGAAATAACAACGGGGCTTAATTGCACAATTATGCTCACTAGAAGTTCCAACATCAAAATCATCTATTTCTCCATATCTCCAAAAAGTATTGGACAATCATTCCAAGGTGTTTGAAACTCCCAAAGGACTCCCACCTATTCGTGATCACGATCATGCTATTCATTTAATATCAGGAAGTGTTCCTCCAAACATCAGGCCTTACAAATATCCTTATGTCCAAAAGAGCGAAATTGAACATATGATTGCAGAAATGTTAGAGGCTGGTATAATTCAACCTAGTCAAAGTTCTTTCTCTACTCCAGTAGTATTGGTGCACAAGAAGGATGGATCATAGCGCATGTGTTCAGATTATAGGGAGCTCAATAAGCTCACTATTAAAGATAAATTTCCCATTCCTGTGATTGATGAATTATTGGATGAATTACATAGAGCCATTTATTTTACCAAGTCAGATCTTCGTTCATGATATCATCAAATTAGAATGAAGACTGAAGATATTCTGAAAATAAAATTTCTAACTCATGAGGGTCATTATGAATTTTTGGTCATGCCTTTTGGCCTTACCAATGCACCTTTTACATTTGAAGGGTTGATGAATTCTATTTTTAGACCCTTAGAAAATTTGTGTCAGTGTTTTTTGATGATATACTAATCTACAATAGGTCTTGGAAGGATCATGTTCAACATGTTGACAAGGTGCTCAAACTATTGGAGGAGAAGCAAATATATGACAAAACCTCCAAATGTTTCTTCAGATTACAAGAGGTAGAATATCTGGGTCATATTGTATCTCAGGAGGGTGTTAAGGTAGACCCTAACAAAATTAAAGCAATTAAGGAATGGAAAGTCCCCACAACCATAAAGCAGTTGCAAGGATTTCTCGAGTTAACAGGGTATTATTGCAAGTTTTTTAAGAATTATGGGAGAATAGTAGCACCTCTAACAACATTATTGAAGAAATATGAATTTTCATGGACTCCTGAAGCAACTAAGGCCTCTGAACATCTTAAAGAGGCAATTTTCCTAGCACCGGTTTTAGCTACACCCAAACTCACAAAAAATTTATTGTGGAATGTGATGCCTCAGGAAATGGAATTGGTGTTGTTTTAATGCAAGAAGGAAGACCCATTGCTTTTGAAAGTCGTCCAATCAAAGGAAAGTATTTACAAAAAGCTATTTATGAGAAGTAAATGTTGGAAATACTACATGCACTAAAGAAATGATGACCTTACCTAATGGGAAGACACTTCAAGGTAAAAAATGATCATGATAGTCTTAAATAATTTTGGGAACAAAGTGTATCTTCAGAAGAGCAGCAAAAATGGGTGAAAATGATGTTGGGTTATGACTTTGAAATCATCTATAGAAAAGGGAAGCTAATTTTTTTTGCAGATGCACTCTTAAGAAAGGATGATAAGGTGGAAGCGTTGCTTTGTGTTGTTTCTATTATCCAACCAAATTGGATAACCAAGCAAGGGAGGAAGGGAAGAATGACGAAGAAGTGTGGACACTCATTCAAAATTTTCAGCAAGATCCCAATACATCTGATACATTTATTTTGAAAAATGATTCCTGATGGTACAAAGATCACTTATATATTTGTAATAATTCCCAACTAAAACAAAATATTCTTTTGGAATTTCACACCTCTCTTATAGGAGGACACTCAGGATTTTTAAAAACTTACCACATGGTGAAGAAATAATTTTTTTGGGATGGCCTTAAATCTAATATTCAAAATTTTGTGGCAGAATGTTTGGTTTTCCAGCAAAATAAATTTGAGACAATTAAGACCTCAGGTATGCGACAACCTTTACCCATTCCAAGTCAACATTGGGAGGAGGTTTCAATGGATTTTATGAGAGGTTTACCTAAGTCCGAAGGAAAGAGTGTCATCATGTTGGTAGTTAATAGACTTACCAAGTATACAAAATTTTTTGCATTATCTCATCCATTTAAAGCAAGTACAATTGCTACTTCATTTATGGAAACAATTCAAAAGGTACATGGAAACCCAAAGATTATTGTAAGAGACAAAGAGCCCATTTTCACTGGAAATTTTTGGACGGAATTGTTTTCTTGTTCGGGTACTCAACTAGCCCATAGCTCATCTTATGATCATCAATCCAATGGGAAAACTGAGATAGTGAACAGATGTTTGGAAGGATATATTCGTTATTTTTTATCTGATAAACAAACACAATGGGTCAAGTGGTTACCTCTGGCTGAATGGTGGTATAACACTTCCTTCCATACTACAGCAAAATTGACCCCATTTATGGCACTTTATGGATATCATCCACCATCCATCACATAATATTTAAGAGAAAATTCTAAGGTTTAAGAAGTGGAATATCAAGTTGAGCATCAATAGAAATTTCTCAAAATCTTAAAGGATAACCTAAATTTGGCACAAAATTGAATGAAACAACAGGAATATCAACATTGCAGTGAGAGAAGTTTTGATATAGGAGATTGGGTATTTTTACAACTGCAACCATATAAACAAATTTCCATCAAGAAAGCTAAGAAGGATAATAAATGATCACCAAAGTACTATGGTCCTTACAAGGTGTTGCAAAATATTTGTACTATAGCATACAAGTTGGAGCTTCCTTCTTCTTCTCGAGTGCACCCAATTTTCCATGTTGCATGCATAAAGAAGGTTATAGGTGACAAACTTCTAGTTCAAACAATATTTCCAGAACTTGATGAGGAAGGAAAATCATATTGGAACTTGAATCAGTCATGGAAACAAGAACTCGAAAACTACGAAATCGATCAATGTCAGAGTATCTCATCAGGTGGAAGAACTTACCCACTAAAGATTCCACATGGGAAGATGAGAATTTTATACAAAAGCATCCAAAACTACTCAAGCGTTGAGGACAACACTTTTTTGAAGGAGAGGGGCATGTTAGGTCCCTATATTACTAGTGTAGTCCTTTATTGTTGTTAGTGTCACCCCATTATTGTTATTGTTGTACCCTTGTAGTCCCCATATTGTTATTATTGTGCCCCCATAAAACCCCACTATTGTTATTGTTGTGCCTTTACATTATTATTGTTAGGTCGGGTAGGATTATATTGTGACCCCATGGACTCCTATATATAGAAAGGAGGTTTTTTCATTTTAATCATCCAATAATTTTTTATTTGTGTAATGTAAACAAGGTTTCCCCCTCGAAGTGGCTGATTTCTAAAGCGTTGATCTTCCTTTTCAACTCTTCATCCCTTCGAAGTGTGACAATGTGCCCAAAATCCCTCCTTGTCCCTTTTTAAGCACACTGAAAAGGAATGAACATAAAATCTACATAAACCATGCTATAATAGGTCATTTTTAGGTTGATGGTTGCTTGCCATGAGTGAGTGTAGCCATAGGCATCTCAAAAAAAGAATGGAAAGCACACATGAAGAAGATTGGGCAGAGAATACAACCAAAGGAAGCATCAAAGAATAAGGAACACTGTGAAAGCTTGATTATCGAAGCACCCTAAAGAATCCAAGATCAAAGACCCTTTGGAGGGTGAAGGCATCAATGATCAGAAGTTTTATGAAGAATGAAGACAAGATTGGAAACCATGTTACAACTGAAGAAAGTCCATGTCATTAATCACTATTACTCCTAGTCACCAAGGGTAGTGACATGTCACGTATTCATCAAATGATGATCTGGAAGGTACGATGCAATATTGTAATCATTGTAAAGACAAATAAGTGGAAGTACAAGAGTCATGTATGGACAAAAGAGTCATGGAATTCTGTTGAGAGTTTTAATAGATGAATTAAAGTTCTTAATATTAACTGTCAACCAGGACTCGTAAACACCAGTTGTACTATGCTTTTGATCAAGCTTGTGTAAGAGTGTATAGGTTTCCTCAATAATGATCTATTATTATGAATTGATGAAAAATTTATGTCATCTAAGGTCTATTTAAATTACAAACAAAGAGTGTTAAAAGAGATTAATCTACCTAACCTTTACCAAGCCACACTGTTCTTAATATTTCTGCAATCCAATATCCTATTTTAAATTAGCAGACATTCTTTTTATTTAAAGAAGAAGAATAAATAATCAAATTCAATTGACTTGAAGTTCATATTTTAATCAATCCATAATGTACTCAAGGATAATTTTCACTTAAAATATATATAACATTCACTATAATTCTCTTACTGCAACAAGACTGTAAGATGGTACAAAACAAATCAAATCATTCTCACACTGTAACTGAATCAATCCCATAATTCTATATTATACTTTAGATCCAAAATTCTTCTATGATATCTTAAAGACCATAATATATTGACCAATCTCCTTATGTTAACCTATAAGAAAAACTCTCAAAAGAGCACACACACCTCTTTAATCATGAACTCAAAATTAAAGCTAACTAGAACACTCTGTCTCGAGGAAAGCACACTAATAAATTCAAAATTCAAACCAACAGGGGAAATTCCTAACTATTGCTGGGCTCAAACCAATTCACTTCACACCTCGACTTATATCAATTCAAAACCCCTTAACGCTAATAAAGGTATCCTAATCTATTTATAAAACTGGACACACTTTGAACCACACTTCACTGTCTAATTGGAAAGTAAGTACAGGACTATGTAATTCTAATGCTGTAAATGAAAATTGAGTTCACACAGAGATAAATATATTACTATTTTCGAGAGACTCCTTGTTAATTAAGCAAACTCCACTTGTAAAGAAACTCACTCTGACTTCGAAATGTCTTCAAAATATCACACTGCTATTCAATTCTCACACATATTTAAGAAATTGAATTCACTGTCTAATTGGAAAGTAAGTACAGGACTATGTAATTCTAATGCTGTAAATGAAAATTGAGTTCACACAGAGATAAATATATTACTATTTTCGAGAGACTCCTTGTTAATTAAGCAAACTCCACTGGTAAAGAAACTCACTCTGACTTCGAAATGTCTTCAAAATATCACACTGCTATTCAATTCTCACACATCTTTAAGAAATTGAATTCACACCATTAAAATCTCATTCCAACAATGAAACCTACTGCAAAACTCATAATACTTAGTGAAATTCAAACTCACACTTTTAATCAATGTAACTTACTCTAAAACTTAATACTATCTAAACAGTTAAACACCCAATGCAATTGATACTAAAACTCACATTGAAAATGAAACTGACACTACTAGCAATAAAAATATACTACCAATAATAAATATTGTCCTACGAAACAATAACTCAAACCTAAGTAATTCGATTCCCAATGTAAACACTGCTATTCTGGAAATGTAACTATACTGCTTTAAGTTTGTTTTGAATTCACACCCAGGATTCTAAGGCGGGCTTCTAAACACACCTAAGATACTCAATGAATTGGCTTCAATCACACTTGCAACACTTGCTGATTTACTTAAAAAAAAAACGTACTCACTATTCAACGACCTCAAGAACTCAAATGCAATTTCCAACACCAAAGTAACTTCCAAATTTGAATGCTAGTCAAGGGAATCAAACACTCTGTATATATATATATATATATACACACACACACATAGCGTTTTAAGGAACAGAGTAATGTTTTGTAAGAAGGATCGAACATGATATGCAATGAATTACAAAACCGAAGCAATAATGAGACCTATCATAATTGAAATCTTAATTGAATCAAATGACGATCTGCTTAATAATGCTATAGAATTCACAAGTTCTGTAATAAAAATAAACACAATCTAATTCAATCTACCTACGAAAAAAACTAAGTCCCAGACTGTGGTGGGCCCTTGCCACACCTGGGAAGGTTAAAAATTATAGTGAAAGGAAGATCTTCACTTATTCAAGCTAGAAATGCATCACAATGGTACTCACAAAAACTCAAATCAACACACTCCCATTATATTACTCGAACAAGTCTTGAATTAAAATAATGAAAATCTGTAATAACACAAAGTTGTACATACACACTCACAGCTTAAATATTTTTCTCTCTAGATTACTTGCTTAACTCCTCTACTGGCCTTTATAGGAGATACTATTATACAAAAAATAGAAAAGTATTTCATTACATGGAAAATCGAAGGATCTGGACTAATATTAGTCTTTTACAAATCTGATTTCAAATACAGATTTAGTTCATTGCTAACTGCTCCCAAACTAAATTCCACCCTTAGGCTATGTGAATGATATGTTGACCTAGAGGCTGATCTAGAAGGTGCCCACATAGAGATCATCGAGCTTAGGGATCATCGAACTCAATTCTGGAACGTGGTAGTTGCATTGACCTCCTAGAAGCGTTGAAGGTATAATAGGCCTCTCAGACTTTAAGTAATATTCCAGGACCTATGTTTTAAGTACAAAAATCAAAAGTAGAACTTGATGCCGCAATCCTCCTCCATATTTAGTTGTGTAGGCCCTGCTACATTAAACTTCACATCTAAAACCATAAGGATTAGTTGGAAAACTATGAACATAAATTAACTACTAAATTCTAATCACAAAATAGTAAAAATGACACTATTGCAATGCTTTACCTCTTATCAAGGATTTGGCAGGGTTTAGGCAAAAATGAAGATGGAGGATAGGAAAAAGGGAAATTCCTTGAAAAAAGAGAGCCAAAAATAGTGTTAATGAGTTGAAAAAATTGGGACAAAACAAGACACCAACAAAGTCCAAAAAACATGTAATACCAAAAGTTATATGTAATTCCAAAGGTTGTAGAAGTCCAAAGGTCATTGGAAGTTAGAAAGTCAAGAGTCATACTCATGGGCATGTGAAACGTCATGCCTCAAGTTATAAAAGGATCTTCATTTCTCTTGTAAAGGACTTTTAAAATTGGCTTCTCCCAGAAGCCATTAGAGAGATAAAATTCGTAATTTTTGGGCGCAAGTAGTGGCTCCAACGATCCACTATTAGAGCTAGTGATGTCCATTGTATTTATGTATCTTAGAAATTTTGCTTAATATTGGAGAGTTTTCAAGCCAACATAGTTTCACACGTGGATTGTGAATATTTCTAAGACTATTTTTTGAATGTTTATGGTTCATGTTTGCTTTCACCTGTACTGGAGTAATTGAACTATTTTGGTGAGTTAGATGATCAAGTTATTGGAATTGTGTTGTAATGTTTATAATGATGATTACATCTATGTGAACTATTTCTCTTGATGTTAGATGAATGTTTTACTTTCTATGTGTGTCTCCATTAGGGTGGTATTATTACTTCTCTCTTAGAGGCTTAATTTGTTTCCCCTTCGTAGTGAAATAACCTTTATGCATTAGCAATCAAACAATCACAAGGCACACTCGCTCATTCAAAAAGATATATTTTTTCTCTCTCATGCTGACAGTTATTTCCAAGGCATATATTTAAGTAAATGAAAATCAAGCCATATTCTGGATGAGACTCCTACACCAAATGATGTAAGGTATAATTGGGATATTTTATAGGGGAGATCCCATGTACATTGGCTATATCCAATGCCGCCAATATTTTGGCGTTGGGAGGGAAACCAATTTTTTATGGCTGATAACTCCACATACCCTATTCATTTATCTTCTAGATAGGGTGGAAAAATTCCAAGCACCATTCAAACTCCTATTCCTGAAGTGGGAGGGTCTTCTCAACATGGTCTGAAGTTGGCATACGAAGTTACTTATGAACAAATTTAGGCACTTCGACCTATAATCTGTCAGTTTGCCAAAGTTATCAGTTTAATTCCAGGTGCACAAAATCTCCCACATTTACCAAAGAAGAAAGAAAAAACTTGTACCGACATATGAGTTTCTCTGGTGGAAGATTTAGTTTTTGCTACTCTTGAAGAATTAACAGAGTCCGCAAACAATATAGTGCGGCGATATCAACTTCCACCCCTTAATGAAGGGTACGAGGAAGACATTGTTATTTCTGATGACATTTTTTATGGTGAAGGACAAGACTAAAATTTTGAAAAGGAGGAGGAACACAATAACAAAGACATGGAATACTAGGACTTAGATTGGATGGCCCAAGGGACTCTTGCTCTTCCAGACGATATTCATAAAATGCCCACACATCTAGAAAAGTTGTTATCAAAGTTTGATTCAAATAAGAAGATAAAGGAAAAATATCACATCTATGAATTCTACATGCATCTATGGATGTTAGAGGTAAGGTATTATGACATTTATTGTAGAATTTTCCCTTATATATTAGAAGGTAGAGCAGCGACATGATACCATGGTCTACCTGTCAATTCAATCCAAAGTTGGATGGATTTTAAAAAGTTACTTTTAGAGAAACTTGTTGATGATAAGACTCCTATGATGTTAGTGAAATAGCTTAGAAATAGTAAGAAGGGGGAAAAGGAGAGTCAAAGATTTTAATCAAATATTTAACCATATATTGAATAACTTTTCCCCAGGCACAACTTCATGATTAAATTACTATCTATTATTATACAACTTCTGTGCTCGCTAACATTTCCCAATTCACAAAAAGAGATACAAAAGAAACAATATCATTAAACTTTGTAGAAGAAATCATCGTCAACAAGTGTTAATTTTGGAAAAATAGGTCCAAAATCCATGTTGTGATGCTCAGATGACAATTCCAATAGTTTTATTAGATTCCTCTTTTGGAGAGCTGTAAGATCAATCTAAAGATCATCTTGATCGGATGACCAGAACATGTATTTTGAATTTATTCCACATGTGAAAGGTCGACCTAATTTATCCCACACGCATAACAAATGTGTCACACACCCCCCAATATGCCTATATATTGGAGAGACTTGGAGTTAATTTTACACACAAATTTTGTGGAGGCATTTTCTTCTTGCTTGGATGGTGATGGAGAAATGTTCTCGATTTTGTGTTTAGGGCTTCTTGGTGCAACGTCTTGGTGGAGCATTCTTGATGAGACGTCTTGGAGTTGTGTGAGACATGTGGGAGGATGACCTTATGAAGTATTTTCTAGTTGAAGCATCCTGCTAACCGCTGTAACGCCACCATTCTTTATCTCTATTTTTTCTTGTCTTCCATCGAATTATTGGTATGTTTTATCTGCATCTTACTTTCATTGAGCCCTATAAGTCTAAAGTACATTTGCATCTAGCATAGAACATATTTAGAATTTAACATGGTATCATAGCTAGGAGAAGAAAAAGGCCATTTATTTGAGAATCTAGGGCAATGAGATAAGGACTGTTTTCAGGTGACCAAGCTGGCAGAAGAAGGCCGAGTTAGGAGAAATTTGTTTCAAGTCTGTTGGGGTTGGTTGGTGTCCTAACCCTCAGCGTGGAAGGAGAAGCCTAGTCGCAGCTAGAAGAGCCTGGCCATAGCTAGAAGAAGCCTAGCCACAGCTAGAAGAAGCCTAGCCGCAACTAGAAGGATCCTAGCTGCAGCTAGAAGGAGCCTTAGGAAAGCATGGGAATTTATGTAGTGGAGGTCGAGTGCTGTAGGAGACATCGGCTATTTTAAGATCTGTTTAGGGTGCTGAGTTTTCTGGGTTGGTGGCCGAGGAAGAGAGGCATAAGATAAGGATTGTTTTAGGCAATTTGGGTGGTGTCTAAGGGAGGACCGAAGCCATAACTAACTGTTGTTCTAAAGCCATCAGTTAGAGGCCCTTTAAGGGCTTCGTCTAGGCAGAAAGGCCTAGAAAGGGGAAGCGTGGAGGAAGAGGTGCTTTAATTTGGATGACCACAGCCAAAGAAGGCTTATATTACACCCATTACAGAAAGCAGTGTCATCAAGACAATTCAAGCTAGAGGATATCTGAAATTACAATCTCTGTAATTCCATTTAATCGTTGAGCGATTGTCATGATGCCACCAATTTGTACTAAGAGTAAAAATATGACGCTGTGTCTTCCATATTTTAGTCTAAATCATGGCACCAAAAACATCCCTAGCACAAAAAAAAACTAGAACTTTATTTAGTAAAAATGCCATTAGATCTATGCATGCTAATAATATTGGTGTTCCGAGAGTAGAAGATCTTGGCAATGGTAGTGGAATCAACGCCAGAATTGATATAGACAAATATGTTAGTGTGCTATGTCCTTCATGCATGACTGGAATATGTATAGCTGGTTAAAGTAATCTGTGTTGTTGACAATGTTGTAATGTGAGAGCGTTATTATTTAAGTTTCCACTTTTCTCCTTTAACGTGGGGTTGTATTTCTCCTTGGAGAGGCTTGTTTTGAGTCATATGTTGTCTACGTGAGAGTTCTGAGCCATTTTTGATGATATGGGAGGTGCTACGATGCAGTCATGATGTCCAAACAGCTGTGATACCCATATTTTGACTATTGTTGGGGACATACTATCACATCTGGTCCAAGGCTTGATACTAGGCAGTGTTTTCCTCACATTAATGTCGAGATATATTTATGCCTATGTTATATCAGATGGTTGTGTATCATCTAAACACCAACATTGTAAATTTCATTGTGTAGTTAATTCTAATCACTATAAATGGTTTTTTCTGGAGTTGGATGTTAGCTAGAACTCTCTGGGGTAGCATATATACCAGTGATGATTTCAACTTATGCCAAGAATGGGCAAGGGGAGGAGGCCTTGCGATTTCTTTACCAGATGCAGTGATCTGAAATCCAACCGAGTAAGTTCACCTATGTTGTGGTGCTCCCAAATTGTGCCAAATTGAGTGCTCTAGAGCATGGCAAAGAGATCCATCAGGAGGGAAAACTAATATAGGCCTATGTTCAATGACCTTGGTGGAGCCTTGTAATTGATAGAAGGCAGATTGAAGAGCTGGTTGTGCAAGCGTATTTGAAGAAACATAGGACCTTGTGAATAGATGAGGCAGAGATAATAGAGAAGCATATTCTCTTTGTGCATAGGTGGCAAAGGACCTGCCAGGTTTTCAAGACGAAAAGTACAAGAGACCAAAGGGATGTAAGTTGAGTGCATCTTCAACATTTTATTTTTTCTTGTTGTATAGGAAGATATGGACAATGACATATGGCAGAATCTATATGATCTTGATCCGTGGTATCTTCAGAGGCATATGGAAAAATATATATAACCGTGAATTTTGATATCTTTCGTTCTATATGGATGTGATAAATATGATAGTGATGTGTATGATAATATTATAACAACACTGTAATCAATGATATGACAATGTATGATACCTGTCAAGATGTATATCAAATATATGTCAGTATATGGATATGATTCTTGTATGGCCTTGATAGTGGGTGAGTAAGATTTAGGTCTATGATTACAAAGCCCTTTCTGAGGAAAGGAAGTTGGTGTCTCGGATGCCCAAATTCAAAATAATCATGAAGGCATATATCATAGTTGTGCCATAGGAAAGCATAAAAAGGGGGAATTTATTTTTCCCTCAAGTATCACAATATGATGTCTAGAAATTGATACATTCTGATTTATCTGATATGCTACCCATTTGGATATATTTCTTGAAGAAGAAGATCGAGATTCCAAGGACTGATAATGACACCTTTTGTAGAGGAGCTAGCATTAAGAGGGAGACCACAATTGTATATGTTCCTGAGAAAAAAAAATGCTGGAAGAAAGAAGAGAGTCAAAGAAGAAACCCTCATGACTCTGAGACACTCTCAAGGATGCCGAGAGTCATATGGCCCCAAAGGGGGACATTCCGAGAAAGAAAGAATCCATATAGATACCAAGGGTATATAACAGCCATGAGTACAATGTGAAGAAGCCGTAAAGCATCAAGTCTGGAAGGATTCTATACATAAAGAGTACGAGTCCATTATGAAGGATGATTGCTGGGATATGGTCCTAAGACCAGAGGACAAAGATGTTGTCACCTCGATATGGCTCTATAAGATCAAGCATGGATCTGATGGGAGTGATGAAAAGTACAAGGCAAGATTTGTTTCCTGATGCTTCTCTCTAAAGGAAGGCATAGATTATAATTGCACATGTGATCTATTATTACCCTTGCTGCTACGCCAATATGGATTATACATCAGATGGATGTGAAGACCGCTTTTTCTGCATGGTTCAATGAAGGAAGAGGTGTATATGAAGAAACCTCTAGGGTTCAAAGTTCAAGATAGATATTCTCATGTATGAAGGTTGAATAAATCCCTCTATGGGTTGAAGAAAGCCCCTAGGGCTTGGTATGAGAGGATATATAACTACTTGATGAAGCTAGGCTTCACTCGAAGTAATGTTGATTTGATCCCTTTACTTCAACGTTGATAGATAAAAGCCTCTCATTCTGGTTCTCTATGTGGACGATCTCTTCCTGACAGGTGCTGACCCTCTCATTCATCTGTGAAAGAGGGAGCTCGCTTTCAAGTTCGAGATGAAGGACATGGGAATGATACACTACCTCCTAGGCCTGGAGGTCTGGTAGAGACCTGGCGCGATTTTCCTCTCTCAAGGAAAATATATTGTGAAGCTACTGGAAAGATTTGGTATGGTGGACTGTAAGTCTGTGTCGACATTGATGGAGCTCAACTTTAAGAAGTTGAGTGGTAGCACTGTTGGGCCCATGCTAGCAAATCCTACTGAGTATCGTCACCTCATAGGGGCTTTGATGTTCTTATGGAACATCCATCCGGATGTATGTTGTGTAGTGAACACTTTGAGTCAACACATGGTTGATCCTCATAACGTTCACTGGGTTGGTGCCAAGAAACTCTTGAGATATCTCTGGGGCACAATAGACCATGGGCTGAGATACACTGCGGGGAGTTTCAGACTCCGTGTATATGCTGATGCTGATTGGGATGGCAGTGTGGTGAATCACAAAATCACATCTGGATGCTACTTCACACTTGGGTCTGGTTCGAGTAGGAAGAAAAATTCGGTAGATTTGAGCACCACTGAGGCTGAATACGTTGCAGCATGTATGGCCTATTGTGAATCCACTTGGTTTCTAAATCTCTTCAGTGAGATGTTTGAGCATGTGATAGATTCCACCGTTATCATTTGTGATAACCAGAGGGGTATTCAATTGTTAGAGAATCCCGTGTTCCACAATATATCCAAGAATGTTGATGTTTGGTACCATTTTATCTGGGATATGGTACAACGAGGCACCGTAAGGCTCGATCATATAAGAACTGATGAGCAGGTCACATATATTCTCACAAGCCTTTGGGGAAGGTCATGTTCCTAACCTTCCATGAGAAACTTGGAATCATGGAGCGACCCTATTTGGAGGGTCCTATTGGAAGATGAGCTCTGGGAGCTTTAGGGGGGATTTGGGGATAGCTTCTTGGAGCTATAAGTAAACACAGGGCTAGGCTTCCCAAAACTTGTTGGTGTGCTTCCACCCCATCATGATTATATTGAGTTGGTTTACCTCTCTCTAATCTATGCCCCATAGGCATCCTACCCATGGAGTTTCAGACTCATGGGAAGTACCTCTAATTTGGCCAATGAGGTGGGAAATGTGAATAGAGACCATAGCAAGACCGATGGATGCATCATAGATTTCCGTACTCTCTATGTCTGGGATGGCACATGTCCAACCACTTGATCTGGGATCAAATCTAGTGAGGTTTCGGACCTCCAACTAACTTTGGGTCAGTTAAACTAACTTCGGGTTAGTATATGACTCTTTTGAGTCCAAGTGAGGTTTTGGACCTCCAATTGACTTCGGGTCAGTTAAAATAACTTTGGTTTAGTATGAGACTCATTTGAGTCCTATAGAGGTTTCAGACCTCTGAGCTGACTTTGGGTTAGATGGGAGTGATGTATTTGTGACTCACCTTTTGTTTTGAAATAAATAAGCCAGCGAAGTAAGTTAAGGCGGGATGACGCACAATTTTTGGATGGCACTGGTGGATGGAGTTCTCCCTAGTTGAAAGGGAGTGTTAATTTTGGGAAAGTAGGTCCAAAATCCATGTTGTGATGCTTAGATGACGATGCCAATAGTTTTATTGGATTTCTCTTTCTGAGAGGTGCAAGATCGATTTAAAGATCATCTTGATCGAATGAGAAGAACATGTATTTTGAATTTATTCCACATGTGCAAGGTTGGCCTGATTTATCCCACATGCATAAGAGATGTGTCACACACCCCCACAAATGCCTATATATTGGAGAGACTTGGAGTTCATTTTACACACACATTTTGTGGAGGCATTTTATTCTTTCTTGGATGGTGATAGAGCAACGTTCTCGATTCTGTGTTTAGGGCTTCTTGGTGCAACGTCTTGGTGGAGCATTCTTGATGAGACATCTTGGGGTTGTGTGACACATGTGGGAGGATGACCTGCTGGTTGAAGCATCCTACTGACTGCCATAACACCACCATTATTTATCTCTGTTTTGGCTTGTCTTCCATCAATCTATTGGTATGTTCTATCTGTATCTTACTTTCATTGAGCCCTAGAAGTCTAAAGTATATTTGCGTCTAGCATAAAACATCTTCAGAATTTAACAACAAGGACTTGTGTGCTATTAGAGTCATTACTGACGATGACAAATCAAAGGAATCCAAATAAAATGATAGGAAGTATCAACGTTATTCTAGCAAGGCTAAATAAAATGAATCATCAGATATTGAAAGCTTGACTAGGATGGTGAAACCACTTACCAACAAAATTTCAGAGCTAAAGAAAAGGTCAAGCAAGACTTCTACTAGAAACAAGCCTCCCAATTTTTTCCTGTTTTGAAGGAATAATAATAATAGTAATAGAAACAATCAACCTGCCAAGTGTGCCCAGACCTCAAATGTTGTGATGATTATAGAAATTATTGACATGAATAATTATTGTTCTTTCCACCAGCAATATCACTCAGAAAATACATGTCCACAGTCGAACTACAACATGAACGCTTTGGCTGCACACATTGTGGATTCCTTATTAGCATATGGATAGATAGAAAAAATATAAGAACCTACATTGACTGAAGAGGTATATGACATGCAATTAATGCATTTGATTGTATTTATAATATTGATAACAAAAATGGTTAAGAACCACCACAAAGTGAAGCCCCTCCTTTGAAGAAAAATGGCCTATATAGCTTGAGGAGTAGAGGGCCCATTTATGATCAATATGTGACAATAAAAAACTGAATGAGAAATTGTTAATAAGAATCTCACCACCGATAAATCCTACTCAAAATGCACATATTAAGTCTAGAAATGAAACCAATTCCAAGAACACTTCCTCCAACAATAAAAGAAAGTCTACCACTCCGGAAGTGTCAAAAAAAGCTACTACTCTAGACACTTCAACATAACCTATTATAGGTGAAACAACTGATTATAACATTATTGAATATTTGAAGAGACCACGTGCCAATAGTTCCATCTATGAGCTCGCGAGGATCATAGGCCAATGTGAATTAATTTTCCAAGCCTCTTCACAATCTTCTCCAATTGATAAAGCTTCTTCCTCTCAAAAGGTATATGGTAAGTCATTTGGTGCCGTCAAATTTGTAGTTAATGCTATATATTAGAAACTAACACTCTTTGTCCTAGGTTTTTATTAACACTCAAAATTTTCAATTATAATGTCCATAATTGTTCAATAGATTCTGGTGCATCTATAAACGTAATACCATTATTTTTTTCCAAGAAAATAAATGATTAATGGGACAAAAGCGATGCAAAAATTATTTAGTTGGACAAATCTCTTGTCCAAGTTGTTGGTGAACTTAAGAATGTGCTTATTATATTATCAAAAGATGACCGAGTTCATCAATGTATAAATATTGTGATTGTGGACATTCCAGAACCCTATGGTGTACTCCTCAGTAGAGATTGGTCTAGCAAATTAAAAGGGTATTTTGGTACAGGCTGGTCACATTTATGGCTTCCATAGAAGGGAAAGAATAACCAAATTCGGGTGGAAAGTGAGCCATATATGAAACACACTGTGACACTACTTGAGGGCAACAATGAGTTTCAATTGTTATAATTCATAGGTAATTTTTTTTACTTTTTTGAACCAGTTCTCAGAAATAATTTTGGTCAATGAAGAAGTCTAAACCATGTTTGTTGATCCTTCATTTCATTTATCATCACCATTGTCAAGGTCATCGCCATCATAAGTTTCAAGGTCACCATATCCATCATCATCATTCAAGAGGTCTAGGGTTATGTCATTTCATTTCATTTAGGTCAAGTCTAGGTTCAACCCTGTCTTTGGAAAAATATTCAAATTTACACTGAACATAACGCAGTAACCCTCCATTCCATCCATAAAACCCTAATGAAGGAGCAAGAAATTTTATGAAGTTCAAATAAAGACATATTTCTTGTTTCATATGGCTCAAATTTCAAAAAAAATTTCAAACATCCCATCTTTGTTTCACTATTTCATGAAAATTGAAGAACTCTGTCTCATTGTCTCTTTTAAAAGATCACAAAGTCATCATGCACTGTCAGAGCTCCTATTTTAAGCTGGCTCCTAAAAGACATACCAGGTCAAATCCAGACCCAAATCCCTCACCAAATGTGTATGATCCTGAGAGTCTTTTTAGAAAACATAAAACCAAGTCTTGGAAGGTTGGAAGATTTTTTCCTCCACTTGTCAAATCAAATTCTTTGCCTATGAGATTTGTTCCAGAAGATTTGGTATATAGTCTAGAATCTGAAAAATATTTTTTTAGAACAAAGTCTGAAACTTTTCTTTCAGAAGCCAACTTTGATCCTTTCGATTTCAAGTCCTTTGCACCATTTTCTGAATCTTTTGAGTCCAAATTTGATAGTGAAGTCTGGTCCAATTTTCATAAACTCAAGGGCTTGGTAAACAAATTTCAAGAAAATTCAGAGAAGGCCTATTTTTAGTATCAACATCAAAATTTTGCTCTACCTATCATCTCACCATCTTATATAGCTACATCATAAATCCCTTCTTTCATTCCATCATTACCTTTGAATTTTTTCACTCCATCAACACCTCCTTCATTAGTCATAGACAGGTTTTCTCCGCTGATCCTACTACTTCACCTCACTCCACTACCTCAAAATTATGGTCAGAGGCTTTCTCTTTTTGACAAAACATCAAAGGTTACAAGTTATCAACATGTTTCCAAAGTAATTGACTTCATATATCTTGAAGAGATCGAAAATAACGATGCCAAGATGCATAATTGTACAGAGTTTCTCCGGAGAGGAAAATAAATGGTTTCTCTAACTCACAGCTGGTTCAATAGGTACCTCACAAAAACTAATTGATTTTTTTATGGGGAAATGGGAAGAGAAAGAAAAATCCATTGCAGATCTTGGCTGAGTATAATTCCTTGAAAAGGAATCCCAATGAGTCTATCTAAGACTTTATAGTTAGATTCAACAAAATATATGATTCAATTCCTGAGAATATTAAGCCTCCTCTAGGACTTGCTTTACTTAATTATCATGATGGTTTCAATTTAGAAATGGCCTATCAGTTGAGGGAAAGAAACCCACCAAGTCTTGAAGAAATTCAAAGAAATTCCGTGAGCGTGGAATCCAATTTGATCACCAAGAAGTCTAAAATCAAGACGAAAAAAAGAGTATTTATCAAAGAAGAAACATCCTCTTCATCTAAAGGAAAATTAGATACCTTGATCAACACCATGGAGAAGATGATGGATAAAATTTCCATCGTTTTTCCAAAAGCTGAACCCTCCATTAGAAATCCCAATTTAAGGGGACAAAATCAACAACCCCAATATAGGATCAAGCAAAGGGAACATAGGGGTCAAGATCCACAAAGTCAGCAGAAAATTCACACCCCATTTCAATAGAATTATACTAAAGTCCCTGATGAAGACGATGAAGATGAAATTTCTGGTGAGAACCATTTATTTGAGGAAAATCAACAGTCTATTTTCCTCAGTGAAGAAGATCAATTTTCTGCAGAAATTTTCGCACCTGATGATCAATAATATGTATTGTCAAATGATGAGATATTATAAGTGTGCATGGAAGATTATCAGAGGGGATATCAGAATTCTCTTTCTCAAGTGCAGAGATAATATGGCTTGAGGAATAGTAATGTTCCTATAACATCTAATCAGAGAAAAAAAAAACCTCTCAAGTAGATGTTCATCCCAAAGAAGCTGCTGCCCCGAATCAAAGTAAAGACAAGGGAATTTCTCTTCTTAATCATGTTAAAGGAAATTAATCTTCTTCCAGTGGTCAAAGGAAAGATAAATAATTCAAAGAAGGAGGACAGAAGAAATAATCTTCACACAAATATCAGCTCGAGAAAAAATATGCATCATTGAAAGAGGTAGAAAAAAATTTTGCTCTTTTTTCTCTTGAAAATGAAATTACCAAGTTGAAAATATCCATTACTCTAACGAAATAGTTGAGAATGATCAATAAAAATTTCAAGTTGATAATTTTCTTTGATTTGATCAAATTTCAGACATGGTTAATGTGAGTGATGATCACCCTGATCTTATTTTTGGTCTTGGTGTTGATGGCGATTTAGAAGATAGTGAAGTCCCTCCATTTTATTTAAGCCTCAAAATCCATGAATTTATCCTCCATAATTCCATGCTTGATTCTTGAGCCTCTCACAACCTCATGCCTGAGCCCATTATGGACAAATTAGGACTGGACATCACAAGACCTTATCATGATCTTTACTCATTTGATTCGGGGAGGGTAAAATGTCTCGACCTCATCAAGGACCTAGTGGTGTCATTAGAGAAAATACCAGCCAAGAATGTACTCATGGATGTTGTTGTGGCAGATATCCTACCCATATATGGAATGATACTTTCTTAGTCATGGGGAGAAAGGCTTAGAGGTACCTTACAACTTGATTTTTCTTATGCTACCATTCCTGTCTTTGGACATCTTAGGAAACTATACTGGGAAAGTAAGATGAAGTACATGATCAGCAGCTGAGAAAAACCAAACAACCATTCTATACATGTTGTTCACACATATTTAGAGTCCTTTATCTTGTTCAATGATGAATTTTCAACGTCTTCCTAAGTTTTATTAAAGAAATTGCAGAAAATTATGAAATTTCTAATTCTGTTTTAGAATTGGAAAATGCAGAAAATTGTAAAAAAGTGTCAAATGGTTGGAACAGAGTGCATCACATCAAAAAAATGATGGAAAAATAAAATAATCATAATTTTTTTGGTACATCAGAGGTCTCTCAAACAACAAGAAATGTTCAACCATCCGATTTTCAATTTCCAGATGAGGAAAGTAGTTTGTGGACTATGGAATTCGATGGAGCTTTGGGCGAAGAAGGGGCTGAAATTGGAGTGTGAATTCAAAACCCTATAAATCAATCATTAAACGTCCCTACCAATGTTCTAATTTCCTTCTACAAGCTGGCCTTCAAATGTTCAAACAATGAAGCCGAGTGTGAGGCTTTGATAGTTGGTTTGAAAATTCTCAAGAAGTTGGGTGTTCTATATATGGAAACTCTGAGTTAGTGATAAAGCAAGTCAAAGGGGAGTACGAAGCCAAGAATCCAAGGATGTGAGCTTACTGAAATGAAGTGATAGACATCCTCAAGACATTTTTTTAGTACACTTTATCTTTGATTCCAAGAGACAACAATGCTATTTCTGATTCTCTAGCCACTTCGACCAGCATGTTCAAAATTACATTGTATCCTAATAAGAATTATGAGATAAATGTAAAACACCGCCCCGTTGTCCCAAATAATTTTCAGTATTGGCAAGTATTTCAAGATGATAAATAGATCAAAAACTTCTTGCAGACAGAAGAAGAGTTTGTAAATTATCAAATGGAAAACCAATGCTATGAAGATGAACAAGAAATCCATGCAACAGAGATGCAAGTGCTTCAATTGAAATATAACTCCATTCTAAGAGATTTGGTACCTATGGAATAGATTTTTGATTAATATGATGTTGCACACAAACCGACCATGCTATCAACAAAAGTGGGAGTGGAAGATCTCAATCTTGGCACTCTGGAAAAGCCAAAAATGGTAAAAATTTCCAAATATTTGAGTGCAGAAATGAAAGGTAAATATACAACTCTTATGTCTCAATTTTCTGATGTATTTTATTGGGAATATTATGATTTTAAAGTCTATGATAAGAGCATAATTCATCATACCATTCCCGTGAATCTAGATCAGAAACCTTTCCGCCAAAAGCTAAGAAGAATTAATCCCAAGCTGCTTCCCTCTATCTAGAAATAGGTAAATACATTATTCATTGTTGGTATCATTGTGCCTCTTCGATTTTAAAATTGGATGTCTAATCTAGTGCTAGTAAGGAATAAGACATGAGAGATTCACTTGTGCATTGATTTCATAAATTTGAACAAAGTGTCATTGAAGGACAATTACCCACTACCAAAGATGCACCATATTTTGTGAAGGGTAGTTGGATATTCTATAATTTCATTATTGGATGGATACTTGAGTTATAATTAGATTCTTGTACATCCAGATGATCAATAAAATACAACCTTCACAACACCTTGGGGTACCTTCATGTATGCCAAAATTCCTTTCAAATTGAAGAATGTAGGCACTACTTTTCAGCGAGAAATGGACATTTCTTTCGCCAATGAAAAGGACATATTTTTGGTCATTTATCTTGATGATATCACTATTTTTTCCAAGACAAATGAGTAGCACTTGCAACACTTGAAAACAGTCTTCCACAGACGTAGAAAGTTTGGCATATTGCTGAACCAAAAGAAGAGTCTTTTTGCTATGGAGGAAGGTAAATTGCTGGGCCATATCATATCAAAAGATGGAATTAGGATAGATCCTTCAAGGATTGAAGCAATTCAAAATTTGGAATATCCTAGAAGAAAAAAGGAAATTCTATCATTCAATGGAAAAATCAATGTTTTGAGAAGGTTTGTTCCCAATCTTGCTGAACACTTAAGGCAGGTTACTGACATGTTGAATTAATATAGTGAATTAAAGTGGTTGGAAGAGGCAAATAAATCATTAAATAAAGTTAAGTTGGCTTTATATCATGCTCCTATCCTCATTAGTCTAGATTATACACTTGATTTTATCATTTTTTTCATTTGCCTCGGAGCATACTCTTGCTGTTGTCTTCATGCAAAAGAAAAATCAGAACACAGAGAAGCCCATCACCTTCTTCAGTAGAAACATAAGAGATGCAGCCTTGAAGTATAACATCATTGAGAAACAGGCCTTGGCATTAGTCAAATCATTGAATGAATTTCGGGTCTACATTCTACATTCTCATGTCATTGCATATGTTTCAAACGTTGTTGTCAAATATGTGCTTACACAATATGATCCTGAAGGGTGGCGAGGTAAATGAATCGCTGCCATGTTATATTATGATTTGGATATCAAGCCCACAAAGATGATCAAAGGATAGGGTCTAGAGAAGATCATGGGGGATAAAAATATTCATGCCTTGGACATTAATTTTATTGCTGCATTATCTAAGGAACAAGATGCTAAAACATTACCTAAGGTAGCTAAAATTTTCTCTCTATTGCCTTGGTATGTTGATATAGTACATGTTTTGCAACATTTGAATCCTCCTTCCAGATTGCCAAGTAGAAGGGCTAGATATTTAAAGTTAAAAGCTCTTAAGTACTGCATTCTTAATGGTGTCTTATATTGGAAAGATCGGGTGGAGTATTGCTGAATTTTTTGGTTGAAGGAGAAGTTGAAAAAATCATGAAATTTTTTCATAAAGTTGACTGTGGAGGTCATATTTATTGGGAGAATATAGCTAATAAGATCTTGAGGGCAGGATTCTATTGGCCAATCTTATTTTTTGATGTTTATAAAATAGTCATGAGCTATCATGAATGTCACATATTTCAGGGAAAAAGGAATCTCTTTCATTTACCTCTTAAACCAATTGAAGTGAAAGTGCCATTCCAGTAGCGGGGACTTGAATTTATAGGCAAGATTCATCCTCCATTGTCAGCTCAACACAAATGGATACTCACTGCCACAAATTATTTCACCAAATGGATTGAAGCTGTTATCACCAAATTGATTGTGGTAGGTTGCTCATCAATAAACTTAATGTAACTCTTTCAAACCAATTTTGGATGAAGATTAGCCTCTTCAGTTTGAGAGGGCTCTCTCAAGGTAATTTATAATTTTGAATGGAAATTATAGCAGATGGCTAACTCTATAGCTGTAACTTGATTGTGATTGATTGCAGGTTGAAAATGTAAGAACTTGCTACCATTGGGCTATGGGGTCAACATTAGTAAAATCAATGAGAGTATTTCTTCTTATGGAAACTGAGGAAAATGAAGGTTTCAATGAAAGGTAGTACACACATACAACACATGAAGGAAACAATAGTTTAACCTCTAAATGAAGTCAGAGCATGTCACCATGAGTTTTGAGTAATTAGACATCAAACTAAATGCAGATATTAGAACATGAAAGATATAGAGCATAAACACATTGAACACCTCCTTCGTATCTCAGGTAAAGAAGAAAACATCACTGTATATTACTGAAACTGAAAACTATTACAAAGTAGCAGTTTAGTACAATATTCTCCAACTATTTGATATTTGATTTTATGTCTATAAATAGACTTTCTTTACATTACATATGATTTTGGATAATCGAACCTTCAAACTGATAGCTAATCATAACTGACATATCTATAAAAAGACACCTATCCATTAAGAGTTATTCTCCTAATAGGACTCTGGTCATATTTATTACAACTACTAATTGAAGGAGTGCATAATTACATCAAAAGTAGTTAGGCTTCTCGAATGACACTATCCATCATCAAAAGAATAAATTTCCTCTCTGAAACACAAAACAATCAACCCTTTTTTCCTGTGCTATGTTGTTGCTAATGTGCTGATGTAGTGGGGCAATTTAGGACGTGGACCTCAATTCGCTGATATGTTGACAGACGAGCTGAGAGCTGTGCGAGCAGATATGCTATTGAATGGAGTGCTGAACGCTTTTGGCTGCCAGAATCGAACTTTATGTTGTTTTATTACCTAAAATCATATTTTTGTGTTAAAACCTTTTTTATAAACAAAATAGCGTGAAAAACCAATATATTGGACTTGAAACTTTTCAAATTTCAATTTTGAAGTGCATCACATCCACGCACTTCGCAACCTTTAAAATTTAGTTTATAAAGAATATGATCGGCGATGTGATGCGATGGGAGGTGACGTGGAGCGTAAATGATGTGTAGGGTAAGTGCGATGCGCAGGGGAGGAGATGAGTGACGTGGCAGGGAAGAAGTGGGATCAGACCGCAGTGCAGATCACAACTTTTAGTTTTTAGTTATAAGCTGCGGGGGTTAAATTTTAAAATTTGTGAAGTGTGGGGAAGAGGGACCCACTGGCTATGTGGCGGAGTCTTATGAATCGGCGAAGGCTTAAGCGGTAAGTGTTACAAAGTTTAACTATATTGAGGCGACTATGCAATGGGGGCAGAGCTGCTGAGGTGGGGCTAACTTACCGTATCGCAAATTAAAATAAATAGACTACGAGCGCTCACAAGGTAAGTTAAAGTATATGCGATGCAATATCACAAATCGACCATCACATTATTTACAGTTTATTTCCTAATGCGAAACATATAAAGTCTGCGAAATGCGACAAGGGCCCCACTTCAATCACGATCGGGGTTTGAAAAGAAATGAAACGGTAAAGGTGGAAGGGTAAAGCGGAAAGGTGGAAAAAAGGTAAGTTTAATGATTTTCAATGGAAAATAAAATGAAAAGGGAAGCGTGGTCGGTAAAATGGGTCCCGCTTCATCATATTTTGTCCTTCGAAAGGTTTGTAGGAGATAGTAATGTAAATGATTTTGGGTTTTGGTCTACGGGGAAAGTGATTTTGAATGTATGGGATTATATGAATGGGGAAGGAGTCCAGAAGGGAAAAACAACAAATAGTGATAATAGAAGCCATTTCCATGAGGCAAGCTACTGATATAGTTATCATTCAGTTTCTTGGGAATAATATTCCATCTCGTTTTGGCTGTCCACACAGGATCATCACTAACAACGTAGCTGCTTTCAAGTCCAAGAATATGATTGAATTTTGTGACAAGTATCAAATTAGGCTTAGTCATTAAAAAACATACTATCCTTAGGGCAACGAGCTCGAGGTGTTGGGAAAAATACTGAGAGGGGGGGGGGGGGGGTGAATCAGTATTTACAGCATATTCAAACTTTTTACTTTTTCACTCTCCCCTACTAAAACCATGTTAGCACAGTGGGCTTGACTAGCGTATGTCATCGCGGAAATCAACATGAAACTCGCGTGTATCCGGAAGATCTGAGTATACCATTAGGTCTTCATATATCATTCCATCATTCATTTATTAGATGTTCTCTAAGCGGTAAACATGTGCGGTAAGAACGAAGAATAAACCATCACACAAAACATCACACATGAACACCAGGATCTTTAGGTGGAAACCCAAGTCGGGAGAAAACCACCGCTGCAGTTGCTCAGCCTTCAATATTTTATTATAGAGAAAGCATCTTCTGTAACATGTCTTTGAACACGGACTTGACCGGCACGCGAGGCACCACTGCTGCGCTCTTTTGCCGACTCTCTTGGAAGGGAGCTCCAACCCCCTGACTCATTTACCAGCCTCTCCTGGA
The DNA here is from genome assembly GCA_034641835.2 of Pinus albicaulis. Taxonomy (NCBI): domain Eukaryota; kingdom Viridiplantae; phylum Streptophyta; class Pinopsida; order Pinales; family Pinaceae; genus Pinus; species Pinus albicaulis. The sequence goes on from JAXQQM020061398.1 coordinate 463,019, forward strand.
AGGGAGCTACGACCCCCCGATCTCGTTTACCAGCCTCACCTGGAAGGGAGCTACAACCCCCTGACTGAAGGCTACAACCCTCACTACCACCTTGGACCACGTTTCATCAATTTTCACACTGGATCCAACAACTTCAATAGAACACAACTTGCAGGCCACGTTTCATCATATTTTCAGACTAGACCCTTTTCATCCTTTCAAGCTCAACCATACAACCAAACTGATATAGGCAACTCAGAACAGTAGAATACAGATAGCAGCAATACAGCAGATTAGATCAGACATTTCTTACCACAGACTTCAGCAAACCCTAGTTTGCATACGCGCTTTCCTTTCACTGATGTCGCGTATATACGCGCTTCCGTCCACATAAACTCACGTATACCTCTGTACAAATTATAGAGACAATTTCATTGCGCTTACGCGCTTTTCCTTTAGAGAAGCCGCGTATATACGCGCTTCCTCTGCGGCTAAGTAGCGTATAGATCTTGAACTACGTTATATGACGACATACTTCTTCGAATGACAGTGCAATGGGTTGCCATTTACTTGAACGGAATGACAGCACTCAATTAGGATACAAACCTTTGTAATGGGATCAAGTAGATACAGTACATTTCAGGTCTATATCCCTTCTTCATCGTTGGTGCATCATACATTGATTTGTCATTCAAGTGTAATTTTCCATTCGGATCTGCTTGGGAAAGTGACTTTCATTCAGCTCGGACATCTTGCACCCACACTCATGATTTGCCGTAGATTTCATTCTTTATATAGGTTTGTCCTTTTTCAATACCATGAACGCACAATGCCATGAGCCCAAAACTGCATTACTTCGATGGTATTATTGGTGGGTCAATTAGGCGGATCATTACCCAATACAATGGGTCAATACCATGGTGGTTACCCCTGGTTTTGCACTTTTTGAGCGCTTTTTGCCCATACGCGACTTGGCACGTTATTTCCCGCGTGCATACGCGACTTCCCCTAGACATATCCACGTATGCCTTGAGACATACTAGATTGAGCACATTCTGAATTCCTTTCTTCATTGCCTTCTGTACACACTGTAGATACATCATATTTAGCTCATCAAGAGCATATTCTAACAACCACAACTTCACCAAGTAAGTTGTCATCATCTTCATTAAGTGGGTTGCCTTTCAAGGACAACACTTAGCATCATATTGTCAACAAACATCATATCACATCAGATTTACATCATTTACCAAGTCCATCAAGTCAAGAATAACTTCATCAGGTGGATTGCCATCAAGGACAACACATGTCAATAGTCACATGTCTTCATCTTCATTCAGTGGGTTGCCATCAAGGACAACACTCTGCATCATATTGCCAACAATCTCCCCCTTTGGACTTGATGGCAACCACGATGGTGTTTGGTTACCACAACAGATAGGTACATTAAGAATACAATGACACCATTCAAACACCATGTCACTCTCCCCTTTGACATCAAGGGCAAAGGGCGGATCAAAAGCCAACATGCTCTCCCCCTTTCTCCTTGTGTAGAAAAGCGTTCGGGTCCGGTGTATCTTGGTGACCAAGCTCTGCATTGAGTTCATGCATATTTTCCGACAAGTACGCAGCTGTCACCAAAGACTCACTTTTACATCAATTATCCATCCAAGTGGGTTTGAATATGAAGACTCAACTACCCGACGAGTGGGTTTGTTACACATTTTGACTAGGCTACTCGACCAAGTGTGCAGCTACTCGACCAAGTGAGTTTACACAATAACTTTGTTCAGCCTAGAAGCTACCAGCTGGTGGTTTTGGCATTCTGCCTTGAATGTCCCATGGTAGATATTACAAGATTTGTCATGGGTCTCAACATGACCTTTTCATCAAATTACATATGTGAAAGCATTAAGAACCCGACACAGAAAGTCCTCAAGAATGAGAACATATTTCAGAACCATCATAATGCCAACAATGCATTATACTCAGCAACGCTAATTCTCCCCCTGAATCTGTGCATCCAAGCATTCTTTTCGTATGACTAAGGCTCCCCCTTAGTTTGTGCATCTTGAACACTTTCATCAACAAATCATCAAGGCATCTTCATTAAATCATTAGAAAAAGAATTATGAGAACTGGAACACCACCAGAGTTACCAAACAGTATCAGAGATACCAAACAGCACTGCAGCTGTGCTGAAGAGAGCTGACTTTCAACCAAAAATTGTCAGCAATCAGACATACGCGGTTTTCTTTGCAGGAACTAGCGTATATACGCGACTGTGTTTCAGGAAACCCGCGTATCCCAAGCCATCTTCTAAATCTATGCAGATTTGTTCTTTTGACTGGCAGAGAATACTCCCAGCTTCTGTCTTAGATACTCGAACACTTCCCTGGGCAGAGGTTTGGTAAAAATATCAGCAACTTGTTCTTTGGAGGGAACATACTCCAACTTCACCTTTTGTTCAAGCACTTGTTCACGTAAGAAGTGATACTTGATGGGAATGTGCTTGGTCTTTGAATGCATAATAGGATTCTTTGAAATACTGATGGCACTTGTATTGTCACACTTAATGGGGACAGGAGGTGTACATTTGATTTGAAAATCTTATAAGGTTTGCATCATCCAAAGGAGTTGAGTGCAACAAGATGCGGCAGCCACATATTCTGCTTCTGCTGTAGATAAGGCAATAGAATTTTGCTTCTTGCTGAACCAAGATACTAACCAAGGTCCCATATAGAATGCACCACCACTAGTGCTTTTCCGATCATCAACACTTCCAGCCCAATCTGCATCAGTGTAAGCATGAAGAGTAAGATCAACATTCTTTGGATACCATAGACCAAAGTGTTGAGTTCCTTGTAGATATTTGAAAATTCTTTTCACAGCCTGAAGGTGAGACTCTTTTGGATTAGCTTGGAATCGTCCAACAATCCCAACTGCATGCATAATGTTTGGTCTAGTCCCAGTGAGATAAAGTAGACTTCCTATCATTGATTTGTAATCTGGTTGATTCACCGTGGGAGAATAATCATGAGAACTGAGATTGCATCCGGTTATCATTGGAGTACTTACAGGTTTGCAATCTTCCATGCCATACTTCTTCAGAATTTGCTTAAGATATTTTTCTTGTGATAGGAATATACCATCTGTAGATTGATGCACTTGCAAGCCAAGAAAGAATGTTAGTTCCCCAAGTAAAGACATTTCAAATTCTTGCTGCATGACAGAAGCAAATTTTTGACTCATAGATTCTTCGTTACTCCCAAAAATGATATCATCGACATATACAACTACAATCAATAGTTTATCATTTTCAACTTTTGTGTATAAGTTGCTATCAGCAGACCCCTTTGAAAATCCTTGTTGATGAAGATATTTGTCAAGACGATAATACCATGCCCTTGGAGCTTGTTTGAGACCATATAGAGCCCTTTTAAGTCTACAAACAAGATTTTCATCATTTCCCAAAATGAATCCTTCCGGTTGTTCTATATATACTTCTTCTTCTAGATCACCATTAAGAAAAGCAGATTTAACATCCATTTGATAAACTTTGATTTGTTGATAACTTGAAAAAGCAAGAAACATTCTTATGACTTCAATTCTAGCTACAGGAGCAAAAGTTTCTTCAAAGTCTATACCTTCTTGTTGAGTATACCCTTTGCAAACCAATCTAGCTTTGTTTCTTACAACATCCCCATTCTCATTTAGCTTGTTCTTGAAAATCCATTTAGTTCCAATGACATTTTTATCATGTGGTCTTTGTACCAATTCCCAAGTGTCATTATTTTCAATTTGATCAAGTTATTCATTCATGGCTTGCCTCCAATATTCATCTTTGCTTGCTTGATTGACATTGTGTTGTTCAATTGTGGATATGAGTGCCAAATGATTAGAAGATCCCACAAGAGTTCTCCTTGTTCATACCCCAGATTCCTTGTCACCCAAAATTTGAGATTCAGGATGATTCTTCTGAACATATCTGGATGGAGCTTTTTCAGATAGATCATCTTCAGGTTCTTCATTGGATCCACTGTCTATATCATTGCTATCTGATGTAGAAGGCCATATGTTGCTATCATCTTCTTTTGTTGTTTGTTTTTCTTCTTTAGGAGCTGCAGGAGACTCATCAATAACAACATCAATACATTCAACAACCTTTTGAAGCCTTTTATTGTAACATGTGAATGCTTTGCTTGACGATGAGTAACCAAGAAATATCCCTTCATCTGATCTAGGTTCAAATTTGCCAAGCTTTTCATCATTATTTTTGATAAAGCATTTACTTCCAAAAACCTTAAAATGCCTCACAGTAGGAGAATTGCCATACCAGAGTTCATATGGAGTTTTGTCACTATTTACCCGAACATGAGCCTTATTGAGAATGTTAACTGCTGTATGTGCTGCTTCACTCCAGAACATGTCAGGAACATCAGAATCAGCAAGCATAGCTCTAGCCATTTGAACAATTTTTCTATTCATTCTTTCTGCTACACCATTTTGTTGTGGAGTGCCTGCTACAGAGAACTGTCGTTTAATGCCATGTTGTTCACAAAATTCAAAGAATTCATTTGATGAATATTCTCCTCCTCGATCAGATCTAAGACACTTGATTTTTAGATCTGATTCATTTTCCGCCAAAGCTTTGAAGCTCTGAAATTTTTCAAGTACTTGATCTTTGTGTTTAATGAACCCGATCCAACACATTCTAGAGTAGTCATCAATAAATAAGATATAGTATTCTGCCCCACGTGAATTTTACTTGGTAGGTCCTGAATATCGATATTAATGAGTTCGAAGGCTTACTTGATAATCCTTCTTTGGCATTAAATCGTGCTACCGATGCACTTACCAAATTATTGAAGATTTGCCTGGTACTTACTAGGAAGATTGACCATGAGAAGATCACGAACGACTTGAAGTCCACTTGCTGATTTGAAAGAAACTCGGATACCGGTCTTCTGTACACGCCAATTTCTGGAACTTGCTTAATATGATAGTCTATGTCGTTTAGTACATACAGGTTGCTTGGATTTCTTTTTCCCTTTATAATGATTTTACCTGTATCAAGATCACGAACCACACATTCTTTGGAACTGAAGACCACTTCTGCTCCTTGATCACACATTTGACTAACACTTAACAGGTTATGCCTTAATCCATCCACATACATGACATCTTTCGCCTTCACTTTTTCTTTTAGAAATACTGACCCTTTTCCTTTAATTACAGCAGGAGTATCATTTCCAAATGTAACTTTCTTTTCCTTTTCTAGAGCATTATAAGTATGAAGTTTGCTTTTGTCACCTGTCATGTGTCTTGAGCACCCACTATCGATGTACCATTGATTTTCTTCACCTTCTGCAAATAATGCTATCCCACAATTTTCAACTGGCGGTTCTTTCTTTTCCCACACTTTAGAGCTTGAGGTAACATGTTCTTTTGGCTGGATCTTGTTCCTGCATTCAGATTCTTCATGGCCAAAGTTATTACAATAAGTACATTCAACTTCACTTTGAAGAGGAGAAAAATTGTTATAGGTATTCTTGTTTGGTTCAGTATCCAACCTTTTCTTTCTTGCTTCTCTTGTCATGATGGTTTTATATGCAACACATTGAATAGCTTTATGACCAAAATTGTGACAAGTGAAACATTTCCCATTGAAGTAGAAATTTATGCGATCATGGAATCTTCTATTTGAATTTACCTGTTGGTTGTAGTGTCTTTGAAAGCTATCCCTGTTAGTGTTCCTTGAATTGAGATGGTCCTGCTTTCCCTGTAGAGATCCTTTATTCCCTTGCTGAGTGGTTGAATGATGTAAACCACCTGTAACTGCTTTTAGATAGTTTGATGCTGAAGTTTGAGAAGATTCTCCGGTATATCCAAGACCTGTCTTTATAAGAGGAGAAAGTTGTACCTTGATGATCTCATCTAAGGTTTCAGATCCTTTAGAAAATCTAAGATTCAAGGTTTTTTCTTTCTCAACTTCTTTTCTTTGACTTACCACTTCACATTCTAGTTTTTCAATATGTTTCTTTGCTTCTTCAAGCTGCTTTTCAATGGTCTCTCTGATTATCTTTTGTTCTTCTAAGAGAATTTTGTAATATTCTAAGCGTAGTTTGAGTTGATTATTTTCTTCAAGAAAATCATTTTCCTCTAGAGCATCCATAAAAGTATCCTTTTCTTCTTTTTGTTCAAATGCCATGAGAAGTCTAAGATCTTCTTCACATTCTTCCTCATTATTAGATGACCCATCACTATCTTCATTAGTATAGTAACTTTTCTTAGAGCTAGATCGGTTCTTATTCCTTCTTACTACTTCTTTTCCTTTATAAGGACATTTTGCAGCATAATGACCAACTTTTCCACACTCAAAACATTTGAAGGGAAGCTTACCTTTGAATCTTCTAGTACCTAGTTGGAGCTTTCTCACGAAATTTGCTTCTTCTTCATCGGATATATAGCTGGATTCTTTGACAACTTCCTTTTCCTTTCCTTTTGTAGATGCCTTAAAAGCAGCTTCTCTTACTTGAGAAGGACCTCCTTGTCTCATTTCCAAAGCAGTCAGAGTACCATGTAATTGAACAATAGTAAGCGATTGCAGATCTTGCCTTTCTTCAATAGCTGAAACTTTAGAGTCAAATTTTGAAGTCAAGGATCTTAAGACCTTTTCCACCAGAGTAGTATCAGTTATGGTTTTACCCAAATTTCTCATTCGATTTACAATATCATCCAGACGAAGAAAGAAACTGGCAACACTCTCATCACTATGCATCTTCAAATTTTCATATTCAATTCTAAGAGTTTGGAGTTTTGCACTGTTTACCTTTGTGTCTCCTTCATAGCTCAGAATGATTTTGTCCCATATTTCTTTTGCTGAATGTAGCTGCATCACTTTAGCAAATTCTGATTCAGACATGCTTCCTAGCAAGACATTTACTGTTTTGGCATTGGTTTCATACTTCTTCCTTTCTGCTGCATCAGTAGGAATACTTGCCGGGTATTGATAACCTTCTTCCACGATTGCCCATACATCTGCACCAAGACTTTGCAGATATGCTTTTTTGTACGTACCTTCCAGAATATCAGATTGCTTCCATTGAATAGAGGTGGCTTTATAGACATTACTCCTTCTTGACTTCCCATTGCGACGGATCTCCTTTAAGCGATCAAGCTTCTGCACAAGGACCTGCTCTGAAACCAGTTGTTGGGAAAATACTGAGAGGGGGGGGGGTGAATCAGTATTTACAACATATTCAAACTTTTTACATTTTGTTACGCTCTAAAACCCATACGCTACTTTGATGAAGCCAACTAGCGTATATACGCAGAAATCCTTCATGCAACTCACGTATACCCAGAGATCTAATTATACCATTAGGTCTTCACTTATATCATTCCATCATTCATTTATTAGATGTTCTATAAACAGTAAACATGTGCAGTAAGAACAGAATAAACCATCACACAAAGCATCACACATGAACACCGGGATTTTTAGGTGGAAACCCAAGTCGGGAGAAAACCACCGCTGCAGTTGCTCAGCCTTCAATATTTTATTATAGAGAAAACATCTTACAACATATGTGCTGGCGCAGACTTGACCAGTACGCAGGCACCCACCTGCGCTCGTTTACCAGCCTCTTCTGGAAGGGAGCTCCAACCCCCTGACTCGTTTACCAGCCTCTCCTGGAAGGGAGCTACGACCCCCCGATCTCGTTTACCAGCCTCACCTGGAAGGGAGCTACAACCCCCTGACTGAAGGCTACAACCCTCAGTACCACCTTGGACCACGTTTCATCAATTTTCACACTGGATCCAACAACTCCAATAGAACACAACTTGCAGGCCACGTTTCATCATATTTTCAGACTAGACCCTTTTCATCCTTTCAAGCTCAACCATACAACCAAACTGATACAGGAAACTCAGAACAGTAGAATACAGATAGCAGCAATACAGCAGATTAGATCAGACATTTCTTACCACAGACTTCAGCAAATCCTAGTTTGCATACGCGCTTTCCTTTCACTGATGTCGCGTATATACGCGCTTCCGTCCACATAAACTCGCGTATACCTCTGTACAAATTATAGAGCCAATTTCATTGCGCATATGTGCTTTTCCTTCAGAGAAGCCGCGTATATACGCGCTTCCTCTTCGGCTAAGTAGCGTATAGATCTTCAATCGTTATAAAGCAGCATACTTCTTCAGATCAACAATTCTATTCAGATTTACCCTTTTACTTCAGATAGATGTTTGCCTCAATTCAGATCTAAACCTTCCATAAGCAGATCTAGTAGATACAAGTACATTTCAGATCTAGATCCCCTTCTTCATCATTGGTGCATCATACATTCAGATTTATCATTCAAGTGTAACCCTTTCCATTCAGATCTACTTCAGAGAGAAGTATTCATTCAAGCTCAAACATCTTGCACCCACACTCATGATTTGCACAATGAATTTCATCTCTTTATATAGGTTTATCCTTTTTCAATACCATGAGCCCCTTTCAATACCATGAGCCCAAAACTACATTACTTCCGATGGTATTCCTGGACGGGGTCAATTAGGCGGATCTTTACCCAATACAATGGGTCAATACCATGGTGGTTACCCCTGGTTTTGCACTTTTTGAGCGCTTTTTGCCCATATGTGACTTGGCACGTTCTTTCCCGCGTGCATACGCGACTTCCCCTAGACATATCCGCGTATGCCTTGAGACATACTAGATTGAGCACATTCTGAATTCCTTTCTTCATTGCCTTCTGTACACACTGTAGATACATCATATTTAGCTCATCAAGAACATATTCTAACAAGCACAACTTCACCAAGTAAGTTGTCATCATATTCATTAAGTGGGTTGCCTTTCAAGGACAACACTTAGCATCATATTGTCAACAAACATCATATCACATCAGATTTACATCATTTACAACACATGTCAACAGTCACATGTCTTCATCTTCATTCAGTGGGTTGCCATCAAGGACAACACTCTGCATCATATTTCCAACAATCTCCCCCTTTGGACTTGATGGCAACCATGATGGTGTTTGGATGGCAACCACGATGGTGTTTGGTTACCACAACAGATAAGTACATTGACACCATGTCACTCTCCCAATTCTTTGACACCATTATCTGCATTCAAACACCATGTCACTCTCCCCCTTTGACATCAAGGGCAAAGGGCGGATCAACACCAACATACTCTCCCCCTTTTCTCCTCATGTAAAAGAAGCGGATCTAATCTATACTGAAGTGACCAAGCTCCCCCTGAGTGCATGCTGAATTTTCAAACATAATATTCAATGAAGTACATGACTCTATCACCGAAGACTCATACTTACATCAATTATCCATCCAAGTGGATTTACATATGAGACTCAACTACCCAACCAAGTGGGTTTACATATGTGACTCAGCTACTCAACCAAGTGAGTTTACAACATTTGACTCAGCTACCCAACCAAGTGGGTTTACAACATTTGACAAGTCCTTACATGACTGAATATTACAAGATTTACATCATGGGTCTCAACATGACCTTTTCATCAAATTACATATATGACATTAAGGCCAACACCAGAAAGTCCTCAAGAATGAGAACATATTTTAGAACCATCATAATGCCAACAATGCATTATACTCAGCAACGCTAATGCTCCCCCTGAATCTGTGCATCCAAGCATTCTTTTCGTATGACTAAGGCTCCCCCCTAGTTTGTGCATCCTGAACACTTTCATCAACAAATCATCAAGGCATCTTCATTAAATCATTAGAAAAGAATTATGGCTTGGAACATTGCAGAATGCAAGCAGTGCTCAGTGCAAAGCGACCTTGCCGAACATGGCAGAAAGAGACTAACTCAACCAAAATTTTCAGCAATGGAACATCGCGATTTTTCACGTGGGAACTAGCGTATATCTGTATTTTGTCTTTAGGAAGCATGTCCAAACATCTTCTAGGGCCCCATCTTGATTTGTTCTTTTAGTGTGGAAAGCCTTGACTCCCAGTCTTAGATACTCGGGAGCATTCCTGAGGCGGTTTGGTAAAAATATAATGCGACTTGTTCTTTGGAGGAACTATGCTCAGCTTCCTTTTTGTTCAAGCACTTGTTCTTAAGTGATACTTGATGAATGTGCTTGGTCTTGGAATGCATAACAGGATTCTTTGAGATGCTGATGGCACTTGTATTATCACACATGATGGAGATATGAGGTGAACATTTGATTTGAAAGTCTTGTAAGGTTTGCATCATCCAAAGAAGTTGAGTGCAACATGATGCGGCAGCCACATATTCTGCTTCTGCTGTAGATAAGGCAATAGAGTTTTGCTTCTTGTTGAACCAAGATACTAACCGGGGCCCCATATAGAATGCACCACCACTAGTGCTTTTCTGATCATCAACATTTCCAGCCCAATCCGCATCAGTGTAAGCATGAAGAGTAAGATCAGCATTCTTTGGATACCATAGTCCAAAGTCTTGAGTTTCTTGTAGATATTTGAATATTCTTTTGACAGCCTGAAGGTGAGACTCTTTTGGATTATCTTGGAATCATCCAACAATCCCAACTGCATGCATAATGTCTGGTCTAGTCCCGGTGAGATAAAGTAGACTTCCTATCATAGATCTGTATTCTTGTTGATTCACCGTGGGAGAATCATCATGATAAGTGAGGTTACATCTGGTTATCATTGGTGTACTTACGGGTTTGCACTCTTCCATGCCATACTTCTTCAGAATTTTCTTAAGGTATTTTGCTTGTGATAAGAATATACCATCTATAGTTTGATGCACTTGCAAGCCAAGAAAGAATGTTAGTTCCCAAACAAAGACATTTCCAATTATTCTTTGCTTGTAATGACAAATTTCTGACTCAGTTGGAATTACTCCCAAAAATGATGTCATCAACATATACAACCACAATCAATAGTTTATCATTTTCAAACTTTGTGTATAAGTTGCTATCAGCAGACCCCTTTGAAAATCCTTGTTGATGAAGATATTTGTCAAGACGATAATACCATGCCCTTGGAGCTTGTTTGAGACCATATAGAGCCTTTTAAGTCTACAAACAAGATTTTCATCATTTCCCAAAATGAATCCTTCTGGTTGTTCTATATAAACTTCTTCTTCTAGATCACCATTGAGAAATGCAGATTTAACATCCATTTGATAAACTTTGATTTTTTGAAAACTTGAAAAAGCAAGAAACATTCTTATGGCTTCAATTCTAGCTACAGGAGCAAAAGTTTCTTCAAAGTCTATACCTTCTTGTTGAGTATACCCTTTGCAAACCAATCTAGCTTTATTTCTTACAACATCCCCATTCTCATTTAACTTGTTCTTGAAAATCCATTTAGTTCCAATGACATTTTTATCATGTGGTCTTGGTACCAATTCCCAAGTGTCATTCTTTTCAATTTGATCAAGCTCTTCATTCATGGCTTACTTCCAACATTCATGTTTGCTTGCTTGATTGACATTGTGATTCAATTGTGGATATGAGTATAAATGATTAGAAGAATCTGAAGTTCTCAACCCGTTGTACCCCAGTTACTTGTGCACAAATTTGAGATTGAGATGATTACTTTTGAACATATCTGGATGAGCTTTTTGGAAAGTCATCTTCGGGTTTTCATTGATCCCACTTGTCTATATCATTGCTGCTAAAGGAACGTGCCAAGTCGCGTATGGGCAAAAGCGCTCAAAAAGTGCAAAACCAAGGGTAACCACCATGGTATTAACCCATTGAATTGGGTAATGATCCGTCTAAATTGACCCCGTCCAGATAGTTTTGGGCTTATGGTATTGTTTTGATCCATGGTATTGAAAAATGGGCTCATGGTATTGACAAAGGGTAATCATATATAAGGAGAAGAAATTCATTGTGCAAATGATGAGTGTGGGTGCAAGATGTCTGAGCTTGAATGAATACTTCTCTCTGAAGTAGATCTGAATGAAAGGGTTACACTTGAAGATAAATCTGATTGGATGATGCACGAATGATGAAGAAAGGGATCTAGATCTGAAATGTATCTACTAGATCTGCTTATGGAAGGCTTAGATCTATGATGAGGCGAACATCTAGGCGAACATCTGTTGGAAGTGAAAGGGTAAATCTGAACTGAATATCTGATCTGAAGAAGTATCCTGCTCTATAATAATTGAAGATCTATACGCTACTTCAACGCGGAGGAAGCGCGTATATACGCAGCTTCAGCGAAGAAAAAGCGCGTATGCGCAATAAAATATACACTGAGTTATACGCTGGTTTGTATGGACGGAAGCGCGTATACACGCGACATCAGTGAAGGGAAAGCGCGTATTCAAACTAGGGCTTGCTGAAGAAAGGGGTATGAAATATCTGATCTGTTCTGCTGTGTTTCTGCTATCTGATCTGTGTTGATATGTATCTGTTGATGATGTATGTTCGTGCTTAAAAATATGGAAAGGGTTCCGTCTGGAAATATGATGAATTGCGGTCTGCAAGTTGTGTTCTATTGAAGTGGTTGGATCCAGTGTGAAAATTGATGAAACGTGGTCCAAGGTGGTCCTGAAGGTTGTAGCCTTCAGTCAGGGGGTTGTAGCTCCCTTCCAGGTGAGGCTGGTAAACGAGATCAGGGGGTTGTAGCTCCCTTCCAGGTGAGGCTGGTAAGCAGTGGGGTTGGAGCTCCTTCCCGGGGAGAGGGACTAGTGGCAATGACAATTGGCTATCACAACGTCTTTGGTGTGCGCGGCCCCACCATATGTTGTAACATGTTTTCTCTATAATAAAATATTGAAGGCTGAGCAACTGCAGCGGTGGTTTTCTCCCGGCTTGGGTTTCCACCTAAAAATCCTGGTGTTCATGTGTGATGCTTTGTGTGATGGTTATTCTGTTCTTACTGCACATGTTTACTGCTTATTGAATATCTGATAAATAAATGATGGAATGGTTTAAGTGTAGATTTAATGACTTATCTAAATCTCTGTGTATACGCTAGTTTAATAAAGGGGATCCGCGTATATACGCACGTCTGGTTCAGGAAAGTAGCGTATGCCTTTTAGAAGAAGGAAAAAGTGAAAGTTTTGATTATGCAGTAATACTGATTCACCCCCCCCTCTCAGTATTTTTCCCAACAATTGGTATCAGAGCAGGTCCTTGTGCAGAAGCTTGATCGCTTAAAGGAGATCCGTCGCAATGGGAAGTCAAGAAGGAGTAATGTCTATAAAGCCACCTCTATTCAATGGAAGCAATCTGATCTTCTGGAAGGTACGTACAAAATCTTATCTGCAAAGTCTTGGTGCAGATGTATGGGCAATCGTGGAAGAAGGTTATCAATACCCGGCAAGTATTCCTACCGATGCAGCAGAAAGGAAGAAGTATGAAACCAATGCCAAAGCAGTGAATGTCTTATTGGGAAGCATGTCTGAATCAGAATTTGCTAAAGTAATGCAGCTACATTCAGCAAAAGAAATATGGGACAAAATCATTCTAAGCTATGAAGAAGACACAAAGGTAAAAAGTGCAAAACTCCAAACTCTTAGAATTGAATATGAAAATTTGAAGATGCATAGTGATGAAAGTGTTGCCAGTTTCTTTCTTCGTCTAGATGATATTGTAAATCGGATGAGAAATTTGGGTGAAACCATGGCTGATACTACTCTGGTGGAAAAGGTCTTGAGATCTTTGACTTCAAAAATTGACTCTAAAGTTTCTGCTATTGAAGAAAGGCAAGATCTGCAAACTCTTTCTGTTGTTCAATTACATGGTACTCTGACTGCTTTTGAAATGAGACAAGGAGGTCCTTCTCAAATAAGAGAAGTTGCTTTTAAGGCATCTACAAAAGGAAAGGAAAAGGAGGTTATCAAAGAATCCAGCTATGTATCCGATGAAGAAGAAGCAAATTTCGTGAGAAAGCTCCAACTAGGTACAGAAAGATTCAAAGGTAAGCTTCCCTTCAAATGTTTTGAGTGTGGTAAAGTTGGTCATTATGCTGCAAAATGTCCTTATAAAAGAAAAGAAGTAGTAAGAAGAAATAAGAACCGATCTAGCTCTAAGAAAAGTTACTATGCTGATGAAGATAGTGATGAGTCATCTAATAGTGAGGAAGAATGTGAAGAAGATCTTAGACTTCTCATGGCTTTTGAACAAAAGGAAGAAAAGGATAATTTTATGGATGCTCTAGAGGAGAATGATTTTCTTGAAGAAAATAATCAACTCAAACTACGCTTAGAAGAAGAAAAGATAATCAGAGAGACCATTGAAAAGCAGCTTGAAGAAGCAAAGAAACATATTGAAAAACTAGAATGTGAAGTGGTAAGTCAAAGGAAAGAAGTTGAGAAAGCAAAAACCTTGAATCTTAGATTTGCTAAAGGATCTGAAACCTTAGATGAGATCATCAAGGTACAACGTTCTCCTCTTATAAAGACAGGTCTTGGATATACCGGAGAATCTTCTCAAACTTCAGCACCCAACTATCTAAAAGCAGTTACAGGTGGTTTACATCATTCGGCCACTCAGCAAGAGAATAAAGGATTTCTACAGGGAAAGCAGGACCATCTCAATTCAAGGAACACTAACAGGGATAGCTTTCAAAGACACTACAACCAACGGGTAAATTCAAATAGAAGATTCCATGATCGCAGAAATTTCTACTTCAATGGGCAATGTTTCACGTGTCACAATTTTGGTCATAAAGCTATTCAATGTGTTGCATATAAAACCATCATGACAAGATAAGCAAGAAAGAAAAGGTTGGATACTGAACCAAAGAAGAATACCTATAACAATTTTTCTCCTCTTCAAAGTGAAGTTGAATGCACTTATTGTAATAACTTTGGCCATGAAGAATCTGAATGCAGGAACAAGATCCAGCCAAAAGAACATGTTCCCTCAAGCTCTAAAGTGTGGAAAAAGAAAGAACCGTCGGTTGAAAATTGTGGGATAGCATTATTTGCAGAAGGTGAAGAAAATCAATGGTACATCGATAGTGGGTGCTCAAGACACATGACAGGTGACAAAAGCAAACTTCATACTTATAATGCTCTAGAAAAAGAAAAGAAAGTTACATTTGGAAATGATACTCCTGCTGTGATTAAAGGAAAAGGGTCAGTATTTCTAAAAGAAAAGGTGAAGGCTAAAGATGTCATGTATGTGGATGGATTAAGGCATAACCTGTTAAGTGTTAGTCAAATGTGTGATCAAGGAGCAGAAGTAGTCTTCAGTTCCAAAGAATGTGTGGTTCGTGATCTTGACACAGGAAAAATCATTATAAAAGGAAAAAGAAATCCAAGCAACCTGTATATTCTAAATGGCATAGATCAATGTTACT
The DNA here is from genome assembly GCA_034641835.2 of Pinus albicaulis. Lineage (NCBI taxonomy): Eukaryota > Viridiplantae > Streptophyta > Pinopsida > Pinales > Pinaceae > Pinus > Pinus albicaulis. The sequence goes on from JAXQQM020061398.1 coordinate 478,334, forward strand.
TGAGCAAAGAGTGAAGTTGGAGTATGTTACCTCCAAGACAAGGCTGCGATATCTTTACTAAACCTCACTTGAGGAAGCGTTCGAGTATCTAGACGAAGGCTGGGTATTTTCGCCGATCAAAAGAACAAATCTACATAATTTTTAGAGATGACTTGGGATACGCGTGTTTATAGGCTCAGTGTGTATAGTTGTTAATGCCTGGCTTAAACGATTGGAAGATTGGCGACAATTTTTTGCTTGGATTCGACTCTCTTCGGCCATTGCGGTCTTTGTTTGATCTCGATGTGTTTGGTATCTCTGATAGTGTTCCAGTTCTCATAATTCTGTTTCTAATGTTTTGATGAAGATGCCTTGATGATTTGTTGGTGGAAGTTTTCAGGATGCACAAACTAAGGGAGAGCCTTAGTCATTTGGAAAGATTGCTTGGTTGCACAGATTCAGGGGGAGCATTAGCTTTGCTGAGTATAATGCAGTGTTGGCATTATGATGGTTCTGAAATATGTTCTCTTTCTTGAGGACTTTTTGATATTGGTTATGAAAAGTCATATTTGTATTTGTATGAAAAGGTATGGGGGAGACCCATGTTGTAAAATTGTAATATTCAGTCATGTAAGGACTTGTCATTTTTGTAAACCCACTTGGTTGGGTAGCTAAGTCAAATTTGTAAACCCACTTGGTTGGGGAGTTGAGTCTCATATGTAAATCCATGTGGATGGATAATTGATGTAAGTATGAGTCCTTGGTGATAGGAAGTTCATAGAGTCATGTACTTCATTGACAAATATGTTTGAAGATTCAGCATGAACTCAGGGGGAGTTTGGCCACTTCAGCACATATCAAATCTGCAGAATGTTTCTTCCACATGAGGAGAAAAGGAGGAGAGTGTTGGTTTTTGATCCGCCCTTTGCCCTTGATGTCAAAGGGGGAGAGTGACATGGTGTTTGAATGAAGAGAAGATAATGATGTCAAATATTTGGGAGAGTGACATGGTATCTATGTCAAATATTTGGGAGAGTGACATGGTATCTATCTGCTGTGGTAACCAAACACCATCATGGTTGCCATCAAGTCCAAAGGGGGAGATTGTTGGAAATATGATGCAGAGTGTTGTCCTTGATGGCAACCCACGAATGAAGATGAAGACATACGACTGTTGACATGTGTTGTCCTTGATGGCAAACCACCTGATGAAGTTATGCTTGACTTGATGGACTTAGTAAATGATGTAAATCTGATATGATATAATGTTTGTTGACAATATAATGCTAAGTGTTTTCCTTGAAAGGCAACCCACATGATGAAGATGATGACAACTTACTTGATGAAGTTGTGCTTGAGAGAATATGTTCCTGATGAAGAAAATATGATGTTTCTACAGTGTGTACAGAAGACTATGAAGAAAGGATTTCAGAATGTACTCAAAATATGATGAAAAAGAGTATGTCTCTTGGTATACGCGTATTGGCCTAAGGGAAATCGCGTATACACGCGGAAAGGCACGTGCCAAGTCGCGTATGGGCAAAAGCGCTCAAAAAGTGCAAAACCAAGGGTAACCACCATGGTATTAACCCATTGAATTGGGTAATGATCCGCCTAAATTGACCCCGTCCAGATAGTTTTGGGCTTATGGTATTGTTTTGATCCATGGTATTGAAAAGGGGGCTCATGGTATTGACAAAGGGTAATCATATATAAGGAGAAGAAATTCATTGTGCAAATCATGAGAGTGGGTGCAAGATGTCTGAGCTTGAATGAATACTTCTCTCTGAAGTAGATCTGAATGAAAGGGTTACACTTGAAGATAAATCTGATTAGATGATGCACCAATGATGAAGAAAGGGATCTAGATCTGAAATGTATCTACTAGATCTGCTTATGGAAGGCTTAGATCTATGATGAGGCGAACATCTAGGCGAACATCTGTTGGAAGTGAAAGGGTAAATCTGAACTGAATATCTGATCTGAAGAAGTATCACGCTCTATAATAATTGAAGATCTATACGCTACTTTATCGGAGGAAATAGCGTGTATATCTACTTGACTTTCAATGAAGAAGCGATATCTGTAATAAATATCTAGCGAGTTATCTATTTGGTTTGTATGAATGACGTATACAGCGACATCGATGAAGGAAAGAAGCATTATGCACAAACTAGACATGCTTTGAAGCGAAGGAGTATGAACTTTGAATGCAATTACCTTTGTGTTTTATATGTCGATCTGTGTTGATATGTATTTGTTGATGATGTATGTTCGTGCTTAAAAATAAGGAAAGGTTAAGATGGAAATATGATAGATGCGGTCTTAAATTTGTGTTCTATTGAAGTGGTTGGATCGAGTGTGAAAATTGATGAAACGTGGTCCAAGGTGGTGCTGAAGGTTGTAGCCTTCAGTCAGGGGGTTGTAGCTCCCTTCCAGGTGAGGCTGGTAAACGAGATCGGGGGGTCGTAGCTCCCTTCCAGGAGAGGCTGGTAAACGAGTCAGGGGGTTGGAGCTCCCTTCCCGGAGAGGCTGGTAAACGAGCGCAGGTGGGTGCCTGCGTGCTGGTCAAGTCTGCGCCAGCACATATGTTGTAAGATGTTTTCTCTATAATAAAATATTGAAGGCTGAGCAACTGCAGCGGTGGTTTTCTCCCGACTTGGGTTTCCACCTAAAAATCTTGGTGTTCATGTGTGATGCTTTGTGTGATGGTTATTCTGTTCTTACTGCACATGTTTACTGCTTATTGAATATCTGATAAATAAATGATGGAATGGTTTAAGTGAAGATTTAATGACTTATCTAAATCTCTGTGTATACGCTAGTTTAATAAAGGGGATCCGCGTATATACGCACGTCTGGTTCAGGAAAGTAGCGTATGCCTTTTAGAAGAAGGAAAAAGTGAAAGTTTTGATT